>CM023481.1:53788181-54350741 GCA_013339685.2 Hyalomma asiaticum
TATGCTTACGCTCGTCGAGCGCCCGGGCCACCTGCGAGGCCTTGCTGTCGGTGTTTAGTAGGACAGGCATACCTGAGGTTATTGCGTCGGATTGCGGGACGAATTTCACGACAGCACTGACAAGAGAGTTTTTGTCAAGGCTAGGTTGCTCTCCCCGATTTTCCACACCGGGACACCCAGAAAGCAACGGGGCGGTCGAGCGCTGGAATAGGACATTTAAGAACATGTTATACCACATAATCGAGAAGGCAGAAGTTGGGACCGGTTTGTGCCGTTCTTACTGTGGGGGTACAGGGAAGTTCCTCATGACACGACAGGTGTAGCGCCGTTTGAGATGTTGTACGGTAGGCAACCAACCGGCCCGCTAAGTATACTTAAAGGGGTCGTGAAACGTTTTCTGAACATTTTGTACTAAGCGCGTATTCGGGGTCCTGACCCTCCAATCAACAATATGCATTGTTCCGTTGCACCGTGTGCGTTGATTTAGAGCGATAAAAAACGCGGTTTCGGTTTCACTGCGCGCGTTCCCCTCAACTCTGCAGATGACGTCATCTTAGTAGCCGTCATACCTCCGAGATTGGCGCGCCCTCGGAGGCCATGGGAAAACAAACCGTGCTGTCGCTTTTCTTCCGAATGGTGGCACCGCATGGTTTCCAAGTATTTTCTTCCTTTGTAGCTTTCAAGTAAATCGATTCCTTTAGAGCAAACGCGAGTTCACTGCGCCTTTGAACTTAAAGGTATCTTAACTCAACGTCACCAAATAGTACCACGCCGGCCGGTAGTGTCGCATAGTCGTTTCGGGAGCGCACGAAAGCTGAGATTTAAAACGGGCGTTGTTAAATATGCACTGAGTATTTCGCCGAAATATTTCGGAATCGGCTTGTCGAATGTGTATTGAAGCAGTGAAAATTACAAACCGGCATCTCCAAATTCTTTTCACGACCCCTTTAAGAACACATGGACGGGAGAAAGGACAGTGTCAGGAGAGCTGGGAGCGTCACCCGCAGCTTACATGAAAGAATTGCGGGCACGGCTGAGGCGCGCTGCCGAAGCAGCAGAGCTGGTCAGCGTCAAATCGCAACGAGCCTATGCCACACAATTTAACAGAAACGCGAAGGCAAAGAAATTTGAGGTAAGGGAGTTGGTGCTGGTCTTCAATGACCAAAGACCAGGAAAGATGTTCCCTAAATGGGAAGGACCGGGCAGCGTAGTCGAGAAGTACCGCGAACATTCCTACTTCGTGCAGATGCCGGCAGGTAACAGAAAACTGGTGCATGCGAATAAACTGCGCCCGTATTGCTCGAGGGTTATGTCGGTAGGAGTTATGTTCGAGGAGGACAGTGCTTTCGGTGACGTAGAGTATGCACCACGACCGGTGCCAACGCGCTGCGGAGACGTTTTTCCATCACTCGATATGGTCTCGCATTTAGGAGAACGGGAGCGCAGCTTAATCCGCCGAGTTTTTGGGAACCACAGAGGACTCTTTGGCGGTCGACCGACAGTGGCAGCGGTGAAACCACATGAGGTTGTGTTACGAGACGGCTTTGTCCGGAAGAGCCCTCGCCCGTACAGGGTACCCAAAAGTTTGCAAGCAGAGGTGGGAAGACAGGTAGATGAGCTACTCGAATTAGGGTTGATCTTTCCATGTGAAGGTCCGTACGCGCACCCGCTGGTATGTGTCCCAAAGAAGGACGGTAGCGTACGACTGTGCGTAGACTTTAGGGCGTTGAACGCAGATACGGTAGAGGACGCATACCCGATGGCCCTTCAGCAGGAACTAATCATGAGCGTAGGAAAGGCAAAGTATATAACGCTTCTTGATTTGCGAAGAGGTTATTGGCAAGTACCCCTAGCACCCTCATCGTGTTTACTAACGGCTTTCGCATGTCATCGAAGGCAGTTTGCCTGGACAGTAATGCCGTTTGGACTCAGAAACGCTGCCCAGACGTTCCAACGAGCAATGAACGAGCTGCTAAGGGCGCACAACGAGTACTGCTGTGCGTACTTGGAAGACATTGCTGTTTTTAGCGAAACTCCCGAAGAGCACGTGGAGCACCTCGGTCGGGTGTTTCAAACCTTAGAACGGGCTAATCTGAAGGTCAAGATGGAGAAGTGCCAGATAGCTCGTCCGTCCATACGGTATCTAGGGCACATCGCAGGTTCCGGGCGCCACGCACCTGATCCCGAGAAGCTGGTAGCGATTGAAGGGTTAAAGGCACCAACGACTAAAACGGAGCTGCGAAGCGTGTTGGGCCTGTGTGGATACTACCGAGGCTATGTGAAGGATTATGCGGAGGTAGCGAGACCGCTCACCGAGCTAACGGGGAAGCGAATTCCGAACCAGATCCCGTGGCCCGTAGAAGCCGACAGGGCGTTTCGCCAACTTAAGGCTGCATTGTGCGAAGCGACGGCCCTGTCGACACCCGATCCCAGCAAGCCGTATTGGCTATTTACAGACGCGTCTTCAGTCGCCGCGGGGGTCTGCCTGTCGCAACGTGCGGGAGAAGGTACAGAGACACCGATCGCGTTTGCTAGCCACAAGTTCTCTCCAACGCAAATCCGCTGGTCCACAATTGAGAGAGAGGCTTTCGCAGTCATATGGGGTCTCAAAAAATTTGACTTCTGGCTCTTCGGCGCACCAGTGACCGTGGTATCAGACCACAACCCATTGGCGTTCCTTACGCAAACCAGCCCTCAGGGAGCTAAGCTCACACGTTGGGCTTTGGCGTTGCAACGTTACCATGTAGTCGTGCAACACAGGAAAGGCGTCGAGCATAAGAACGCTGACGCTCTTTCGAGAGTGCCTAACAAGTGTTGGGAAGTCGGCAGTGGTGCTTCAGAGGTAATTGAGGCACGAGAGGGCTAGTCACGCAGTGGACACTCGCGGCGTGCGGGTATTGAGACTGGTGGGCAGACTCATGTACTGTCAAGTGTGCGTGAGTGGAAGAGCGGTGTGTACTGGTGTCTGTGACTGCACGAACTCAGTGACATTTTTTGTTTTGGTTTGCTGGTGCCATTGTTGAGTGACTGCAGTACGCAATGTGTCAACGCGGCGGACCGTTTGATAAGGGCCACGCCATTGATGTGGCTTGGTGATTGTTGTGTGTGTGCCGCGTGGGTTTTTGTTCGGTTAGTTTCGCATTTCGTTTCACACAAATGCGGAGTGTTCTGTGCATGTCAGGGACGGCAGGAACTCTGAGTGTCATTATTTTTTTGTTGTGTCATTGCAGTGTGCAGTGTAACAACGCGGTTGATCGTTTGGTAATGGCTATGTCATTCATGTTTGTCAATTGATGTGTTGTCAAGTTTGTGTGCCGCGTGGTTTTTTTTTGTTTTTGTTCTGTTTTCTGGTTGTTGTTTCTTCGTTTTTGTGAACGGCGGTTTATGTCCATTCCGACAGACCTTTGTTGGATGTAATTAGCGTAGCTGCATCAGAGCGCTACCCTAATCTTAGGAAGGGCGTGTAAAGGGTCGTCGGAATGCGAAGGAGAATATGGTATGCAGAGGAGGCACCGGGCAAGACCCACAGCCAAGTAGTGAACGCGGGGGGGAGGAGGCGACCATTGTTGTGATGCATTGTACAGCTGGTAACTGGAAACTGGCGTGACAAGTGTTTGGCGGCCCCAGGGGAAGGAGTAATTCAGACAGCGTGTCCAGGAATGTCTGTAGTCACCAGCTGGTTTGGCGCCCTCACCCCACCCCCGCAGCGTGGTGGGCAGCAAGCGTACCCATTGTATTGTCATTGGTTAGAGCGACGTCGGGGTGTAAATCGCCGTTTGTGATTGGGTGTGAAGTGTTCAGGGGAGGAGCAACCGGTGTATATAAGGTGGCCCTTTTGCCTGGCAAAGGGGTCGGAAGCACTGCTTGTAAATTGTATGTACTGTCTGTGGTATATAAAGTCGTGTCATGCTTGTGTGAAAGGCTGGCATCCAGCTTTCGAGTCGGCAACGCGACGGCGGACAGGTAGCAGGAAGGCTTCCACCCTTCCTTCTTCACAGCAGCGATGCTAGCTGGAGGAGCTCGGCTCCAAAACGAAGAAGAGAAGCAGGAAGGAGGAGAAGGGGGAACTGAAGACAAGTTCACCACGACAACGTCACCTTCTACAACCTCCTTAACCTGAAATTTACTGAGCGTTTCGGGAGAATTTTTTACTGTTTATGCCGAAGCTGGATGACGACGTTAAAGCACGTTTGGAAGAGCAGATTACTCTAGGAGAGGTCGAGGGTGCAATTGCCGACTTGACGCTGGAGAAAGCGCCCGGGCACGATGGCCTAGGGGCCGCTTTCTATACAGCTTTTAAATGCAGGATAGCTGCTGTGTTACTTGGGGTTTTACCTGAAGCCTATGACCGTAAGCGAGTTCCGCTGTCCTTTAGAAGGTCGCACGTTGTGCTGATACCCAAAAGCGATGACCCGGAAAAACGTCTGTCCGTTGGTTCTTACCGTCCTATCAGCCTCACCAACGTGGACTATAAAATATTTATGAAAGTATTAGCCAAAAGACTCCAAGGGGTTATTGTAAAGCTGGTAGGGCCACATCACACTTGCGGAATTAAAGGCCGCAGCATAGCGACAAACATACACGTCGCACGAAGTGTACTTGAATGTTGCGACGTTTTCAGCGGGCGCGTGGCAATGATGCAGCTCGATCTGGCGAAAGCTTTTGACCGAGTCTCGCACGAGGTTTTATTCGACATTCTCGAATATTCAAATGTTGGCCATGTATTACTAGAAGGCGTCAGAATGGCGTACACGGGCTGCACCACGCGTATTATAGTCAACGGGGACCTTACGGAGAGCGTGAACGTTCGCTCTTCAGTAAGGCAAGGGTGCCCCTTGTCACCTTTGCTGTTTGCACTTTATCTTGAACCGCTCTGTTTGGCTATTGACCACAGCGAAACTATTATGGGCTTCAGGCTGCAGACTGCACATGTAAAGATTTTTGCTTACGCTGATGATGTTGCTGTATTCTGCTCAGACAGGGACAGCATCAAACAAGCCACTAATATTGTATGTGACTTTTGTGAGTGCACCGGTGCCCAGATCAACTGGGATAAGAGTTACGGGTTTTGGCAAGGCGACTGGGATGTCAAGCCAGAGCATTTCTCTCGGTTACGTTGGTCGACAATTCCAACACGATACCTAGGAGTGCCATTTGAATCTTATCGCGATCCAAAATTGTACTGGTCTGAGGAGGCGCAATGCGCGAAAGAAAAGTCTACTGCGTGGCAAGGCAGGCAATTGTCTATATTTTCACGGGCCACTGTCTGCAACATTTTCCTTATTTCAAAAATCTGGTACGTGATGAATGTTTTATGTGCATCACGAATTAGCATACAAAAACTTCACCGTGTTTTCGCTGTTTTTATTTGGGCGTCCACTTGGGAGTAGACTAGCCGAATGAATTTGTTCCGCCCTGTTAAGAAAGGAGGCCTTGGTCTTTTTCATTTGTTTTTAAGACAGGTTGTGTCGCAATTTATGTATTTACGGGATCAAGATCACCCGTTCCTCCGCACTATCATGCAAATGAGGCTGCGGCGACTACTCCCGGAACTTATAGTGTCGTCGTGTGAAATCATGAACGGTTCTGTAACCGGGTACCTGCGCGAGGTTGTTCTCTCGTTCAGGTTGCTGAACGCACGATTTTCTTTAGAGTACTTATTTAATGTTAAGAAGAAGAAGCTATATAAGGACCTAGTGGAAAACATGCTACCAGAGCCCTTGTACCGTTTCCCACATCGCGGAGGCCCAGGACAGGCTGTGCTCAAACGAGTAAAGAAAATGCCTATACAACCATCAGTCAAAACCTTCTTCTTTCAGCTCCACACAAACACACTCGCTGTTAACACCTGGCTTAAACATAAAGGCGTCTTCGTACCCTGGACTACTGACTGCTCCTTATGCAAGAAACCGGAAACGATTGACCACGTGTTTTTAGATTGTTGGGACCGAATATTTCACTGGGATGTGCTTCAGCGCACATTAAAGAAACAACTACCCCTTGACCCATACGGCATCCGTTTCTTGCCGGTAGGCGAATCGGAGGGCATTCCGTATGATTTAATCATGCTCCTGGGACTCCACGCCATGTGGAAAACAAGATTGGAATATCAGCATGCTGATCAAAATGTACGCCCTGTTCGTGAACATTTTATTGAGAGTGTCGTTCGTCTGAGAGAAGTGTACCATGCTCTAGCCGATCCGCCAGACTGGATCACTGTACTTGATGTATTGGCATGTATGAAAAGATTTTAATCCCGTGGTAGCCAAAGTCTGGCTGCCACGTTTTATGCCTTGTAATATATGATTTCGGCAATAAAAAAAAAGTGGCCGAGTGGTTAAGGAGATGGACTCGAAATCCATTGGGGTTTCCCCGCACAGGTTCGAATTCTGTCGGCTGTGATAAATTCTTTTTATCCTTTATGGAGCGACGCATACACAGTGAAGTATATCGCACAAACAAATATGACTTGATAAGTCGTGCTCTCACGGTGAGTTTTTTAATGAACACCTGATGTAGGTAAGAAAAAGAAAACTACTGAATTCTTCTGCACATCAGTTAGAGCTGAGGGCTATTGCAGCGGCAGTCGTGGCCGAGGATTCCACTTCCGGCTTTCGAGCGCAGCGGACGCGGGATGTCTTGCTCCGTAGGAGCGGTGATAGCGGCCCAGGCGGGCCGCGGTAAGAGGGTTTTTGCTTCAGGTGCTGAAGATTATCAGGTCATTCTGCCGAATCTGCCTTCCGGACGCATCGTGGCGAACACGGTTTTTATGCATGGCGACCCAAGAGCCCGGCCCTACCGTGTTGAAGACTACCGGGACACTTTGGCCAAGCTTGGTGCGCTTCCCTACGTTTTGGCATTGGGGGCGTATCAAATGAACCACGTGTGGGCCGTGACAATGACGCGCGCTGAAGCTGCTCGCAAACTGCTCTCCGCTGTTGACGTAAAGGTGAAGGATCGCCCGTGCATACTTATTGATCCGAGTAACAGGGAAGTGCGCGTAAAGCTGCACTGGCTTCTGCACGGCGTGTCCGACGAGGACGTCCGGGTCGCCCTGGAACCTTTCGGGAAAGTGTTAGAAGTTACGCGAGAGAAGTGGAGAGCGCAAGGCTTAGCTGGAAAGGGATCGACGACGCGCACCGTGGGGCTGAAGTTACACTCCGACGTCAAGGTCGATGACATCCCGCACCAGCTGAGAATCGCTGGAGAGTTGACGCTCGTTGTTGTACCTGGCCGCGCCCCTTTGTGTCTGCGCTGTAAGAGCACAGGACACATACGTCGCGACTGCAAGGTGCCTCGCTGCAGTCGTTGTCGCTGGTTTGGCCACGATGATGCAGAGTGCGCGAGGACATACGCTAGCGTGAACGGACCTGTCCAGGCGAACGACGCATCGGACCACCTCATGGACGAGGTAGACTCGGAGGAAACGGCTGGTGCGACTTGCAGCTCGCCTAACCAAGATGGAGCGCCGGCGAATCAAGGGGACGCCCCACTCGAACCACCAGGTAAGCCCGAAGACGGGCCTGCACACGAAATCATGGAAGGGCATGGTGAAAAGGTGGACGCAAGCAGGGAACGGCGTACAAGTTCTGGCGTAGCAGAAGAGACCCCGCAGGACCCTGAACCGATGACCGGGATTGACAGTGAGAGCGGCAACGCGACTGGGAAGCGGCCCCACGACGGAGGGAAAAATGAGCGAGGGCCTAGTGCTGCCGCAACGGAGGAGCCACCCACTAAGACGACTCACGTGCGGCGACCTCCCTTTCGGCCACGGCCGAACCTCCCGACGGAGCGCAAGACGGCGGAAACGCCGCCTTTGCCACCGTGAGGACTGTACGGCGGCAGGGTAACGAGGAAGGGTTGCGAGGTAAGCGCCACGCCCCCGGGTTTTCCACAGCTTCACGATGGCGGTAATTAATAAGCCAATGCGTGTGGGCACGTTAAACGTGCGTGGGCTATCCTCAAGGAGGAAACAATGTCAACTGTACCGACTAGTAAGTGATGTTGATCTTGACATTCTAGCGTGCAGGAGACAAAAGTCGAAGGCGACGAGGAAACCGGGGACATGGTGCGCCAATTCTTAGCGCGATACAGCGCCTAAGTTAGCCATGCCGTGGGGACTTCGTCTGGTTGTGTGTTGTTTGTCCGACATAGTCTCGGAGCCAGAATAGAAAGTGTGACTATATGCCCGTCTGGCCGGCTTGTTGTATGCGACTTTCTGTTTTCGTCATTAGAATGGCGTGTAATTTGTTTGTACGCGCCAAATGCTGCTGACGAAAGGCGTACGTTTTTTGAACAGCTGAAGCAGTATACCCAGTGTGACAGGCTCCTCATTATTATCGGTGATTTTAACTGCGTTCTGTCCGCCTGTGATAAAACTAGTACTCGTCCGTTCAGGGATGCAAGTACTGCTGCCTTGAGTGAAATAATCAGGCTAGATGGCCTGGAGGATGTATCTGAATGCCTTGGTGGTGGGAGGGCTACACCATACACCCACTTTCAAGCCGCCAGCCACGCGCGACTAGATAGGGCATATGTAAGCCTTGATTTGATACCCTTTTGCAAGCAGTACAATGTGACAGCAGTTTCATTTAGTGACCACTGCTTAGTCAGCTTTTCAGTAGCCAGTACACAAGATATGAAAAAAGACTTTGAGTGGCAACTATGGAAACTCAATTCGAACTTGCTTAGCGATGAAATGTTCATGGCGGAAGTAATGAAGCAAGTTGAGGAAATGAAAGCAATGGGTAGCACGACATGCAGGGAAAAATGGGAGAACTTCAAGCAGCTAGTTAATATCAAAGCGTTAGGACGCTCGAGCGCTATATGTAGAGAAAAAGAAAGAGAAGAAAAACACATGCGCAAAACCTTGCAGAAATTGATGACTGAAGAATGCGGCATGCCCGGCGTGTTCATAGACGACATTCGTGCCTTGAAGCGCAAAATAGAACAGTTCGATATCGAAAGATATCGCGGCGCTATGGTGCGGGCAAGGGCTGAAAGGCTGATAACGAAAGAAGCTCCGTCCAAAAGAGCGTTAGGGTCAGAAAAGTGGCACGCGCGACGTAATCAGATAGTAGAAATTGACTGCGATGGGGAAGTCAGCGACACGGCAGAACACATCGAGCGCGCTTTTTATGAACATTACAGTGACTTGTTCACCGATTGTTCAGTTGACGCTGAACGTTTTCAGAAAGAATTCTTAACGTTGATGCCAAGACTAGAGGACAGTGCGAAAGAGATATTGGAGGAGCCTATTTCAGAAGATGAGGTGAAAAGTGCCATTGAAAGTATGCATCCGGGGAAGTCCCCGGGCCCTGATGGCCTAACACCAGGCTTTTACAAATGTTTAAAAGGAGTGATATCACCAGTATTAGCCGACGTATACAATGAAGCCTTTGAGCTCAAAGTGTTACCCCCGTCCTTCTCTTCGTCCCACACAGTTCTTATTCCGAAATCAGAAGATCCTTTTGCACTACGCCGAGTAACTTCTTACCGTCCAATTTGCCTCACTAATGGAGATTATAAGATAATGATGAAAATTTTAGCCAAAAGGTTGCTGACAGTCATTACAGAGCTTGTGGGGCCGCATCAAACATGTGGCATTAAGGGCCGAACGATCTTCTCTAACATACACACAGCGAGGAGCATTCTTGAATGTTGTGACGCAATAGGGGCCCGAGTGGCAATGCTTCAAATAGATCTAGAGAAAGCGTTTGACAGGGTGCCTCATGGAATTTTATTGTGCATTCTAGATCATGTGAATCTTCGTAAAATAATTAGAGAGGGGGTTGCCATGGCGTACTGAGACTGCTCAACGCGGCTAATTGTGAATAAAGCGGTGGGGGAACGCATCCAAGTCAAGCGATCGGTGCGTCAGGGCTGCCCACTCTCGCCGCTGTTGTTTTGTCTGTCCATAGAGCCTTTTTGTTTGAGTGTCATTGAGCATGATCGTGTTCGCGGTTTTAAACTGCATGAGACCGAAGTCCGTTTGCTGGCTTACGCAGATGATATCGCAGTGTTTTGTGCCGACTATAGCAGTATAACGGAAGACTGTCAAATGTGTTAAACGCTTCTGTGCTGTGAGTGGTAGCGCGGTAAACTGGGGCAAGTGTTTGGGATTCTGGCACGGAGAGTGGTCGCAAACTCCTGATACCCTCGAAAACGTGAGTTTCGTTACGACGCCGGTTAAATATTTGGGCGCTCCTCTCCAGTGCTACAAAGACAGTGTAGCGTACTGGAGGGGCGAGACGGACAGACTGCGGGACAGAGTAAAAAAATGGAATGGCTGGAATTGGTCTATTTTTACCAGAGCTACTATTTGCAACATTTTTTTAGTTAGCAAGCTTTGGTACGTTCTGCAAGTTTTGCATTGCTCTAGGGTAAACATCCAGAAAATCCATCGGGTGTTCGCAGTGTTCGTGTGGGCATCGACTTGGGAGAGGTCAAGTCGAACCAATTTGTTCCTTCGAGTCCGAAAGGGAGGACTTGGTTTATTGCACTTGTTTTTGAAACAGGTAGTTAACCGGTTTTTTTCTTGAAGGATGTTAAAAACCCGTTCCTACAAACTGTCTGTCAACTTCGCTTGGGGCAACATTTGCCCAACATGGTTGTCTCAACTAAAAGTGTGCATGGTGGCGTTTATGGTAATCTACGCGAATTTGTCGATGCTTGTAGGTTTCTGTCAGCGCGGTTTTCACTGGAGTACTTGAGCGACGTTAACCGGAAAAAACTGTACAAGGACCTATGCGATGTGTTTCTACCTGTGCCTTTATATCGGTCCCTTTATGACGCAGCTGACGGGCACAGTGTTCTAAAGCGCGTGAAGGCAATGCTAATACCGCCAGGTGCTAAGACCTTTTTCTTTAAATTGCACACCAGCACGTTGACTGTCAAACCATGGATGGCTGACAGGGGTTTCTTTGTTCCTTGGGGCACGCACTGTATAATATGCAGAAAGGAGGAGACAATTGAGCATGTATTCCTGGATTGCTGGGACGCAGTCTTCCTTTGGGATGTACTCCAGCGGAGATGCCGCAGCTCCAAGGTCGTACCGTGTGGCAAGTGAAGCGCTGCCTTCAGAGTCTTTCTATCCGACTCGTAGCGCTGGCAGTTGCACAGGACGTGTTCAATGTCCTCTCGTGTGTTGCATGTGGAGCACAATGAAGAATCAGACTGTTGTATTTTGTGCTTATAATCTCTCGTGTATGCTACATTAAGTCTTAATCGGTGAAGGCACGCTTCATCTCGCCTGGCTAAACCTTGTGGTACGTGGAAGCTGCAGGCTGGGTCAATGGCGTGTAGTGGTCCATACTGATGTCCTGGATCACACCAGAAGTGTCGCTGCTGATTCCAGGCAAATGTCGATACCATAGTCGCCGCATCTTTTCTTGAAAGGGGTATGGCTGTTAGTGGTGTTTTAGTTCCATGGGCTGTTCTGGCAGCACTGTCGGCCCGAACGTTTCCTTGTATTCCACAGTGGGCTGGTAACCACTGGAATACAACGCGGTGATTAAGTTCATGAGCATTATTTCCTAGCCGCTTGATGTCCAAAACTAGTTGTTCTTGGGCTCGTGGTGACTTCAGGGACTGCAGCGCCGCTCGCGAATCAGAGAAGATTACCCAGGAATCAGGTGTCTGAGCTACGATGTAAATAAGCGCTCTCCGCAGCGCAGCCAGCTCTGTAGCTGTGGCAGATGTGCGGTGACCCAAGGTGGCAGAAATTGACATGTTTGCCGACGGGATCCACAGACCTATTGCCGATGATGTATCCGTAACAGAGCCATCAGTGTAAATGTGGCGGCAGGATCTGTAGTTGGCGTTAATATGCTCCAGGGCGAAATATTTCAGTGCTGGAGCTGGCGTGTTACTTTTACTCTTGATGCCCGGTACAGTCGTGACTATGGCCCAAGAGGGTAGTTTCCATGGCGGCGTTGTCGGAATTGATGGCTTTTCGTACATCAGCGGGAGAAGGGTCTGTACTTCGGATGTGGTGGCTGATGCAAGCGGATGGTTGTGAACCCTAGCAGCAAAACGCACACAGGCTCGAAAATACTCTTGCTTCAGTAGCAGTGGCACCGAAAGTCGCCGGCTTTCTGTAAGGGTTCCTACGATCGAAGTCTTTTTAGGTAGGCCCAGGCATATCCTCAGCGCTTTAGCTTGCATACTGGTAAGCGCCTGGATACTAGACTTGGAAAGTCCCTGTAGCGCAGGGAAGCTGTACCGCAAGAGACCTTCGCAAAGAGCAGTGTACATTCGCAGCAGAGCAGCCACAGAGCAGCCACCAGCATTGCTGGACATCATACGAAAAATATTTGCGTATGATTCCAGTTTAGCCTTCAGTGTTCTTGTATGAGGCGACCACGTCAAGGATCTGTCGAATGTGACCCCCAGAAACTTGTGGCTTGGTACGTATGGGATGTGAGATCCTGCCACCTTTAACTTATAGCGGGACATATCCCGTTTAGTGAACGCTATGGCGGCGCACTTCTCAGGTGACATGATTAGTCCGCGGTTTCGTAAAAACGTCTGAATGGAGATAATTGCCTTCTGTAATCTTGCACGCAGAACACGTCGATTTCGACCACAGCACCATATGCAGATGTCGTCTGCGTACAAGGAAATCTCGACCGTTGCCGGAATACACTTCTCCAGGCCGATGAGAGCGATGTTAAATAAGGTCGGGCTCAATACTCCGCCTTGCGGAACTCCTCGAGCAACTGTGTGAAGAGTTGTGTCACCATCTTTTGTAGACATGTACACCGAGCGGTCAGATAGATAGTCCATTATCCAGTGGTACATGCGGCCACTGACTCCTACAGACCTTAGAGCCTGTAAGATCGGCTCGTGTAGGACATTGTCAAATGCACCCTTTATGTCCAGGAAAACGGCAACAGTGATATTGTGCGCAAGCTTGTTCATTTTAACGCAGTTGGCAAGGCTTATGACATTGTCTATGCTGCCTCGACCCTTTCTGAAACCCGACATCTGTGGGGGATAAGCGTCAGCGCTCACCAGCAACCAGTCCAGTCGCATCAGCACCATCTTTTCCATGAGCTTTCCCACACAGCTAAGAAGAGCTATAGGGCGATAAGAGCTGATATCGGTAGGAGGCTTTCCAGGTTTTAGGACAGGAATGATTCTGGCCTGTTTCCAGCTTGGTTCAAGTCGGCCCTTCCTCCAGCTGGTATTGAAGATGTCAAGGAGTTGCGTCTTCGCCTTTTCACCCAGATGGGACAGGTCGGCATAGCTGATAGAGTCGGGTCCAGGGGATGAAGCTTTGTTTACCGACGCCAGAGCACCAATTAATTCCACGAATGTGAAAGGTTCGTCTGTCACAGCTGTACAGTCTGTTGTGGCATCGATAACAGCTTGTGCTGACTGTAATATAGTTGCAGACGTAACAGCAGTTACCTTTGCGCAGAAAGCTTCCGCCATGTCCAGCTCGCTGACTTTACGGAACAGTGCGACAGAACTGAAAGGCTGTTTTTGAGCTGGCGGGATTCTCAGGCTGCGCGCTATGTTCCATATCCTTGACAGAGGTTTTCTGGGATCAAGTTTGGAGCAGAAGGCGCGCCAGAAGGCAAGACAGCGCCTGCGCACTACGTAGCACCAAGGCGCTGATAGCGTTTCTACGGGCAACATGCCTCAATGAAACGCTGTAAACTGAGTTATATTGTATATATGTATATATGAGTGTGTGAGTAAGTGTGACCATATGTACGTGTTATGTTAGATGTGATCACTGTAAATATCATAATCACCGCTAAGTACCTGGAGTAGCAAGCCAGGCCATTACCAGGCTAACATCTCCGGTTCATCAATAAAGTGTTCTCTCTCTCTCTCTACTCCAGCGGACTACCAAAAAAGAGCTCCCCATCGATGCGTATGGTATTCGCTACTTGCCCGTAGAAAGTGACGATGGCACGCCATACGATATGATCATGCTTATGGCCTTGCATAGCATTTGGAAATGCAGAATGGCAGTCCGGCACGCTGATCTCGATGCGAGAGCTGCTAGGCAGTATTTTAAGGAAAGCATAAGGGACTTTGTTGAGGAACAAAAGATGCTGGAGTGTATACCAGTATGGTTGCCACGTGTGGAATTGCTATTGACCGTGCGAGAATTTTAACAAGCCAGCGTCCGCAAAGTTCGAGCGGGCGGTTTTAACAGACACCGTGCGGTGTATTTGTAGATGTGTATATAGTATGTGTACATGTGTATGATACTATGTGTATTTGTAAATGTGTATATACTATGTGGGCCAAAGACCGGCAATAAAGAAAAAAAAGGCAGTCGTGGCCGAGTGGTTAAGGCGATGGACTCGAAATCCATTGGGGTTTCCCCGCACAGGTTCGAATCCTGTCGGCTGCGATAAATTCTTTTTTTCCTTTATGGAGCGACAAATACAATGAAGTATATCGCATTAAACAAATACGACTTGATTAGTCGTGCTTTCACGGTGAATTTTTTAGTGAACACCTGAGAAAAAAAACCTACTAAATTTGTCTGCAGATCAGTTAGAGGTGAGGGCAGTTGCAGCGGCAGTTGTGGCCGAAGGGGGAAGGGGTGGGGTTGGGTCGAAAATTGTGTAAAAAATGCAATTTGGATCACTCTGTTGCACTGCTCTTCAAACGCTTGACGGCCGCTGGCCGGGTTTTGTTTCGCGGTGTCATCCGCGAGAAGAATATGGCAGTAAGTTTCATCTCTGGTTTGTTCTTCGCAACGGGCACATTCGGAGGGGCAACCTCCTTTTCAGCCATGGCCAAGTTAACTAAAGCGACCTTGTGCGTAGCAACCCCGAATGTACGAGGATTAAGCGCTAGAAGGCGACAGTGCCAATTAAGCCGCTTACTGCTCGAAAACGATTTGGACTTGGTCGCAGTTCAGGAGACCAAAATAGAGAGCCAGGATGTTGCCGACCGAATGGTGTCCGTTTTTCGTCCTCATTTCAATGTACATGTTCGCCACGCTGTTGGCAGTTCGGGCGGCTGTGCCGTTTTCATACGTAACGACTTTGGTAGTTGCGTACAAACGGTTGAGTCGTGCCAATCTGGCCGCATTTTAGTGGTAGATTTTAGTCTTTCGGGTACGAGTTACCGCGTCGTCTGCGCTTACGCACCGAATGTCGAAAGAGATCACGCAATATTTTTTGAAAGGTTCCTAACGTGTCTAAACTGTGAAAAAGTGCTATTACTCCTAGGCGACTTCAACTGTGTTTGTGCAGCTGAAGTCCGATCCAAAAAGAGCCGTATTCATGATAAGAGCGCCGAGCTGTTATCGCAGATAGCACATGATCACGGTTTATATGAAGTGGGCAACGTTTTTTCCAATGGTACTCGCCCGACTTATACCCATTTTCAGCGAGATAGTCATGCAAGACTGGACAGAATCTATGTCTCAGCTGAGCTTGTTGCGTTGTGCACTGCGTACGATGTGAAACCTATTTCCTTCAGTGATCACAGTTTGGTTATTGCTGGCTTTGGCAGAGCGCAGGCGAAACCGCATTTAAATTGGAACCTGTGGAAATTTAATGTGAAGCTCCTAAATGACGATAATTCCGTCGGCGTAGTAACCGACGAACTGGAGAAGCTACACGCTTCGCGGCTGCTGAATGCTAGCTGCTGAATGGGAGGAGTTTAAACAAAGAGTCAAAATAGCTGTCATAGAAAGAAGTAGCATCCTCAAGCATAAGCAGAACCAAAGTGAACGTGAGCTCCGGAAGCAGCTTGAATATTTTACTTGCATGAAAAACATCCAACCTGGTGTTTTTAAGAAAGAAATTAGAGACGTGAAGAGCCAACTGAAGCAAACTGACGGCGAGAAGTGTAAGGCCGCGATAATACGGACATGAGCGGAAAAATTATGGGTAGGCGAAAGGCCAACGAAACGGGCGTTGTCCAATGAAAAGCTTATATGCGTGGCAGAAAGAAATCCGTCAAATAGCCAGTGGCAACGATATGACGTCGGATAGGAAGGTGATCATGCGCGTGATAGCCGATCATTTTACTGTTCTGCTTGGACAACAAAGGAACATTATGGAAGGGTTTCGGGAGAAATTTTTAACGCTTATGCCGAGGCTGGACGACGACGTTAAAGCACGTTTGGAGGAGGAGATTTGTCTACGAGAAATTGAGGACGCAATCGGCGACTTGAAGTTGGGCAAGGCGCCCGGGCCCGATGGCCTAGGGGCCCCCTTCTATAAAGCTTTTAAATGTAAGATAGCTCCTGTGTTGCTTCGGGTTTTACCTGAAGCCTATGACCGCAAGCGCGTTCCGCTGTCCTTTAGAAGGTCGCAAGTTGTGCTGATACCAAAGAAAGAAAAACCAAGAAGAAAAACGTCTGTCCGTTGGTTCTTACCATCCTATCAGCCTCACCAACGTAGACTATAAAATATTTATGAAAGTATTAGCCAAAAGACTCCAGGGGGTTATTACAAAGCTGGCAGGGACATCAGACTTGCGGTATTAAAGGCCGCAGCATAGCGACAAACATTCACGTCGCACGAAGCGTACTTGAATGTTGTGACGTTTTAGGCGAGCGCGTGGCAATGATGCAGCTCGATCTGGCGAAAGCTTTTGACCGAGTCCCGCACGAGGTTTTATTCGACATTCTCGAACATTCAAATGTTGGCCATGTTATACTAGAAGGCGTCAGAATGGCGTACATGGATTGCACCACGCGTATTATAATCAACGGGACCTTACGGAGAGCGTGAACGTTCGCTCCTCAGTGAGGCAAGGATGCCCTTTGTCACCTTTGGTGTTCGCACTTTATCTCGAACCGCTCTGTTTGGCCATTGACCGCACGGAAGCTATTAACAGGCTTCAGGCTGGAGACAGCACACGTCAAGGTTTTGGCTTACGCAGATGATGTCGCTGTGTTCTGCTCAGACAGGGAGAGCATCAAACAAGCCCCCAATATTGTATGCGACTTTTGTGACTGCACCGGTGCCCAATTAAACTGGGATAACAGTTACGGGTTTTGGCATGGCGACTGGGATGTCACGACAGAGCATTTCTCTCGGTTACGTTGGTCGACTATTCCATCACGTTACTTAGGCGTGCCACTTCAATCTTATCGTGATCCAGAAGCGTACTGGTCTGACCAGGCGCGAAGTTCAAAAGAAAAGTCTATTGCGTGGCAAGGCAGGCAATTGTATATTTTTTCATGGGCCACTGTCTGCAACATTTTTGTAATCTCAAAATCTCGTACGCGATGAATGTGTTATGTGCATCGCTAGTTAGCATACAAAAACTTCACCGCGTTTTTGCTGTTTTTATTTGGGCGTCCACTTGTGAGCGGACTAGCAGAATGAATTTTTTCCGCCCTGTTAAGAAAGGAGGACTTGGCCTTGTTCACTTCTTTTTGAGACAGGTTGTGTCGCGATTTATGCATTTACGGGATCAAAATCACCCTTTCTTCCGCACTGTCATGCAAATGAGGCTGCGGCGACTACTCCCGGAACGTATAGTGTCGTCCTGTGAAAAGATTAACATTTCTGTAACCGGGTACGTGCGCGAGGCGGTTCTCTCATTCAGGTTGCTGAACCCACCATTTTCTTTAGATTATTTATTTAATGTTAAGAAGAAGAAGCTATATAAGGACCTAGTGGAAAACATGCTACCAGAGCCCTTGTACCGTTTCCCACATCGCGGAGGCCCAGGACAGGCTGTGCTCAAACGAGTAAAGAAAATGCCTATACAACCATCAGTCAAAACCTTCTTCTTTCAGCTGCACACAAACACACTCGCTGTTAAAACCTGGCTTAAACATAAAGGCGTCTTCGTACCCTGGACTACTGACTTCTCCTTATGCAAGAAACCGGAAACGATTGACCACGTGTTTTTAGATTGTTGGGACCCAATATTTCACTGGGATGTGCTTCAGCGCACATTAAAGAATCAACTACCCCTTGACCCATATGGCATTCGTTTCTTGCCGGTAGACATATCGGAGGGAATTCCGTACGATGTAATCATGGTCCTGGGAATCCACGCCTTGTGTAAAACGAGAATGAAATATTAGCATGTTGATAAAGATGTACGCCCTGTTCGCGAACATTTCATTGAAAGTGTCGTGCGTCTGCGAGATGTGTATCGTGCTCTAGCCGATCCACCAGACTCGATCTCTGTACTTGATGTATTGGTATGCATGAAAAGATTTTAATCCCGTGGTAGCGAAAGTCTGGCTGCCACGTTTTATGCGTTGTAACATATGATTTCTGCAATAAAGAAAAAAAGGCACTCGTGGCCGAGTGGTTAAGGCGATGGAATCGAAATCCATTGGGGTTTCCCCGCGCAGGTTCGAATCCTGTCGGCTGCGATAAATTCTTTTTATCTTTTACGGAGCGACGAATACACAGTGAAGTACACCGCAATAAGCAAATACGACTTGATTAGTCGCGCTCTCACGATGAACTTTTTTTTCGTGAACACCTGATGTAGGTAAGAAAAAACCTACTAAATTTGTCTGCAGATGAGTCAGAGCTGAGGGAAGTTGCAGCGGCAGTCGTGGCCGAGGATGAAAAGTATGCAGCTGCCTACAGGGGTGAAAACATTTTTCTTTAAGTTACACAGGAACACTATCAGTAAAGACATTCACAGAGGAACGGGGATGTTTTACACCATGGGGATCACTCTGTTTGATGTGTAAGAAGCCAGAAACAATACACAATGTTTTTCTGCACTGTTGGGAAGGGATATACTTTTGGGACATCTTGCAGAGGACTTTAAAGAAAGATTTTCCACTGGACCCACACGGGATAAGGTATCTCGCCGTAAGGAATGACGACGGGGTCCCATTTGATGTAGTGATGTTGACTGGTCTCCACTGTATATGGCGTGCGCGAATGGCCGGATACCACTTTGACCTGGATGCGAAGCCAGCAATAATTGATTTCAGGCAAAGCATGTCTGCATTTATTGAGTGTGTTAAAATACAGGAGATCGTGCCAGAATGGCTGCCGAGGTTAGAACCTCTGGCAGCCCTTAAGCACTTTTAAGAGGACAACACCAGTCCAAATAGGACTGGTAGCATCGTTTGTTCATCTTTGTGATAGTATTTGTAATGTATATGTGCAATGATTGATTTGTATTGCAATGTGTATGTGCTTGATTGCTTTGTACATTGTCTCAGCCAGGCAATAAAAGAAACGGCAGTCGTGGCCGAGTGGTTAAGGCGATGGACTCGAAATCCATTGGGGTTTCCCCGCACAGGTTCGAATCCTGTCGGCTGCGATAAATTGTTTTTATCCTTTATGGAGCGACGAATACACAGTGAAGTATATCGCATTAAACAAATACGACTTGATTAGTCGCGCTCTCACGGTGAACTTTTTTTAATGAACACCTGATTTAGATAAGAAAAAACCTACTAAACTGGTCTGCAGATCAGTTAGAGCTGAGGGCAGTTGCAGCGGCAGTCGTGGCCCGGGGATTCCTCTTCCGGCCACAGTAGTGAATGCACGTGGGTGACATGTGCTCCGTTAACAACGGCGCGGCTTCAGCGGCCCAACAGGGCCGCGGTACCACGACAACTGTCAAGGATTCCACGGAATATCAAGTGCTTCTGCCACAATTACCTACTGGGCGAGTTGTTTCGAATCAGGCACGTAGGCAAGGGGGGGCCCAGGGGGGCCCGGGCCCCCCCCCCCCCCCCGAAATTCGTCCAGTCAGCCATTAACGCATGGATGTTCTGTCCGAACAATCCCAAGACAGCGACCAAAGCCCAAGTACAAGTAGCGCCGTGCGCATTTAAACAAATGAAAAACAAACGATAGTCAAGGAACTCACTAAGAACAGCTGCCAAAAAAAGCTTTATTCCGAAAGCACTTCAATTCCAAAAGCACAGCAACGCTTGCTGACAAATTCAGCGTCCGGCTCCTGAATCAACACCACACTCCATATCTCCGAGGCGTCAGCGAAACGATCGCCAGCATTCTCAGGAAAGAAGGCATCCGAGTGACTCACAAGCCTAAGAATGCACGTCCTGTCCACCGAGGGAGATAGCCCAAGGCGCATACAAATATTTTTACGCTGACTGCGATGCGAGCTACACCGGCGAAACGAAAGACCTCAAAGAAAGACTTCCACAACACAGGAGTGACCTCTGCAATTTTGCAAGAGATCGCAACCTAGTAGACGAACATTTCAAGACAGCGACTACCGTATCAATCTTCCTGACACAGCGGTCATACCAACTGAAACCAAGTATTGGAAACAGTTGCTGCGTTGTGATTGGGCAAAGAGACAAAACTGTGGAACGCAAGACAACGCAAGACAAGCTTGTTGGAAACCAAATTACCAGAACCAACAAAATGTTGCTGTGATGCCCCGAGAGGCGTCGGCTGGGCGAGAGACAGGAACGCAGGGACCGGGCATTTTTAATCCTATTTTTCGGCTGCCGCGATGGTCAGAGAGTCGCTGGGGTTTTCGTTACGCGCCAGTTTGCGGAAACCGCGCTTTGACAGCAGAGCCGACGTCTGCACGGTGGCCCCAAATGAGCGTTTACGTTAGGCGGCGCCCTTGGAAACGACAGGGTGCCGAAAAAGGCACCCGCTCATAAGTGCTTGAACAAAGCCGGCGAGCGTCCCCAGCACCATGCAATGCTGTAAGCAGAAATGCTTTCCGGGCGCGCATCCGACCGGCCACAAGGGAGCGACTGCTGACAGGCGCGCCTTGTCACCGGGCGCTTCCAGCGTCATGTGTCTTATCGCTTGCACCTGGAGTGTTTCGGAATGGAAGCGGTGGTGGCTAACGCTCGTTACGATAATGTGTGTACATTTGTCGCCGGTTAGGCTGCCCGGCTTCCTCTCCGAATGTCGAGTTTTGTGTATGTTTATATTGTGCTTTCTATATTTTTGGAGAGGAGCTCATACTGGATTGTACAATGGAGGCGGACCTCAAACAGTAGTCCCACGGCGGGTTGGACTGGTGCGTTTTCTACGGGCGACATTGCCGTGGACAACCATTGGAAAGACGCCCTGGTGAGGCGGGGTTGGTGAGAAAAGAAAACTCGTCTCGGGGCCAAGGACGCGGAATTGGCGGAATCGGGCAGATTCGAAAGACGCGAAGAGATGCGGTGACATACCGTCGAAGAAGTAATCCTCGTTTGCGATCCCTCGTGGAAGTTCTCCGTTCGGTTCTCCAACCGAGGAGATGATGTAGTGGTCATCGCCGCGAGGGCCCGATGTGAGCAGCAATGATAGGAGATGATGCGTGAGATACGGCGACCTCCAAGACGATGTCCGAGCCCCGCCTGCCCGAGCACCAGTCCACAGGCCGGCGACGAGACTTACGCGCCGATGGAGCCCACTCAGATAAGCGTTCCTTCCGTTTCGGCAGCAAGCGTGCTTGAGACGTTGCATCTTTGATACGCGAACTGTTTTACGCCCTTTTGTCGGCTGCTCATTGATGCCTGTTAGCCATATTCCTGTGTTATACTATGAGTCGACTTCGCTCCATGATTGTCTTGTTCGATTATCATCACGTTAGCTACTAATTCTTGTTCGTGTATGTCAATCTTGCTCATGTATGAAATTCCATGTTTTGTTAAATTATTTAAGCCTGTCACCTCTTCCCGGCCCCAGCACGAATCCGCTCTGGGGTTAAACGTTAGTGAGATTAGTGGCCAAAGGGGTGAGCGTTGTGGTTGTTGAACGATGTTTCTTAAGTTGTAGAACCGCTTCCCCCTTTGTGCGTGGTAGGGACGGCTCATTGCCATGCTTCGAAACCAGAGAAAACGACGTTATCTGCTCGTACTTCGTGCGACTTTTCTTCATCGCATCAGTTATGTTTAGTAAGATGGTTGGTTGGCTGTGTCGGGCTTTCTGAGGCAAAAGGCGGCCATGGCAATACTGCGCCAAACGAGGATTCTCATCTACGCGCAGGGAGCTCTGTAGTTGGATTGCTTGAAGGAACAGTGGAAAGAATGACAGGACATGCAGAAAAAGATAGCGTTGACTCCACCGGGAGATTCCCTGCGGAAACGTCTTTTTCTTAACGAGAGGAGCTGTGTCTGTTGCTGCAGAGCTAGCAGGCGGCATCGCGGTCGTTATTTATACAGTCGCATAGTGGCGGCAACTTCAGGGGCATTCAGGCGTTTTGTTTGACTGATAGCTTCGCGGCGTGGGAACACGCACGCGTACGAGTTTGATTTGTCGCTGACGCAGACTTTTTCCACGACCTGACGGCGGAAGCTAATCGTAAGCTTGGAAAAGAAGAGTTTTGTATGGACAGCGACGGCTTCGACGACCAATTAACCCGTTCGACCCCGCTGGCACCTCTGCGAACACCACCGCCGTTTTACCGCTGCCTGTGTCGTCGGGCAGGTGCCCGCGAGGCGAAAGGAGTACACAGGGTAAAAGACGCTTGTAGTTCTGCGGAACGGTACACTACAGGCGAGCCACGTTCATTCCATAGATAGATGACAAAGCTTCCCTCAAACGGCGCTTTGCAAACCATCGGAAAACACTGCAAAGTTTACAATTTGCGTAGCCAAATCACGCCTCCAAGTGCAAATATGAATCTGTGCATCTGGACTTCGATTTTTTACCTCAGAGATATGACAACAACGCCTATCCTTACGCTAAAAGGTGAATGGGAAATCTGCAAAACTAAATGGTAAGGCATGCAAGAGGAGGAAGTTCCCCGCTTTGCGACAGACGCTTTACCTGCATGCGACATCCCGAAAGTTCACACACTCTTCAAGATATTGGCAACTCTCCCAGTGAATACAGCTTCTGCAGAATGCAGCTTCTCGACAACTAAAAGAGCAAAAAACATATTCGAGGAAGCGGACAGCTGAAGAGCGGCTTCATGACCTGGCTGCTATGTCCATTCACTGGATGCAAGTCAGTATCAGCGAAGCTATCACTGCGTTTATGGAGAAGCCACAACGCATGAAAATTGCAGCGTGAACCACTCTTTTCGGCCAAGATGCGTGCTCGTTTTTTTTTGTTTCCTTCGCATTGACCTTTACTATATTGAAAAACCATTCGCAATGCCATTCTTTAATATTGCTTGCTAGAACGAATGTTAGCGCTCTGCATCTTCTGTGTCATGAAATCATACGTGTGTGGGTTCTTTGTGGTTCAATAAAATTGCTTTCCAGAATATATCAGTCTGTCGTTTAACAATCGCTGCCATAAAATGGCCCACGTTCCTCTCGCACGCCTGTTGTTGAGACAGAGTGTGAGAAGCTGGGTAGAGAAAGCGCACGACAATTATTTTGTTTCTGCCGTACATCCGTAAGTCGGCGTCTGATTCGTTTGCATTCCTTTTTTTTTTGGCAATCCTCTTTCCGTCACTGACACTGTATGGTCCTTCTTCGTCGAGATTGCTTGGTTGGAAAGTATTCTTTCTCGTGCACACGCACTAGCTTTACTGCAGCGTCAAAAAACGCTTTCCATCTCGCAGTGACTCGCCTCTTGTGTTGCATTCCGCTCTGTTCTCATTCTCGTCCACTCGGTGGAAGCTGCTAACTTGCTCCTTCCTTCTTTGTGTCGTTGTGTGTTTTATGTTACCATAGATAATAATAATAATAATATTAATAATAATAATAATAATAATAATAATAATAAGGCGCCTTATATATTCCCAGGCAACTTTCTTTTTTCTTAAGACTTTTTGCTAACAATTAGGCCTTGGGCCCCCCCCGAAAAAAAATCCTGGCTACGTGCCTGTTTCGAATACTTTGTTTTTACATGCCGATGTGAGTGCAAGGCCGTATCGTGTGGAACACTTAAGGGACATGCTGGAAAACTTGAAGGTGCTCTCTGACGCAGTTGCGTTATGGGCTTATAAAATGAGTCACCTGTGGGCTGTGACTTTCAAGAATGCTGATCCGGTGAAATAAATGCTACGAGAAAAAGAAGTCAAGGTGAAGGGGCCTCGCTGTCTGATCATCGACCCTGGAAATCAAGCCATACGCCTGAAGGTTCATTGGCTGCTCCACAACCTGCTAGATGAGGATGTGTGCGAGGCCTTGGAACCCTACGGCGTTAAGGAGATTACGCGGGAGCGGTGGCGTGTTCATGGTCTGCAAGACAAGAGTTCTTCAACACGGCTTGTCACCTTGGTACTGCGGAAAGGCTTAACCGTGGATGACGTCCGACATTTGCTACGTGTCGTAGGCGAGGAGGCATTGGTTGTCGCGCCAGGCCGAGCTGCGCTCTGCCTTCGGTGCAGGAACACAGGGCATATGCGGCGTGAATGTCGCGTTCCACGCTGCGCGCTTTGCCGGTGTTATGGACACGATGAGTCAAAATGCGGTAGAACGTACGCGAGTGTGACAGACCCTGTAGAGAAGGAAGAAGTGGCGGAACGCCTTATGGACGAAGCCGAAGTCGAGGAAATGTGTCCTAGTGACGCGCAGAAGGTGAAAGTACAGGAGACGACCCCTGGACTGAAGCCCCTTGAGGAACTTGACTCACGAGAAGGCGATAGGCAAGAGAAAGCGAAGGCAGCGACTCGCAAAAGGCACAGAGCTCCGGTGATCAAGACAGCGAAGGGCCACAGTATGAAGAAATGGACGTAGCTTCCACCAGTGGAAGTATGACGAAGAGGAGTCGTGACCAAGCGGCTGGTGAACAAGACCAAACAGGAGACCCTACAAGCGAGGAACCACCGCCAAAGGCTGTGGTTACAAGGTGACCAACTTTCTGTCCAAAGCCGAACATTCCGCCGGATAGAAAACCGGCGGTCACGAGACTCGTGTAGGACGCCAGCCCATGCCTTTCATGGCGAATGGGCGATGAACCACGCACAATGGATACGAAGACGAGGAGGCGGTTGTGCTGGGTATCTGAGGTACGCATCCAAACCACGATTGAAAAGTGCAGTGTGGTATGTTTGTCTTATTGTGCGCGTGATTCGATTAGCCTAGGTTTAGGGCACGAAGGTTGTGTAGAAGAACCGTGAGTTTAGTTTGCTCCAAATTATCATGGTACGGGATATGGTTACAGGACTGCGTGTTGCAACCGTTAACGTTGGAGGTCTTGCCGCAAGACGAAAGCAGTACCAAGTTAATCGCCTATGTGCTGAGAATCAGCTGGAACTTCTTGCAATACAAGAAACAAAGGTTGAAAGTGAAGAACAAACTGATCGCATGGTGGCCCCTTTTAGAACATACTACAACGCATGCGTATGCCATTCCGTGGGTACGTCCGGTGGATGTCTCCTTTCGGTGCGGAAAAGTTCAGAAATTACAGAACAATCTCTCAAGGTTAATGAAACTGGCCGGCTTATCGTGTATGATTTTTGTTTTAGTGCTTATCAATGGAGACTGATTTGTGTGTATGCACCGAACGATATGGACAAACGAAGTACCTTTTTCTCAGAGTTTGAACAATATATCAATTGTGATAGATATGTTATACTGTTGGGAGATTTTAACTGCGTATGTTATACCGACGACCGCGCTAAGCGAACCTTGGTGCGCGACAAAAGTGCCGCTTTTCTAAATACCCTTGTCCAGGAATACGACATGGAAGATATTGGCCGCTTAATAATGGGTGCCACACAACCGAAATACACGCATTTTCAACGTGACAGTCACGCCAGGTTGGATAGAGTGTATGTATCGCTTGCTATAGTCCCAATATGCAGCAGCTATCGTGTGAAGCCAGTCTCCTTCAGTGATCACAGTATGGTATACTTCGAAATTGGGTCCCGACCGAAAGAAGGTAAATTCGACTGGTACCTATGGAAATTCAATAGAAAGCTTCTTGGAGATGCACGCTTCGTTACAAAAAGTACAAGAGGAAATTCAAAAAGTGCTAGCTAACGAGCCAGCACACTATGCGGAAGCGTGGGAGGACCTAGACATCAAGGTTAAAATGATAGCGATAGAAAGGGGTAGCGTGAACAGCCACAATGAAAAAATGAAAAAAAGAGCTCCAACGACAACTTGAATTGCTGCTCGAAATAGAGAGTGCCGAACCAGGAATGTTTACAGGACAAATCAGTAAAGTGAAGAACGAACTAGAAGCTATCGACGATGAAAAATATCATGCTGCTGCTGTCCGGGCAAGAGCCGAAAGATTTTGGGTCGATGAGCGGCCCAATAAACGCGCGCTGGGGCAGACGAAAAGCGATACGCCCTTAAAAAGATAATCAAACAAATAGTGTACGATGATCAGATAACTTCAGAATGTGAAATGATCAAACGTGCTTTTGAAGTACATTACCACAAAATATTTGGTTACAAGAGACCGGTTGACCTGGGCTTTCAAACAAACTTTTTCAAGGCCATGTAACGACAGGATAAAGAGGAAACAGAAAGATTAGAAGAGAAGATGGGCAAGCGAGAGATTGAACACGCGATAGAACATATGCCTGTAGGAGAGGCGCCGGGACCGGATGGCCTAGGAGCCGAATTCTATAAGGCTTTTTTTCACCTGCGTTATCACAAAATATTGTATCATGCCTTCGTGGAGGCATACGACAAAAAAACAATTACCGCCGTCTTTCCGAAGTGCCCACATGGTTCTAATTCCAAAAGCAGATGACCGTGCCAAGCTACTGTCAGTAACTTCATAAATGTCAATAAGTCTAACCATCTGTGATTACAAAGTGTTAATGAAGGTTCTTGGGAACAGGTTACAAACTGTGATAAAGGATTTGGTGAGACCACATCAAACATGTGGCATAAAAGCACCTACTATCTGTACGAACATTCATGTAGCTCGCAGTGTCTTTGAATGTGTTGACGCTTTTGCTGGCCGAGTCGCCATGTTACAGCTCGACTTAGCAAAGGCCTTCGATAGAGTGTCGCACGAAGTACTTTTTGTGATACTTAACCATGTAAACGTATGTGATGTTATTATGCAGGCAGTTAAAATGGCATATCAGGACTGTACGACACAGGTTATGATTAACAAAAGCCTTAGTCAAAGAATTCCGGTTAAATAAAGTGTTCGGCAAGGGTGTTCACTAAGCCCTTTACTTTTTGCATTATACCTTGAGCCTTTCTGCTTGGCTCTAATCAGTAACGAAAATATTAGAGGGTTTAGACTACAGATGACTGAAGTGAAAGTGCTGGCCTACGCGGACGATATTGCCGTTTTTTGTGGTGAGCAAAACGTGTCCAGAAAGTTGTTCGAGTCACAAAGGCATACTGCAAGCAATCAGGATCGGAGATCAACTGGGATAAAAGCGTTGGTATATGGCACGGCAACTGGGATGTAACGCCCGAACACTTCGCTTTGGCACGGTGGACGACAACATCTGTGAAGTACCTGGGAGTGCCGCTACAGCACTACAGGGACACTAAGGATTATCGGCTAGAGGAAACTGATAAGATGAAGGAAAAAACAAGCAGCTGGAATGGCCGAGGTCTGTCAATGTTCGGACGTGCCAGTGCATGTAATTTGTTTTTAGTTCCCAGGGTATGGTATGTTTTGCAAATTATGTTCATGACTAGGATGTGTGTGCAAAAGATGCATAGGGTTTTCGGTGTGCTTCGGTGTGTAGGTAAGAAAGAAAACCTACTAAATTTGTCTGCAGATCAGTTAGAGCTGAGGGCTATTGCAGCGGCAGTCGTGGCCGAGTGGTTAAGGCGATGGACTCGAAATCCATTGGGGTTTTCCCCGCACAGGTTCGAATCCTGTCGGCTGCGGTAAATTCTTTTTATCCTTTATGGAGCGACGAATACACAGTGAAGGATACCGCATTGAACAAATACGACTTGATTAGTCGTGCTCTCACGATGAACTTTTTTTAGTGAACACCTGATGTAGGTAAGAAAAAAACCTACTAAATTTGTCTGCAGATCAGTAAGAGCTGAGGGCAGTTGCAGCGGCAGTCGTGGCGTTCACATTGTTCTACAGAGAACTATTTGCGCTCAGCGCAGTTGACTCCGATAGCTTGAAGACAGAATGCTGCCTTTATTGCCGAAAATTGGTGACAACATAAAGGAGACGCTAGAGAGTTCGATTTGAGCCGAGGAAATTGTGTTGGCTATTGCCGAATTGAAACGAGGGAAATCCCCGGGGTACGATGGATTAGGCGCTGATTTTTACAAGGGTCTCAAGCGTGAATTATCCCCCATACTAGCTGAACATTTAGAGGAAGCTTATAAACGTAAGTGATTACCACCTTCATTCCTGTCCACCCATACAGTTCTCATCCCGAAGACAGGTAATCGTGTCGCTTTATTGCAGGTAAAAGCATATGGTCCTATCACCTTAACGAATGGTGACTGCAAGATATATATGAATATATTGGCTAAAAGACTTCGGCGGGTTATGAAAGACATGTTGGTACACACGATACGTGCGGTATAAAGGACCGGTCCATTTTCACAAAATTTACACAGCGGGATGCGTCCTGGAGTGCTGTGACGTACTATGCAAGCAAGTTGCAATGCTCCAGCTCGATTTGTAGAAAGCGTTCGATCGGGTACCCCATGAAATTCTGTGCACCATTTTGCAGTATATAAACGTTGGAACCATTATCACTGAAGGAGTCGCAATGGCATACAATGGTTGTACGACGCGGTTAATAATCAACAAGTCAGTGGGAGCGCACATTGACGTGCAACGGTCCATGTGCCAGGGTTGCCCCCTTTCGTCGTTACTTTTTGCTTTCTTCATCGAACCATTTTGTCTCAGTATAATAAGGACCAGTTGTATCAAAGGGTTTAAATTACAGCAAGCCGAGGTAAAACTCCTTGCATATGCGGATACCATTGCGCTGTTCTGCGTGGACCATGCCAGCATCATAAAAACTGTGGAAATGGTGAAACGTTTCTGTGTTACCAGCGATAGTGCTGTTATTTGGGACAAGTGCCTCGGATTCTGGCATGGTACTTGGCCAGCGACATCTGAACCACTAACCGCCACTAACCGCTGTGGTTACTAGGCCACTAATGGGCCATTATTATTATTGGGCCACTAACCGCGTCATAGCATTGGCATTGTCGTGCGGAAGCTTAGATGAGCGTCCCGCTTGCTTTACTACCACGCAAATATCACTTTGAGGCGACATTCGCCGCTAATACTCGGTCAAGATTGCCTTCTTGCGGAGGACAACGAAATAACACAAACATCTCGCGTTTGAAATTTTGGTGTCATGGGACCTTTAAAAACGCAAGAAAAGAACAGACACCGAAAGGAATAAAAGCCCCGATTCAGTGTCCCTCAATATAAAAGAAAATTCTGATTTGGAACTAAAAACACCGCCAGCGATCTCAAGCGACGCAACGGAAAGTGTTGATGTCGAAATGGCAACGGTGGCTAGTGCAGCAGCGAAGCGGACACAGGAAACCTGTCAGGACAACGTCGGAAGCATCAGAGAAACGGGCATAAGTAAGCCACCAGTGAAGACGGTTCCTCTCCGCCGAATGAGCATAAAGCTCAAGCCAACCACACGGCCTTACAGGACGACAGCGTCAGCAAATCTCTTGCCTTAGCAGGCGAACAGTTTTCTTTGTGGTAGAAAGTCGAACACCCCGATCACCGAGCGGGTCTGCTCTTGTGACTTGCGGCAAGATGGTTCCGAACAACAGTTTAATGTGACAGTTTAATTTAACAGCATGGTTGTAATACACGGTCTACTCTCACGTGTGTGATATCTCGCGAGCGCTTGCTCCGATGGATTGAGAGAGAGAGAGACGCTGGCGGCGTTGACAGAACAAAACATTATCTTTATGCACGAGAACACCGAAACATGTAAAACACTGGAAAAAGAACAATTCACACAAAACGGAAAAAGAGCTAGGTAGACAAGTCGAATAGCCAAATTCTTAAAAACTAATAGTTTCTCCGCGTTAAGCGCAGTCCTAACGGGAGTCCGTCAACAATGGGCCTCGCGTTCCCGTCAGCGCTCGTTGTTCAAACACAAAAGGGACGCTCTTACGTTGGGTGCGCTGCGGACTCAAAAGCAGTGCACTCTCGGCAATGTTGCGTCCACGTAGTCGTAGATGACCAAAGGAGCTTGCGGTCGCTGCTGCTCAGTCAGAGTCTGTCACTCTCCGCCGCCTTGCTTCACGGGTGACGTGGCAAATCACCGGTTCCTGCTGGGCCTAGCCTCGCGGCCTATCCTCGGTAGTGATGCCCGGACTCCAAAATGACCTGGCCCTCTGCTGTGATTCCTCTGCTGGTCGTCCAGTTCGTCCCGTTCTGCCGGCGAAGGTGGAGCGCTGCGGGTACACCGGGAACTGCTGCACTTCGGCCCCTGCCACTCCGAAGTCCACGCTCGATCGTAAGCCAGATCGACGGCCTCCCGGAGCCCGGCGCCCTCATCTCCTTGTCACCAGTCCGTAGCTGGCAGGGCACCCTTCGTCGACCGGTGCCACGCAGAGAATGCCAGCTCAACCTCTTCCATCACCGATCGCTGCTCGGAATGCGTGCCACGAGCCCGCTGTCAACCAATAGACCGATCTCACCGTGTGATCTGCGCATGCGCGAGTTTCCAGGAGCACCGCCACCGCCATCTTAGTTGTAGTTCTCAAAGCACAGCTGCTACGGCTGTGCGTGCTGCATGCTATCAGTTTACTGGCGTTTTTCGCGTGTCCTTGGCATGGACGACGATTGAATGCGTCAGAAAACGATGTCCCAACCTCCTGTGGCCGTGTTTCATTTAAATTTGTCACGCCATGTAGCGCTGTTAGAGAAAGAAAAAAAGAAAAAAAAGGTTGGAATGTAAACATACATTCCAACCTTTTCCATTCATCAATTCCAACCATTCCATTCATGAATTCGTACACTTCACTGTTAATTTCATCTTGATTATTCGATTCTGATTGGTATTCCATAGTACCTCAGCTTAAGTATTTCAACTTCTACATCTTGGCCAATCCCCCAGGGTGGGTATGTGCCAGACTTGAAGGAAACAACAACATGCGACCTGGTCACGATCTCGTCGTTACTCCGTGCGCCCGTGTCGCTTCGAATTGCTGTTACCCGTATTCGCTGAATTATTCGCAATAAAAAAAGACGTCTCAGAGAACGTATCGGTAAGAGATAGAACGCCAAGAGCGCGGAATGGTGAAAACTCAAGACTCAGTCGAAGGAATGATTTTGCGCTTCTTTTGTCAAGGCAAAACTTCGGATGCACACTCTGTTGTTAGTACAGGGCTTCGATCACAGTGATGCGCTAGATGTGAATAGGTGGAAAACGATCGCGATGAAGAGGTTAAAGGCGCGTCCACCTTAGCGGGACGGTGACCTGCCGCATACCGTTAGCGAAAGCTTACGGGCAGCTGCTAATATCGCGAACGACAAGCAGTTCCTGCTGCATAAAGTACGGATAAGTCGGTGAGTAACTTTGGCGACAGGTGCAAAACGACGAAAAAACGGCAGCCCACTCTGCCCGCCGCCCTCACACCCACAGGCGCGGCGCCGATGTTGTCGCTAGGCCTTACCGCTTAAAAACTGCGTCGACATAAACTCAGTAAGCGATGACCCTATGCAGGCCGCTTGCGCACATAAGATGACACTTTTTGTGACTGGTATTTACGCTTTAACTTGTGCTCGCAATAAAATCACACATTGAAAACGGAAACACCGGCGGCACCGATGGATTGCTATTGATGCCGGCGCGGTGTAGCAATAGCTCTGCGCAGCGTGAAGTATGCGCTAAGCTGTGCTTGTATCAAATCTTTCGTTCATGTTGGCGCTTGACTGTAGATATCGCTCTAGGAGCACAATTTTGTCCAGAACACAAGCTGTATCCACTCCGACGCCGTTGGCGGAGATTGCCCGGCAAGGTGATCATATGCACACGGTATGAATCGTTGCGGTCACTGATCGGTCCGTCCGTGATGTGCCTGAGCTGTTATGGCGCTGTAGGGCATTGGTAAAGTGTCATGCATAAAAAACACAAAATTTCACAAGCACTGCTGAACAAGCCGTGTGCCGTACGAGCCGGTCTGTCCGACGCACCAGTTCCTGCTGGAGCTTGACATTCTTCGCGAACACGAGAAAAACCGAAGCGCTTTGTTTTCAGGCTGTTCTTGTAGCATCCCGGCACATATAACGTAAATCCAACCACCACAACTCTTCGAAATAAGGCCGATAAAGCTCGTTAAAGCCGTTCGCCGATGCACCAGCCATGCATTTGAGCGTACTCGCGACCGCCGCGAGTACAAGTTCCGGCACGCACTGCGGCAGCGGTGGCGCGGTGAAACAGCGCGGTGAGATCGGTCTATTATGTGCATCGACGTGTCTACGGCGCGTGCTTTCCTGTGCCACTTCGCCGATCTCTCTGTTTCGCCTAGTGGGCTGTGTTTTCGGGCCCTTTTTACTTATGTCAGCTACCGGATCGTGACGGCAGTACCATGAATACTGCAAAACTTTCTTATCATGGTTCAGAAACTTGAGTTTCCTTAGCCCGTAGCGACAATAAATGTCTGGGGTTCGTCAACGCGCAGGAAACAGTTCCAGTTAAGCCCCTTTCTGTCAGGAAATTATCTAGACTGAACAGCCGTGGAAGAAACTATAGTTAAAAGTCAAGAGCAAAGAGATCGAATTGTCGAGCCTTTTAGGTCTAGATTTAGCAGTTCAGCGTCTCATGCTATCGGCGTTCAGGAGGCTCCTAGTACGTACCGGAATTCAACTGTCATTGTTGAAGAAGCAGTTATAACAAGCGAGAGTGGAAGACGTGTGTGATTTTAGTTTAGGTGATATGTTGGGGCGTGCAATGTGCGTATACGCACGCATCTTACATAAATACTTCTTCAGTTGGTGGTGGCGCTCATCCTGTCTTATGTCTTGCTTCTGTGGTCTCGAAGTTTGCGCCTTTCTTCTAGAAATGCATCGTACAGTGCACAAAAAAGACATTGTATCTTTGGATATGTACAGCCGTATATTAAGTGCAACAGAAAAGTTATACTGTTTGGAGATTTTCATAGCCTGTACAGAGCCGGAGACAGAAGGACGGAACTAAAGGTGCGGGATAGAAGTGTAATGTTATTGAATGAGACAGTGTATGCATGTGATTAAGGGCATGTATGAAGTCTGCTGACGTCAAGTAGTAACATGGCTTCACCGACTTCCAAGGCGACAGCAACGCTGGATTGGACCGTATACTATATCCGACCGTAGATATTTTTAGGGGCGAAGCTCCTTAAGGTTTGGGTCTATCCGTCCGTTGTAGTAGCGCGTTACCTAGGAGGAACGCGCTACTAGGAGGGCGCGTGTGGGAGGCGCGCCCTCGGCGCGTGCCTCCCCGCGCGAGCTCTCTCACTCTTCCATCTGCTGTCTTGTGAGAGAGAGAGAGAGACAGAGAGAGCGAAAGGCGCGCGTTGACTATGGAAATGCTCTTTCTTCGATGAACGCGCTACCAGCTCGCAAAGAAGGAGAACGCGCCCTCACCCGCGAGAGACAAGCTTGACGCAGGCAGCGTCTTCAAGCGAGTTTCTTGATTGAAAAATACTGACTTCTCGCGCTGGAGAACCGTTCACCGGCCACCCATATCTATATATATATATATATATATATATATATATATATATATATATATATATATATATATATATATATATCGGCACTGGATCTTGACTTGCAATGAAGTGCCGGTGGGAGATTTCACTTGTGCGTAGTTGAACCATAAGGATTCGTAGCGTGCGCGTTAACTAAATTAATCCGCAACTCGGCACGATCTACGATGAACATCCGGAGCTTCGCCCACTCATCATCATTCACTCCGTGGATATGCTGTGAATTTTTTCCTCTCGGTGTTTACTATTCTGTTAAGTGTGTGAGCTCTATAGTGATCATTGTCTAGTATCAGTCACAATGAAAAAGAAAATTGGCAGGTCCCACGTGCAGTGGGAATCAAGGAAATGCCAAGCGCGCATCAGGAACGTAAAATGGATTTGCATGGTTGTCTCGCTATACCGAGTTTGGTATATATGATGTTAACGAAACGGCCGCAAGAGCACCATGACTGTGGCATGTAAACCATGCCGCTCATACACGCATGTCATGATCTAACGTTATGACCTGTCATTTACGTTCTTCACGCAGTCGTGGTGTGCCATAGCAATTTTGGTATACATTCCAATAACGAAACGCGTGGCATGTAAACCATGCCGCTCATGATATGCATGTCACGATTTTCATGTTATCACCTGTCATTTATGATAGCCATGCAGTCGTGTTGTGGCATGCCAGTTTTCGTATACATCACATTAACGAAACGCGTGGCATGTAAATCATGTCGCTCATGACATGCATGTCATGATTTTCATGCTATGACCTGTCATTTATGTTCGCCATGCAGTCATATTGTGGCATACCAATTTTCGTATACATCCCATTAACGAAACGGCCAGAAGAGCACCAAGACCGTGGCATGTAAATCCTGCCGCTCATGACATGCATATCATGCTTTTCACGTTATGATCTGTCACTTATGTTCCTCATGCAGTCATGTTGTGGCATACCAATTTTCGTAAACATCCCATTAGAGAAACGGTCAGGAGAGCACAAAATCGTAGGCGGCTAGATTAGATAGATAGATAGATAGATAGATAGATAGATAGATAGATAGATAGATAGATAGATAGATAGATAGATAGATACTCTCAAAGTCACCAAAGTTCGCTAATAAATGCTTCGCATTTTAAAAAAGGATTCAAAGTTTAATTGCCGCATATGGAGCTCAATAAAAAGTACTGCAGGATGAAACATTCGTTGAACACGCAAAGGTGAAAAATCATCAATGCGCTGTAGGATGAATCGGAAGACTTTTTATCACTGTGGGAAACTTTTGAATCTGACGCCAAACTCATAGCAGTTGATCGAGCACGTATCCTGAGCAGAAAAGAAAAAGAGAAAAAAAAACAGAACTTCATTACAGGCTGAAATAACTGCTCTCAGCTGAAAGCTCTAGACTCGTTTTGTTCAGAAAGCGGAAAAAAGAATCTTAAAGTAACTTAGTAGGAGTAGACGCTGATAGGTATTGAGGCGCGGTCACCAGAGCTCGCGAAGATAAGTTTTGGCTTGGGAAAACTGTGACCAAGGGAGCTTCAGCTGACGAAATGCGATACGTAGGTAAAAAAGACATCACCTAAACTTGTTATCGTGACGAAGTCACCCGGCATTAAAGATAGATAGAAAGAGCTTTTGTTGAGCGCTTTCGTAATTTGCTAAATAATAGCCACGAAGACACCAGGTCGTTTGAACGTGACTGTCTACCATTATAGCCGAAATTCGGAAAACAGGAGCGTCCGGAACTGGAAGTGCCGATTAGCGTCAAAAAAGTGGAAAAGGCAATGGATGGCGGTAGTTGGTCTATCTTTTCCGGAGCACTTGTTTGTAACGCATGTTTACTGAGCAGACATTGGTATGTCCTGCAAGATTTGCATTGCTATAGAGTGAACATTAAAAAAATCCATCTGATAGTACGCGTTTAGCGTTGAGCCAGTGAGGCGTTTATTGGAGAGAGCAAAGCTGAATCGACCAGCCGTTCAGGCGGAGCAAGCGCGAGCACCAACAACTGTCCTCGTCTTCGTCTTTTGCTGGCTCTCCTATCTGCGCCCTATTTATGTTACAATTACTCCCCCGCCGAAGAGGAGCCATCCTGGCGACCTAAGGAACAGGTACAACGAGCGGGTCATAGTGCGGCTTCAGGCGGTCGACATGAACAGTTTCGCGGCCCCGACGGCGGCGGTCTGTGGATGGGTCGACTGGCTCAATGATATAGTTTACCGGAGATGCTTGACGTAGGACACGGTAAGGGCCGTGATACTTGGGAAGTAGCTTCGCGGAAAGGCCAGGAACGGACGAGGGAACGCGAAGCCACACCAATGCTCCTGGCGAATATGACTGTGAAGGCAGGTTTTGGTCATGACGGTCTTTCTGTCGCACTTGGTCTTCAGCGGTAAAGGAACGAGCGAGCTGTCGGCAGTCCTCGGCATACGTGGCGACTTCCGATAGAGGCGTGGATTCTGACGCGTCCGGGCGATACAGAAGAATAGTGTCCATAAATGACGAAGGTTCGCGGCCGTAAAGAAGAAAGAAGGGAGAGAAGCCTGTTGTAGACTGAGTGGCGGTGTTGTAGGCGTACGTGACAAATGGTAATATGCGATCCCAGTTGGTATGATCAGCGGACACGTACATGGAGAGCATGTCGCCCAGCGTACGGTTGAAGCGCTCAGTCATTCCGTTGGTTTGTGGATGGTATGCGCTGGTTGTACGATGCACAACGTTGCATTCACGCAGAGGGCTTCGACGGCTTCAGAGAGGAACGAACGTCCGCGATCGCTGAGTAGCTCACGAGGCGCGCCGTGGCGAAGAACAAGTTTGTAAAGGATGAATAAGCCGACTTCACGTGCTGTGGCCTCTGGCAGCGCGGCAGTTTCGGCATAGCGCGTCAGGTGGTCAATAGCGACAATCACCCAGCGGTTGCCGTCAGGTGTGTAGGGAAGGGGACCATACAAGTCAATTCCGATACGGTCAAAAGGTCGGGATGGGCATGGCAGTGGCTGAAGTGGTCCAGTGATTATGTTAGATGGGCTCTTCCGACGTTGGTACTGGGAGCATGAACGTACGTACTGTCGGACAAAGCGGTACATTCCACGCCAGTAATAGCGCAGCCGGAGGCGTGCATATGTTTTGACTACACCGGCGTGGGCACATTGTGGGTCCGCGTGAAAGGAGGCGCAGATATCGGCCCGCAGATGGCGAGGGATTACCAGCAACCATTTACGCCCATCAGATAAGTAGTTGCGGCGGTACAGAAGGCCATCACGGATGGTGAAATGTCGAGCTGTGCGCCGCAGTGAACGGGGAGCGGTACGTGGGGACGGATGAGATAGGTACTCAATTATAGAGACTATCCAAGGGTCCTGGCGCTGCTCGGACGGCATGTCAGCGTATGCAAGTGACACCAAATCGTAGCTGGAAGCAGACGCAGCGCCAGACTCATGGGGAAGTGGAGAGCGGGAAAGAACGTCGGCATCTGAATGTTTGCGGCCTGACCTGTAGACGACACGGATGTCATAGTCTTGGAGACGTAATGCCCAACGGGCTAAGCGGCCAGATGGATCTTTCAGCGACGTTAACCAGCACAGGGCGTGGTGATCAGTCACGACGTCAAACGGACGGCCATATACGTACGGTCGAAATTTTGTGATCGCCCAAACAATGGCCAGACACTCTTTTTCCGTGACCGAATAATTTGCTTCAGCTCTGGTGAGAGTTCGGCTGGCGTACGAGACTACATACTCGTCGAAACCAGACTTGCGTTGAGCAAGAACAGCGCCAAGGCCAACTCCACTAGCATCCGTGTGGATTTCAGTAGGAGCATCGGGGTCTAAGTGACGGAGAATCGGCGGGGATGTCAGAAGGTCACGCAGAGTTGTGAATGCGTCATCGCAAGCGGAAGACCACGCCGATATGCCTTGGCTGTCAGCGAGTAACTTTGTCAGAGGCGCTATTATCGAGGCAAAATTGCGGACGAACCGGCGAAAATAGGAACATAGCCCTATAAAACTCCGGAGTTCCTTGAGTGTTGACGGCTTAGGAAACTCGGCGACAGCGTGAAGCTTTGCGGGGTCGGGCAGAACACCGTCCTTGCTGACAACGTGCCCTAGGATGGTGAGCTTCCGGGCGGCGAAATGACACTTTTTCAAATTCAGTTGCAGCCCAGCATTTGTAAGGCAATCCAAGACGGCTGCGAGGCGCATGAGATGGGTGTTGAAATCTTTTGAAAAAACTACGACGTCGTCCAGATAGCAGAGACACGTGTGCCATTTGAGAACGCGAAGTAGGTTGTCCATAAGACGCTCGAACGTAGCGGGGGCATTGCAAAGGCCAAAAGGCATCACGTTGAACTCGTACAAGCCGTCAGGAGTCACGAACGCAGTTTTGGGGCGGTCAGCTTCATCGATAGGCACCTGCCAGTACCCCGATCGAAGATCCAACGAAGAAAAGAACTCTGCGCCTTGCAAGCAGTCGAGTGCGTCGTCGATTCTTGGGAGCGGATAAACATCTTTGCGAGTGATCTTGTTAAGGCGCCTATAATCAACACAAAATCTGATGCTACCGTCGTTCTTTTTCACGAGTACGACCGGAGAGGCCCAAGGGCTGTGTGAGGGCTGCACAACGCCGCGACTAAGCATGTCGTTCACCTGGGCGTCTATAACCTGGCGTTCAGCGTGGGAGACCCGATATGGACGCTGGCGCAGGGGCGCATGGGTTCCGGTGTCAATACGATGAACGGTTGCAGATGTTCGGCCCAAGGTGGTTTGATTGTGGTCGAAATAATTCCGATAGCGGTCGAGGAGTTTCAAGAGTTCCATCCGGTGAGCACTAGACAACGCCGAATCAATTGACGGAAGAAAGACGTCTGCGGAGGATGAGTTGGACGTAGTAGCGGGATTAATACTAGCGACCGCGAGACTTGCCGTGTGGTCGGGCACTTTACTGGCGCAAACAGAATCAATGTCCTCAAGTCGGCCAATACATTCACCACGGAATAAAGTGGCTGGGGATGAAAGCGGGTTCGTGATATAAATGGTTCCGCAAGAGTTTTCAATCATCAGAACTGCATAGGGGAGAAGGAAGTTTTTGCGTGAGGTAAATGCTTCGGATGGGGCGAACATGGCGCTAGAGAAGGGAGCATAGTCGCAAGTGATCGGCACAAGAACACAAGACAAAGGCGGGACGTCAGTGTCTGCTGCGACGACCGCACGATAAAGAGAGGAACCGCTAGAGCCAACGTCAGAGGTCGCTGATAATTCTAGTTGTCCACGCGCACAATCAACAACGGCTTGGTGTGTAGCGAGGAAGTCCCAACCCAATATAACGTCGTGCGAGCAACGTGATAAGACGACGAATTCTACAACATACAAAACGTCCTGAATGATCAGCCGAGCCGTGCATGCCATAGAAGGTTTTATGTGATGCGCGGTTGCTGTTCGCAGGGAGATGTCGGAAAGCGGAATCGTAATTTTCTTCAATTTGCGGCACATTTCTTCACTCAGCACAGACACAGCGGCTCCAGTATCCACCAATGCTTGCACGGCAACACCTTCAATGAATACCATTATTTCGTTAGCAGGCAGAGATCGAGGGCTTGTAGATTTCGACGGCGGCGCAGTTCTTGCCTCCGGAACTGCGGCGGTCAGTTTTCCGTTTGGACGGGTGGTGAACGACGAACCATCGGCGAAATGGAACGTCGTCGTGGAGAGGGCGACCGACGTGTGTTGAAGGTTCGGCGAGTAGGCGAAGAAGTGTCGGAAGTTGTGTGGGAGGGAAGCGGCGGTGCTGGCTCAGTACGGACGTAGCTGTAGGCTTCGTCAACGGTAGCTGGACGAGGGACGCGCCGGTAGCAGAAACGCTCGACATGGCCGGGGAGGTGACAGTAGTAACAGATTGGTTTGTTGTCGGGTGTGCGCCAAGGATTACTAGGCGAGACTGCGGGACGGCGATACTGGGGCACGTGCGGTGCTGGCGGAGCGCGCGGTGCGTAGATGACGTTTGGCTGATGGGCAGCATCCGCGACGTGGGACAGCGCATATGGCTGCCTCCTCGCGACGTCGGCGTAGCTCAAGGGTGCGGATACAGGGGGGGGCTGGTGCGGGGGAGGAAGCGCCTCGGATACTTGCTCTTCGATGGTTTGTCGCAAAGAAGAGGCGAGCCCATGAGTATTGTTTGGGATAAATGGCGCAAGAGACAACTGTCGCGCCACTTCCTCTCGTATAAACTGCTGTATCTGCTGCGTTAAAAGACCAGGGTCCGCAGATATGGCACCGACGGTCAAAGCAGACGTGGCGGTCGAGTCTAAAGTGGGACGTCGAGTTGCAATGCGCTGCTTCCGCAACTCGTCATAGCTCTGGCAGTGCTGTATGACATCGGCAACTGTTTGAGGGTTTTTGGCCACTAGCATGTGGAACGCATCGTCGTCGATGCCTTTCATTATATGCTTGACTTTATCAGCTTCGGACATTACAGGATTGAAGCGGCGGCAGAGGCTTACGACGTCTTCAATGTAGGAAGTGAAGCACTCACCAGACAGTTGGGCGCGATCACGTAAGCGCTGTTCTGCGCGGAGCTTGCGAACTGTCGGTCGGCCGAAGACGTCAACGAAGGTGGTTTTGAAAGCCGGCCAGTTGGAAATCTCCGCCTCGTGGTTGTTAAACCAGAGCTCTGCTACACCTCGCAGGTAGAACTGGACGCGGCCAAGTTTGTCTCTATCGTCCCACTTGTTGTTGACGCTTACTCGTTCATACGAAGCGAGCCAGTCCTCGACGTCTTGCTCGTCAGTGCCGTTGAAGAGCACGGGGTCGCGCTCCCTTGGAACACCGGAACAGCGGATAGCTTGAGGGGCGGGAGCATTCTGCTGCGCAGCGTCATCGGTCATGGCTGAAGGTGAAGGTAGAGTCCGGGTACGGAGTTCCAGGATGGAAAAGAGAACCAGCACTCTCCACCACTTGATAGTACGCGTTTAGCGTTAAGCCAGTGAGGCGTTTATTGGAGAGAGCAAAGCTGAATCGACCAGCCGTTCAGGCGGAGCAAGCGCGAGCACCAACAACTGTCCTCGTCTTCGTCTTTTGCTGGCTCTCCTATCTGCGCCCTATTTATGTTACACATCAGGTATTCGCAGTGTTCGTGTGGGGATCCTCTTTGAAGAGGTCAAGTCAACCCAATTTGTTGCTTCGAGTTCGAAAGGGGGCGCTTGGTTTGTCACAATTATTTTTGAGATAGGTAGTCAATTGTTTTTTTTTCTTTAGATATATGAAAAACCCGTCGCTATATACTGTCTATCAAATTCACCTGGGTAAACACTTGCGTGACATGGTTGTTTCAACTGAACCTGTGCATTTTCGGGTTTTTGGTTATCCTCGTGGTGTGTTCATGCTTTCAGGTTTATGTCAGCGCAGCTTTCACTGGCGTACTTCACTGAAGTCAACCAAAAATAAACTGTACAAGGAACTCATCTGATTTGCTTTCTACCTGTGTGTTTATACCGCTTCCTTTAAAACGCAGGCCACGGGCACAATCTTTTCAAACGCCAGAAGGTGATGCGAATACCGCCAGATGCTAAGACCGTTTTCTTTAAATTGCACACGAGTACATTGACTGTCAAACCATGGATGGCTGACAGGGGTTTCTTTGTTTCTTGGGGCACCCATTGTACAATATACAGAAAGAAGGAGACCATTGAGCATCTATTCCTGGGTTATTGGGACGCAGTCTTCCTTTGGGGTGTACTCCAGCGCACAATATAAAAAAGTCCCCATGGATGCGTGTGGTATTCGGTGCTTGCCAATAGAAGTGACCCGTACGACACCCATACGATATGATCATGCTTGTGGGTGTGCATAGCATTTCGAAATGCAGAATGGCAGTCAGGCACGCTGATCTAGATGTAAGAGCCGCTTGACAGTATTTTAAAGAAATAATAAGGGACTTTATCGAGGCAATAAAGTTGCTGGAGTGTATCCCATGGTGGTTGCCGCGTGTGGAGTTGCTATTGACTATGCGAGAATTTCAAGATGTGAGCGTCCGTAATGTTCGAGCGGTCGGTGTTAACAGTTATTCTGACTGTTGATGCTAGGTGTAATCATATGATAAATACGAAGCATTTCTGGCGAACTTGCGCAGGTCACCGATCTATCTATCTATCTATCTATCTATCTATCTATCTATCTATCTATCTATCTATCTATCTATCTATCCTCCCACGGTGCGGTGCGTTCCTAGTCTTGTTTCCCTCGTGTATCCCAATATTCGGGAGATGGGTTATAAATGAATGACGAATGTGGATGATTTGTCTTTGCATCAGCAACGAGATATACTCGTCAAGTACGTCGCGATTAAGGATACTGCAATCACGTGTGGCTCATACGCGTAGTGCTGGGCCCACTGTGTGCGGGTATATGCAACAAGTGCTTGAATTTGATAGAGCCTATGTCAATCAAAGACGAACCAAAATAAACATAAGAGATGTCGCGGCTGCGATGACACAGTACTTCGATTGATCAATGGGAGTTTTAAGTCCTAAAACCACGACATGATTATGAGAGACGCCGTAGTGGAGGGTTTCGGAAATTTCGATCACCTGGGGTTTAACGTGCACTGACATCGCACAGTACGCGAGGCTCAAATTTTCGCCTCCGTTGAAATGCATCCGCCGCGGCCGGGATACGATCCCACAACCTTCGGATTAGCTACCGAGTGCCATAACCACTAGACCACCGTGGCGGGGCAACTAAGAGTGGCACCCGAAGTTTTGTGCACCTCCCACAGCCCACTATGGTCGCCTCACATTTTCCCGACTGCAGAATAAGGCAAGAAGGGACCGCTTTTTATAGTAGCTTGCGATTTAAATCTCAGAACAAGCAAGCAGACACACATGCAACGTACCAAGTGATAGGGGTGTATCGTAAACCGGCCCTCGAGGAGCCAAGCTGCTACGAGGCTACGGAGGCTTTCCCCGCACGGTATAGCTTACAGAGTAAATAAACCTATTGCACCAGCTGTTGTAATGGTGGTGCTTGTGTAACGTGAATTCCGTTTCTAGTGATGAGCGCTCTCACAGCAATACCTATATTCTGCTGCCACTCGGTATGGTCTTCAGAAACTTCGTTCGATACCGTAGAAATGTACTTCAACGAACGACGCTTGTGTCCTTTGGACTAACACGAGTGCCAAGGTTACATCGTACCGTGACCTACAATTCAACCGCCACTATGCTGTCGACGTTCCTGGTTAGCCAACAATAAGTCTACTGTGAAAAACCAATGCCAGTCATGGCACCAAGCGTCCGAAAACAGCGCTTCTGCCTTGTTGGACACGGTGGGAACCCAGCCCGCGGGTGAATGTATTCTTCACGCACTCGAGCCGTCATCCCCTGGGCCAGGTGTGTCCGGGGTGGCGTGGCGCCGCCAAGTGACATTGCTTCTGTTACTTCGTGTGTGTGTGTGTGTGTGTGTGTGTGTGTGTGTGTGTGTGTGTGTGTGTGTGTGTGTGACTTGACTTCGCATGCCAAGAAGTTCAGTTAAGTGCTTATGCCGGGAACATATTTTTGTGAGACCTGTGTATGCAACAAGCCGTCTACATGTGTGCGCTAACTGCACTGTTCATCAAAGACCTCTCAGCATACAGAAGCCCCCCCCCCCTCCCCTTCGTTCGACGCGGACATAGAGAGGGGGTGGAGTGGTGGAAGCTTAAACGTGTACTAGGCCACCACTGCTCACGTCAACGTTGCTACAAGTTGATTGTCGTTGTTACCTGCCTTCCGCTTCCTGGAACAGCGAACTCTTCGACATTGTCGAGTCCAGTCAGACACGGAGCTTCTACGGCGAAATGAAAGGTGCTCTCTCGGAAAGTGAAACTCCCCATTTCGGATAAACTTCACCTGAAAAGCAAGAAGACTGATATTGCACGAAAATATAACGCAGGACTGTGGGCTTTGTCGACAATCATAAAAAAATACAATCAAGATTAAAGCTGTTTTGGACGATTACGTTGGCAGCGGTTGAGTGGAAGCAGATCCGCGATGCACTTACGGCAACGTAGAAGCCTCACTTTCGAAATGGTTTGCAGATACACGCGAAAAAAAGACGTCCCCTATAGTCGGCCAATCTTGGTAGCTGTAGCATGAATTTTGGGGTTAGTTTTTTGCCACAAGAACTTCAATCCAGGCAACAGATGGTTGCAGCGTTTAAATGAACGGCAGATCATCACATATAAAATCATTTTCGTGAAGCTGCGTCTGTTTCCGAGGAAGGTCTCGAGCGTTGGATGGAGAAGCACAGAAGCCGCATCCTTCAGAAGTACGCCGACTAGGACATCTACAATCCTGACAAAACATGAAGGTGTTTGATGACGGGGTGCACCAAGACCTAATACGTTATTTCCTGCAACGGATACTACGCAGAAAAGTATAGATATAAACAAGAAAGAGAAAAACGCCAGAAAATTTCTCACTAGCGTGGCTTCACTGGGAATCAAACCCACGACCCCTCATTTTAAGGCGAAAGATGCGGAGTGCTGTAATGACTGTGCCATTGACGTACTTACTTGCACAAATGTGTAAAAGTGCGCCCCATATCCCTGCTTTTATCAGCCTTTCCCCTCCCCCAATATGTGTACGTTCGCCTCCACGCGCACGTACCGGGGCGGTGTTGCCATCTATAGGAGCGGTCACGGAGCAAGAATTCTTGAGGAGGTTAAACAGCGCTGGCTCGGGCGGCCCGATAAAGTCACGCCGTAGGGCACCGAGCCGACGCGCCCTCTGTCGTGCGAGTCGGCTCGCGGAGGAAGAGGAACGCGCGTTGCGCTCTCCGCTGAAGATTGCCGGTTTAATAGTTTCAAGGCGAACCGGCGCCGATTGATCGCAGTGGATGCGTTTCTTGCGCGTCCTCGGTGGCTGCAAATCATCTGAACGAAAAGAAAGTATCGCATACACAACAATTACCTGCACGGTACCTTTTGTGGAAGGATAATCAATAATTCTTTTACTGTATAACGCGAGGTCGGTTGGTTAGGACGGCACCAGAACTATCGGTACAATGTAGTTTCTTTTCCTTCAACTACACATACGCCATTGTTTGCTTCTTTATTGTCCAAGGCAATGGACTTGTGCCAAAGGGACTTGAGAGGACGCACCATCTCATTTTTTGATCGTGGCGAACAGCAAGCATATTTGTGTCTTAATTGACAACTGCACGTTCTCCGCAGGTCCAGTGGGCTGTGTGCTTTTTTTCTTTCTATTTCTTTTTTGCGAACAGAAAATAGGTAGGTGAACCAGTGGTTTATCCGGAATTTCATTTTTTTTTGGGGGGGGGGGGGTATTACCCATGGCGTAACCAGTAGCTGGGGGATGTGGAGACGAAAGTAATTGCTTATTTGAGGAATTTTTAGGGGGATGTGAGGATACAACGGGTGCTATCAGGGGAGTGTTAGGAGAGGCGGGGGGTATAAATCCCTGGCTGAGACAGCGCGGAAATATTTATGGCACGGCATCTAGTTACAATACGGGCCGTTTCTGTTTGTCGAAGCCTTCGCCACCAAGCTCGCTTTAACATCCCACACGTATGTGACTATCCGAGAAATGCTTCTCGCAAACAGAGTCACGGGGCATGAGCCCTTGGTCTTTCCTTGGTATTGCACAAGCGTACACCTCCAGTTTCACCGAGCAACTGGGAATTTTGAAAGTAATCAGTTTCGCCTTACAGGATGAGCCAATGTTAATGTTTGGCACAACACATGAAGGCAAAACTGGACAGCGCACACCTTTGTTGCAACACGAAAAGCGCGCGCAAAGTTTGAGGAGCCGCCCCCGCAGCACGCTGCGGAATTCCGTGAGAGATATATAGAGTCAGCAGATCACAAAGAATACGCGGGAGCTTTCACGGCCTTCCTTCCCAAGGCAATTTACCCATGCGCGTTCACAACACGCCAGCGAGTGACTTCCAGCGGCATGCGTCGTCTGCTCTGCAAGCAGCTCGTTCCAAACGCTGCGCAGCACGTAATTGGGCCAGCATTTATTGCGAACTGCAGCTAAAATGTCCGCCACTCCTGTTTATTGGTGCTATAGACTGAAAACTGAGAAAATTTACAATATATGAGACGGTAACGCGATTATTGTGCGTCGCGCCCATAGGATGACATGTAAACGATGGCAACAGGCCGGAAGCGTCATCTGTCGTGATGTGCAGAAAACTCAACTTCCTCCTCGCCCAAGCGTTACATTAACGGGCCGCCGCCGCGCGCTGCCGTGGCCTAGCAGTTTCCCCTCCTCAAATACTTTTTCTCCGTGGGAGTGGTTAAGCGAAGTCGAAAGCTTGGGACTCACAAGCACCTAGTTATCGCTTCCGTAACATCAACGCAGCGGAGGCTGCTGCCAGTGGCAGCAGCCTCTCGTGGCGCTCGCAGCGATTGCATTTAGTGACAATGAAACTACGGGCGTTTTCTTTCGCGTCGTATTAGCATATGAGACCTCAATACCAGCATAGTGTAGCAGTATCGAGCCCAGTGGTGTTTCCCCGCCGGCTAGTTTGGAAGCACCGACTAAGAAAACTGCTCGCAAGGACGTCGATGGGAGCGCGCAAGTGGGCGTGCATTGATGGTGCTGTTGCTCAGCATTTCGAGGTGCGAGGAACATCGAACTGCTTCTGTGAGGACGCATCACACTTTCATATTATGTCGATTCCTATGATAGAGGGATCAGGCCCAATTTTCAGTAATTGCCAGCCAAAACTGTAGCATCGGAGACGGATCAATATGTGGGAGACAAGAACAACAAGGATCGCATCATGGTGTTGGTGTTCGGAGATATGGACGGCTCTTATATAAGAATCCCATATCGGTCCTCGGCAAGGCGATGAAAACGCGGGGTTTCGCCAAGGTGCTGTCATTGCCAGTAGTGTACACAAACAAAAAGAAGGCATAGATGGCGGCGACATCTTCTGCCAGTGGATGACAGAGTTCGAAGAGGAGATGAACGCGAAGAAGAGCAAAGTGCTGCTGTTTCTCGACATTTGCATCCTGTCGATGCACAGCTGCATTGCCAACTTGTAACGGGGTCGGGACCTCGTCAAGCTCTCGAGCTTTTAGTCCTGTACTCCTCCTATTGAAAGGAAATAAATTGATTGATTGATTGATTGATCTTAGTTCTGTCTATATATTATTCATGCCTCCCGACACAACCGCCAAGTTGCAGGCGATGGAACAAGGGGTGGCTGCCAACTTTAAGGTCCCTTATCGCCGCCGTCTCATCGATCTTTCGCTCATCATCATTCGAACTGCACACAACTTAGCCGATGTGAAGGTGCCGCTGATGAGGGCAATATTTTCTTCAAGTGGAGCGCTGGAGGAACATGAAGGCCCCAACCATACTCCACTGCTTCCAGAAAGGAGGTTTCTCGCAGGGCAGACGCCCAACTGGAGACGAAGCTGCAGCACTAGGCATCGGTGCTGCAGGAGGTAGTGCCGTGGCAGTGATGAGCTTAAGGCAGCTTTGGGGAGTGCGCGGGAAATGCAAACCCTGTCCCACGGGGCTTGGATCACGTGGGCTTGGCTCTAGCGGATGAAGACCTCGTCGCAACTGAGGAACTGACCACCGAAGAACTCACGGCAAGTGCTTATGAAAAGGAAATGATCCACGATGACAGTGCCTCGGACCGCAAAGGTGATGACACTAGTGTTCATCAGCCTGTGAGCTCTGGAGCAGCTGCTGACACTGTATGTACTTCTGTTCGGAATCGAACATTTGCGCTCACTTGGAAAATGTTGAAGCAGCTGTTCCGAAACGCGCGCTGGAGAAACGTGAGTAGGGGACCCTCGACCACTTTTTTCAAAAGACCTAAATAATTTTTTTTGTTAATGCTCGAATTTCATTATAGTCCAGACATAGAACAATCGGTTATAACGAGGCAATCTGTAATTCCAGCCGACTTCGTTATAACAGGAATACACTGCAATTATTTTTATCCAGCGAAGGTGCATGTGAATAGGAGAAGTCCGCCCCGATCGCAGGTATGCGCATCAATACGGGTATGCTCCATTGCGAGTATGCGCCAGGGTTGTGTGGAAATGATACACACGTGGCTTTATAGTGAGAGCAGTAATGGACCTTTGTCGCAGAAAATGCGCTGGCGGCGTTGGCGGTCGGCTGAAAATTGCTACCATGCGGCAAAAAAAGAAATAACAGGCAAATAAACAACGCGAGACTGAACTGAAAATGAGATTCTACCCCAGGAATTCTCCATGAGATTCACTCCAGTGCCCCAGAGCTGCGCACTGATAGTATTCGATAGTGTTCATAAGAACACCCTATATATGCACACCTGATTGTATCTTCGGCCATGCAAGCGCTCTGTGACGACCGCCGACCCTCGCGGCACGTAAATTGCAAAACGATAAATTACTCTAAAGCATGTCACTCATTATATAAACTATCCAGCCGTGATTCTTTTATCATCGTCGCCAGTCACAGCAGCGACAATAGGCGAATCTTTGTTGTTGCACACGTTTCCGTACTATGCGTACTAAAACTACAGCTCCCGTGCAACGTAAATTGTGCGTCAACAGGCTAAGAGCATCAAAATGTCCAACCTGTACCAGCGGTAGCACGAAGAGTGACCTTTCTATGTCGCGAGCATTCACGAACTTTCCGGCAGTTTATTTAGGGTAGAGATGGCACCAGTCTCTAACGATTTCCAGTACAAAAGTGATAAGGTAAATATAAATCGTTGCGCTCTTGAAGGTGAAGGTTAAGCGTCCTCCAACCTTTTCAGACACGGTGAATTTCAAAGACGGGATATTCGACGGCCAAATCTGCTCCGAGGTTCCAAATCTACGTGCCTAGTTCAAGTACAAAATATTATTGAACTCAACTTTATTGAACATCTGTGTGATATGCGCTGCATGGACCAAAAAGCCTGTAAAAGCCGTGATTGATGCCCTTTACTTCTCTTAAGGGATAACAATAATATTTTAGTACGCCACACAAGAATTCGCTTTCACTTCGTCCTAAAACAGTTTGGTCTCAAGTGCCACCGCGTCTCAGTCTTATGACATAAGTGGCGTAATGAATGACGTCATGGCGTATTAATACGTTATAGCGTCACCACCTGGACACAAGATTTTCTGTACCGTTCGTTTACACTCAGGAACGCCGGACGTCATAAAAACCCTCATTCATCCATTTTCCTTTCGCCTTTGCCTCGGTTTTTCGCGTGGTGGTTCTTTCAGCTCTCCACATCAAGCTTCCTTTATCTCATTGTAATGAGGAGGTCACGTGCCCTGCGCTCATACCGAGGGGCAATGCGTTGATTCTGGCAAATAATGAACCACCTAGCAAGAATAAATTAGTTGGTGTGTGCGTTTGCGTTCCGTTGAGATGACCGCCGTCGCCCCTCAAAACAATATACCGTGTCTCCGCCTATCAGCGCAATTGTGGGGCACATCTTTGTCGCAAAATACGCCACTTCGAAGGCCATTCTTCACCACATAGTTGAATGGTCAACGCATTATTTTGATTTTTTCGTCTTTGTATTATCAGTGAGGTGCAATATAACCGCGTAGTGGCTTTCCACGTAACCTCGCAAGGATGGCGCCCGGTTCAAATTGCATGGCCAACTCTAAAGCATAAAAGACGCAGCTGGCCTTTCGCTTCGCTCGCCACTCAACAGTAACTTGTCTTCTAGCACTTGGTTTTCATGGCTTTGACAACTGCAATGATATTTCCTATAAGGGTTTTCAATATTTTAAATGCGAAGCATTTCTCAGCGAACCTCGGCGACATTCAGCGTATCTATCTATCTATCTATCTATCTATCTATCTATCTATCTATCTATCTATCTATCTATCTATCTATCTATCTATCTATCTAACCGCCTACGAATTTGTGCTCTCCTGGCCGTTTCGTTAATGGGATTTATGCGAAACTTAGTATGCCACAACATGACTGCATGAAGAACATAAATGACAGGTCATAACATGAAAAAAATTACAGCATATCCACGGAGTGAATGATGGTGGGTGGGCGAAGCTCGGGAGGTTCATCGTAGATCGTGCCGAGTTCTGGATTAATTTAGTTAACGCGCACGCTACGAATCCTCATGGCTCAACTATGCACAAGTGAAATCTCCCACCAGCATTTCATTGCAAGTGAAGGTCCAGTGCCTATATATATACATATATATGGGTTGCCGGTGAACGCTTCACCAACGCGAGCAGTCGGTATTTCTCAATCAAGAAACTTGCTAGGGACGCTGCCTGCGCCAACGTTGTCTCTCGCGGGTGAAGGCGCGTTCTCCTTTGCGAGCTGGTACAGCGTTCGTCTAAGAAAGATGATGATGATGATCGTGGTTCGTTTAGGAAAGGACGCTAATTTCTGCAGCCCATGTAGGGAGCACGGCTAAGCGTCCGTGGGGGTGGGGGAAAGGGAGTGAAAGAGATAGAGAGAAGAAAGGCCGTAGTGGAGGGCTTCGGAAATTTAGACCACCTGGGGTTCTTTAACATGCACTGACAACGCACAGTACACGGGCCTCTGGCATTTTCGCCTCCATCGAAAATGCGACCGCCGCGGCCGGGATCGAACCCGCGTATTTTCGGTGGCAGCCGAGTACCGTAACCACTACACCACTGCGGCGGAGCGTTTCCACAGCCAACGCGCGCCTTTCGCTCTCTCTCTGTGTCTCTCTCTCTCACACAAGACAGCAGAGGCACGCGCCGGGAGGCAGCGCCGGGAGAGAGAGAGAGAGGCACGCGCCGATGGCGAGCGCGTGCCGGGAGGCACGCGGGTTACGCCTGACGACTGACGCCTGACGCGTGACAAGGTTAGACTAAGAGGAGCTTCGCCCCTAAAAAACATCTCGCATCTTTCATCATCAACTACAAGTACCGCCATCTAGTTTTAAATTTATCAAGTTTTAAATTTATCAACTACAATCCTCATCAACTACAAGTATCGCCATCTAGTTTAAATTTTATCAAATACAAGCATCATCAACTACAAGTACCGCCATCTAGTTTTAAATTTATCAACTACAATCATCATCAACTACAAGTACCGCCATATAGTGAATACTGCAAGAACTAAACCAGAGGTTACGTACATCACCAACAACAAACCCCATGGGATGTACAGACCCACGCCCTAAGGAGCTTCGCCCCTAAAATAATCATATGCATGTCATGAACGGCATGATTTGCGTGCCACGGTCTTTGTGATCTCCTGGCCGTTTCGTTAATGGGATTTATAAAATTGGTATGGCACAACATGACGATCATAAATAACAGGTTATAACATGAAAATCATGACACGCATGTCATGAGCGGCACGGTTTACATGCCACAGTCTTGATGCTCTTGCGGCCGTTTTGTTAACTTTGTATGTATGAAAAATAGTACAGCGAGAGAACAATGAAGATCCATTTTACGTTCCTGATGCGTGCTTCGCATTTCCTTGATTCCCACTGCACGTGGGATCTGCTGTATTTTTTTTTCATCGAGTGCACTTCTCTTTTTGTGCGGCAGCTGCGTGATAAGTACATAACAATCAAACTAGCATTCTAGTAGAAGAAGCAAAAGAAGAAGAAGAAGGAGGCCGCCTCACCAGCGAAGCAAACGAATTTCTCGGTTGCAGCTATGGCAGTGAGCATCCTGGGTGCGCTGATCATCATCCTGTACTACATCGCTGTTGTCTTCGTGGGCGTGTGGTCGGGGCGCAAGGTGCACGGAGAACAAGTCCAGTCCTACACGAGCGGGTACGTGTCGCTAAACGCTCTCGCGTCGGCCGCTGCCGGGTCCCCTGCCCCACACCATGCCGCTTGTGGCTGCAGGCACCCCGGCTTGCGACGGCAGGTCTTGACAGTACTATCGTGAGATGCCTATAGCCATGACAACTGGTTGCATTTTCGCGTGGCAAAACTGCGATGTGATTATGATGTACGCCGTAGTGGAGGGCGCCGGTAATTTTTACCAGCGGTTTTTCTTTGACGTGCACTGATCACGCGCTCTATATGGGCCTCTACGAGTTTTACCTTCATCGAAAATAAAATCGTTGGAGCCTTGATTGAACCCGCATGTTCGGTGACAGCAGTCAAGCACCATAACCCGTAGACCAACGGGGCAGACGTCAACATGTCATATACATGACCAGATAGAATTAGTATTCAATGGAGATTGTTTCAGTGACTTGGTTTGCACCACAACGTGCATCACGTAACGTGCCCTTAAGACAAACCTGAGTGCCCCGCCACGGTGCCCTAGTGGCTATGGTACTCGGCTGCAGATCCGAGGGTCGCGGGATCGAATCCCAGCTGCGGCGGCCTCATTTCGATGGAGGCAAGTGTTGAGGCCCGTGTGCTGTGCGATGTCCGTGCACGTTAAACAACCCCAGGTGGTCGAAATTTCCGGAGCCCTCCATAATCATAATCAGAGCTGGTCTCTCATAATCAGAGCTGGTTTTGGGACATTAAACCCCACATAACAACAACAAACATGAGAGTGATGTCGGGAGGCAAATATACGCGAGATGCTTTTCACTAATATTGTTGCGGTTGTGATGGCTTTATTTACAGTGATGAAGGTGGAAGCGAAGGACAAAATACGTTGGGCGGGTCGAAACTGTCGAATGCTAAAATGCTCGCGCCCGCCTTTTCATCTTTCACGCTCCTCCACCGCTGCGTTACATTTTGCTCCCGGGCAAACGAAGCTCATCGAAAGGGTCCTACATGCGTTGGTTGCAGGGCTTTGATCAAGCAACATGCCCAACTTGCGTGTTCGGCGAACGGTGGTTTCCGACGGTCGCTTTGCTACAACGCAATTCACGTCACTCAAGCATTTGATAGTGAGAAATGGCCCTGAAAGTTTTGAGAGAAGCTATTGCCATAGTCTTTTTTTTTGGTCACTGGTATCCACAGCTGCACATGATCGCCTGTCGAGAATGTGGCTGGATGATGCCTTGCATTGTTTAGCATGGGCATGTGACGAGAGAGTCCTGAGACCCGCCAGTCTACGTGATTCTCCGGCTCGTCACTGGTGTTTTTGTTGGTCGAGAAGGGAAGTGTGGTGTCAAGAAAGCTTTGAGGATAGCGAACGTAGACGAGAAAGAAAGGCGCGTACCCTGTGATCTGTGCTTGCTAGTGTTGAAAGCACACGTAACGAAATATAATACAGAATCATATTTCTTGCGGTATGCTGACATATACATGGCAAGCATGTAGCGGATGGTGCGACTGATGCGCTTAGTTAGCCCATTAGTTTGCGGGGGGGCAAGGTGTGGAGTAATGGTATTGGAACCCACAATGCCGCAGTCATTCTCTCACAACGCATCGGCGAACTGCAGGCCGCGATCACCACACTGATTGTCCCGTTCAAGTTCCGTTGCTTGGAAGGATTTTTGCGAGTAATGTGAATATTTAGGTGAAAATGAAAAATATTCGGCGCCCATTTAGCGACGGCCCGAATCTAACATACCCATACGGTTCATTCACTGCCATGGCATCGCCGCATTTTCCTTCTAGTCTCGCACATCGTTTTTGAGCAAAGGGCAATCGAGATAGGAAGGGAACATGAAAAACTTAATAATAGGCTTCCCATGACCAGCCCATTAAAAATAAATAAATAAGGACGTGCTATAAGCGCTCTTGCTTATTTTCTCCTTCAACGGACACGCTTGCAAGAGCCTTGTTAATCAATGCTGAAAAAATTGGGGGACCCTTAAGCTTCGCCTTTAAGAGTTGAACGCGATAGCGAAATCCGGCCCCTAGGGTGCACTTCAACCACTCAGTGCATACTTATTTATATCTGTTGTTACACACACACACGCACGTGCGCGCGCGCGACGTATCTATAGCAATGGTAGAGGTCTTCAATCTATTTAACAGCACTTTTATATCAACTTCATGAAAATTTCGTTAAGTGATGTAGTCACATGGTCCTGCATTAGGAACTGCGCGTACGTGTGACACTTTTATTCGTAAATGGTCCTATTCTATCGTCCTTCTTGCGTTAACTATCTGGCAGCTGTTCGATTTGTTTTTCTGGAGACCTCTTCCGGCCAACCGCAACAAGCACCGCCTTATGGTCGGTGAAATGGCAATTGCGGTACTTCACTTCTTTAATGGTGTCGTGAGAATGAAATGCTAAAAAAGTGGATGCAGAGCATCCGACGAGACCGCATAGGCTCTGCTGTAGTCGCATGGCCTCCGATATGGCGGGCGCGCTCACCGTCTCGGAGGCCATGGTAGTCGAGACATTGCTTGATATGTCTTCCGCTAGATGGACATAGTTGTCCATTTTTGGAGCTGTTATTTTTCGCTCACGGCCGATTTTTCGCTGACAAGAGACGCGTGGAGACGCCGACACCGACGGCGGTATTTCTGCGGAACGAGCTCTCTAACGCTATCGCGGTAATATATAGTGACTCATACTGACAAGGAACACACGCGTTGAGTCCCATGAAAAACGGTGAGGTGAGAATGAATATCTTTCTGATCTTTATTTTATTATTCCAACGCAGAACATTGTTAGGTAACCAAACATAGGTAAAAAATAGGCAGAATTTTTTTTCATTTAGAACAAATCAATGCAACATGATCACAAGTTTTAAAAGCGTTTTAAATTATTCGATTTTTGCGTTTCTGCAGCATTGGTATGTGTTTATTTTTTAACGAAATGAATACTTCATTTAATCAATTCTTTCATATTTTGACCTGAAGAACACCTTTAGGGGAATCTACGGATATATTTCCCACTTCACTGCTTCAGTTAAACAGGCGAAAAAAGACCACCAAAATCGGGTTCAGCCCGAGGCAGTTACTCCAAGCTCAGACTTTCGCGATGTTTCAAAGACGCACCGTAGAGAACATAAATTCGACTATTCTTAGGCCAAAAGTACAACTAGCGCAGAATAAATGAAAAAAATTAGGCGGGTATAATGCGCTACTTTCAGAATTATAGGCCCTTAAGCTTGTAAAGTCTGTAACACGCGAAAGTGCTTTTTGCACCTGCAGTGAAATGGGAATTTTCTTGGGAAATTCATGCTAAATTTCTCGAAACGAAGGTTGGTTCTTTTCTGAGGGGACATTTTCCCATCTCATGTAAAAAATTCGCTGAAAAGAAAAAAATATTCGTGACGCCTGTTGGTCTATCCTTATCTGAACACCTCCAACTGCGTCGCACATTCGGATCTCTTTGTGTAAATCAGGCAGTCAATGAGTGAATGAACGAACGAATGAATGAATGAATGAATGAATGAATGAATGAATGAATGAATGAATCCATAAATCAATTTATTTACCACTTGTGGAAGTCGATGGTATGGGAAGAAAAAAGCTCTTGTGAGCATGACTAAGCTTCCCAGCCGAATTACAGTTCAGAAGCATACAGTGGCAGCATGCATAAATTCACCTCTAAATGGCCTTAGTGTGGTATCGCTTTCTTTCTCTTGTCTAAACATATCCACATTTGGAAAATCACTACTGAGTGCAACAAGGTAGTTGTCGAAATCGTCGTTACCAGTGACCATATTTTGTGACGGAAGATGAAATAAGCAATCGGCGTCTATGTGGCATCGACCGCTCTTGTATCTTCCGGAAGTGAAAAGTCATACTCTTGAAGGCTCAGAGCAGAATGAACCAGCCGACCAGCCTGGTGGCGTTGTCCAACGTATACGTTAGGAATGTATACAAATATAATCTATTGAGGACCTACAGAAATGCCACATTAGTTAAAGTGGAACTTTTTCTATAGCTTGGCAAATCTTAGGAAAACTACACATTCTTATCCTTTCAGGTATCACGCACCATAGATTGTTCCCTTCTCACGTACACATTACGGCAACGAAAGACTTGCATATACTATGGCAAAAGCACTAAATGAGCTAGGCAGAAACACTGTTTACGTCCTCACGATTGCTAATAAATGCTTACTTGATCTGTCCGCCCAATTGTCATGGAAACTGTTGATTTGTGTTTAAATGGTCCGATACTCTACCGCTGAGCTACGAAGACGATCATCTTTAAATGGACGTTTCATAAAAAAAAGTATTATGTTTTGTTTTTATGGTATTATGTATTGTATTCATGGGCATTTGCTGAAACGTGTGAACCTAAGAACCATACTCCATACTTGTATATAGGAATTACTCTGTCACTGTTGCTGAAAGGGTGGACAGAGTTAGTCAAGCTGCGTGAAAGCAGGTTTTTTATCTGGCCTCCTACTTTTCGCTGTAACATTTTGTATTGTTTATGGCGAAAATAAAAGTTGATTGATTGATTGATTGATTGATTGATTGATTGATTCATTGATTGATGGAACAAGCCAAAATAAAGAATCGGGATCAGTTACCATCTCGAAATGTCGCCCATCCACATAGGGTCGGAACTTTTGTACAGCAAGAAGACCGCAAGACATTCCAGCTCTGTGACAACGTAACTGATTCACAGATATTTGTGAACTTTTTCCAGAAGTGCTTTGTTCATGCTGGATTGTACCGTAAAATCTGCAGGAGCGAAAGTTGAAACACTAACTGACACAGCATAATTAGCTTTTAAATAATGATAGTAGGACGTTCAGACGTAATTGGAGAATCGAAGCAGGGAGGGAGTCCGAAGTAGCTGGGAGTCCATATCTGTTCTACTTATTGCGCCTAGGAAGCTAAAACTGCGGAGTCAAAGAGCGCAGTTGTCGCTACCTACGGTAGTGGCATGTGAGCATTAGTTGTGGTTGATTGGCGTTCACAATTTCCTGAACGGTTTCAAGTCATCAAAAAGCATTGTCAAGAGGCTTGACAAAAATAAGGCGCATTTAGTTAACCTAGTGAGGTGCTAAAATAATATTTACGCAGTACTATACATGTCATACCCATTTGTTGTTAGAAGGTTTAACAGCGCGGAATAATCGCTTTTTTGTAATTCAAGTGAGGAGTTTGCGCTATAAGATCTCTACACGGAGGTGATCATGCAGTGGATTCGGTTTTCTCTCACAGAAAGCATAAAGAAGGCAACAAGCAGGGCGAGAATGACTACCTGCTCCGCCTGTTTCTCGCAAATCGCAGCGTACCTCTGGTGCTGGGCGTCGTCTCCATGACAGGTGCGCCCGCCTTCTGATGTTTGCGTGTGCGTGTGGTGCTACAAGTGGACATGCCCCACTGTATTCATAGCTCCATAAAGTCTCCTACACGGAACTATTCGGTGCTTGATACTACCCACTGGACATACACGCTTATGAATCTGCAGCCCCGCGTCCTTCTATCTCATTTTGCCTCTACGCCTCTCGGAAGTACTCCAAGACATATCAGTATTCCCCGTCAGGTGGGTAGTGCCAACCCGACAGGAATGGGCCAGCTGACCTGGTTTGAATGATGTTTGATTCTGTCACTCCAACTAGTATAGAGAATTCACATGGTGCTTGCGCACGTTCGCCAACAGATAGTCTGTGTGCATTCGGATGGCCTTGTTAGTCGGCCGGACGTCCAAAAACTTTACAAATGCAGCGAAAGGAACGCCCACCTGCGTAACACTTAATACAGGATGGTGCCTGGTTCCGTTCTTGGCACGGCCCGCAAACATTTCATAATAGGCAGACGCACACCCGTAGTTTCGTAAGAAAGTGATGGCCTAATCGCATGCTGTATAGGAAACTGTATGCACCTGTGTGTGTGTGTGTGTGTGTTCATTTTTTAACGATGCATGTACCAAGTGCTTAGAAAAGGCAACGTAACCTCAAAATTTTGACGACTTCGGCCAGCTTTACCTTCCTCCTTCAGGTATATTCTCTAAAAAAGGACTAGCACACGCATTATAATTAATATTTTTGCGGCCAGTCTTCACTTCCAATTTCCGTTACAAAGGAATGAATGAATAGCTTATTTACATATTCTTATTTATGCTATTATTTTACCATTTCTGAGAAGCTCCTCCTCGTGCTCCTCCTCCTTCTACTACTACTACTACTACTACTGCTACTACTACTACTATTAATAATAATAATAATAATAATATATAATGACACTTTGCCATTGTGAATACGCCGAATTTAATCAGAATGACGGCTACATGTACATTGCGCAAGCTCGCATTTGGCATTTAAAATAAAAGGAGGTGCCAATTGAGTAATTTACACAAATGTCTGCTCTGCCTGCTGCAGCCACCTGGGTCGGAGGCGCTTTCCTCATGAAAACGACAGAAACAGTGTTCACTGATGGCATAGTCTGGTGTCAGGCTCCCTTTGGATATGGTCTCAGCCTCATGGTCGGTGAGTCAGTATGAAGCCACACCAGAAGTACTACTATCTTCCAATGATCCATTCCATTGCACGGGACGCCGATGCAGGGCCGTAATTCTATAGTAGCCCGGCATGGCAGCCGAGCCATTATTTACAGTGTAAGTCTACGGTACAGGCTGTCGCTGGAGTATGCAGAATATTCATACACTGCATGGAGACAGCGCCCCAGCGTAATCCCCAAACTTAATTTGAAAGATTCCTCTCCGCGAATGGCGCTGTTGTTATGAAGTCAAACGTTCCAGCGAGTTCTATAGGGAGTGAGTAAGGAAATGTGCTACTGGGTTACAGAATTTGTCTCAATACGAGGAAAATTTCTGATCTCCCGTTATACTGAAAAATAACACATCAAATCCATAGCCTCCACATCTACTTTACCGCCGTAACACGGAGAGAACGTTTTCCGCCGTTATTACATATATTGTTGTAGTCTCCGTGGGGAAACACCGATCGGTTGAAGTGCTTATTTAGTTTTGCAGTATAGCATTACAAAATGTGCAGACCCATGCGTGAGGTGAAAGCATCTTCAGGTTAATGCTGTGCGAAAATTAAGGGTAACATGATTTAAAATATCACTTTGAGTTTCTCGTTTTGTCCTAATATGCAGTTTATGCACTTTAACATCCACACAGTTTTGGGGTCCAGGCCCAAGGACACTTTTCTGGGGAGAGAAAGTGGAAAGGCGGATTGTGGAGGAGAAGGAAGTCTTGAATTGAGAGGAATAGAAGGGAATATGGTACGGGGAACGGAGGGGAAGGAAAACGAACTTCCATAATTCATAATGCAACCTAAGGAGGTATGATGAATTGCAGCAGCATGGCTGCTATATCAGCTCTGATCTGTTGCTTTCAGATTAAACACGCACACACGCATAGGTTACGGTCACTGTGGTAATGGTGTGCGCCCGTGAAAGAGAGAACATAGCTCATCTGAACGCAGAGTACGTTACGGGCTTCAGAGGCAGGCATTTATGCTAGGAAGCGTGCGAAGTATTCCCCATGAAGTAAGAGAGCGATAGTTTATGGAGCCTATACCATGGCACGGAACGCAGATACTATTCAGTGCTGACCCTGCATCATCAATAAATTGTACAACTCGCGAAAGTCTATAGCTTAGCGGCCACGTGACGACTTGCAAAGCTCTAGCTTGTTGGATAGAATCTGGGGCATGGCGGCCGCGTTTAGATGGAGGCAAAATGGAAAAAAAGACACCCGTGTGCCTACGTTTATCCTCGCATTAACCAGGCGGTCAGAATTACTCCAAAGCGCCGCGCTACGAAGCGTGCATCATAAGCATAGCTGGTTTTGGCCCCATCAATTATTATTACAATTATGTTTGTCAAAGGCACGAATGACTATTCTGGGAGGACCAGCAGGAGTATTCGGTGTTCCATGCTGCAGTATAGGTCCCCGTTCCTCACGAGGATGAAATACTAGCATTCACCTAGCGTTTGCCATTCCACTAGTGTTCATCGGGCATGACTGCCGCAAGCATGCGATCTTATCTTGTGCACGTGCGTACAGCGGTCATGCCCAATGTTCGGTGAACTAAACCGAGGTGAGCGCTTGTAATTTTCGTCTGCACAATAAGAGTTTGTGCAAGATTTTCACCCAAACACAAGTTTACATATATATATATATATATATATATATATATATATATATATATATATATATATATATATATATATATGAGAACTTGTGCTCAATGGACCAAATGTATTTGGAGTGAAATAGCAGACACGACTTCGCAGTTATCGTTTATTGCCAACAGTTTCGACCGCGGGACCGGTCTTGGTATATATATATATATATCACAAGCTTTCACATGAAGTGAGCGTTGCTTTCAGTGTTACATTTAGCAAGGCTTTATATATATATATATATATATATATATATATATATATATATATATATATATATATCACGAGCTTTCCCATGAAGTGAGCGTTGCTCTCAGAGTACGCCTTATATACGTTGCAATGCCTTGCGACATGTATCGTGGTTTTCGAGCTGCTCCGAAAGCAATGTGGTGAGAGGAGCCTTATCTGTTCTCCTTGGTTGTGTGCAAACAGCTTCCTGCTGCGTGTTTGCATTCCTCTTGCTTTAAAATGTTGCATGTGAGCGCCCTGGGGCTCGAAAACTGCACTGACGAAAGTACACCGGCACGCAGGCGGCTGGTTCTTCGCCGGCAAGATGCGAGTCACCAAGGCACTGACGATGCTGGACCCTTTCCAGCAGTACTACGGCAAGTGGATTTCTGTCCCGCTCACCGTACCTGCCGTCTTCTCCGAGGTCTTCTGGACAGCTTCAGTACTTACCGCTTTAGGTAAGTTTGAATCGTTATCCGAGGAAAACAGCGTTGGTAGTGTGGGCGAAATTGCAAAGCGAGTTTAAACAAAGTTTAATTATGCGGTTGTAATTGAGCCGCACGAGCAAGCGTTTGCTGCAACATTATACATACAGCCACATTACGTCTCTGCAGAGCGCGCGAGCAGCTGACCTTGCTCTGCAGAGCGACGTCTTGCGGCGACTGCGCGGTAAGACGTGGTGTGCTTAGGCGTGTGAGGCCTAAAGTGCAAGCAGATAGGCACACGTTCCTTTAAATGAGCAGTAATGTTGGTAAGTGCGTTCCTTATGTATGGCAGCAGTGCTCACTGCCCTACGGCGCAGTCTTATACACTGCCTCTGGTGGTAGCCAAATCGTGCGCGTCATTTATAACGGCATTCGCTCGTTGTTAAAAGGTCGGGGGGGGGGGGGGTTAAGTCTTCTTGTTCTTTTGATATGGAGATGCCGAGGGCGTCCTGGGGCCGAGTATATGTTCCGTTAAACAAGGACATTTTTCGACGTTTTCACTTGTGGAAATAAGGCTGTATCTATCTGCCTTAGGCCGCACATGCTCCAGGTCGCATTAAGCCAGACCCCCAAACGCCGGTAGGCATCGCCCCGCCGCGCAAGGCAGGCTGTTTAAGCGCTCTACATAGACGTTGGTGTGACTGCACCTCCATCAACTGCAATCCGCAGACGCACTCGATATTTTGTGGTTCAAATTTTAGATGGGCTTTATTTTAGCACACAACAATCAAAGGTTCCAAAAGGCTTTCGAAGCCCCCGCCTGATAAAATACAATTTCTCTTGTAGGGCGCAGTTCTTATACGCGCGCTCGTGGACTTCCTGATGTCTATTGTAACCGATTCACCAAGTAGTCCAGGGGATAATATAAAATGAGAGATCGCAGAGCGCAGCTGACAGAACGCAGATCGCTGGTGCGATAGTTTCCTAAAAATGCTAGAGGGAACTGTGGCGCGCTAGTGTCAAGCAAGGCGGTTAACCAAACATGGGAATGATGGGAAGTACATGGATTTGCCTAGTCTTCGTTCGCCTGGCTTCTTACGGCTTTGCGACATTAGAAACTGGCTCTTTATGACAAAATATTGCCTCATAAACGCGGCAGGTGGCTATAATTATGCACTTCCGCAGACACGTATCACCTTTTCGCGGTTAGAAAAATAAGTAAACTTAGAAATTTATTAACATGGTGGGATAATGTCAATTTTTCCTTCTCTGTCCCGTCACGGTGGTCTAGTGGATATGGTACTCGGCTACTGATCCGAGGTTCGCGGGATCGAATCCTGGCTGCGGCGGCTGCACTTCGATGAAGGCAAAATATTGAGGCCCGTGTCCTGTGCGATGTCAGTGCACTTTAAAGAAGCACAGGTGGTCGAAATTTCCGGAGACCTCCACTATGTCGTGTCTCATAATCAGAGCTGATTTTGAGACGTTAAACTCCACAAATCATCAATATTTCATTCTTAACTCTTTCCGAGATCTAGCAGCATCTATGGACGTGTAAGTACAGGTGCGATCGTGCTTGAATTCAAAGTCAGTATTTTTTTCTAAGTAGCGTGAGAACATTTCCAAGTACGTAAAACATAGGTGCGTCTTCTAAATATGTGTGAATGCGCAGTCTCTGGTTTCTGTAAATCTAGGGCTAGCGCTATACAGCATTTTTGCAATCTATGTGCCACAAGGCGTTGCACGAAGCCGTAGCACGAGCGCCGTTTGTGCCACCGCTGGGTGGTTGGTTTCGCTTAAAAGCTTTGTGCTAAAACAAACAGTGGTTCTTTATTAAACTGTGTCAGAAAATGCGTCTTAGCTCCCTTTTTGAGCTTCATCTACGGGTGCGCCTTCTTCTCGTCCACACAGCGTCTGCTAGGAGCGATAACTCAGCGCCTGCATTCGCTTTGGTCGCCGCTGAAATGATCACATACAGCTAGACAATCGCTGTAGTACAGGATATACGAAGCTAATGTCGCTAGAAGCCAATGTTAGCCGTGAAAGCTTACGGTATCTGTCTCGTCTGATGCTCGATTACAGCTTCAGTCGCGTTGGACGCAAAGGTTAAAGCAAAAAGATCAGTAAAATCGAATCGCTAATATTCGAGAAAAACGGCTGAAGCATTTCTAAAGTTAGGTATATCATTTGTGCGGCCAAAAACAAACACAACGCCGAGATAAACAGCATGGCATCTCATGGTTGCAAACGACTTTAGCAAAAGGGACACTGTTATGATCTGTACCAGTAAAGTGTGCCCTATATCTCGCTACAGCCGCTGTCTTCATCGCGTAACGAATAAGTATAATCTCACTCGCGTCACTGAAGCTACGATACAGCAATAAACGAAGGCAGCAGGACGTTTCAGGCCGCGATCATGAACGCTTGGCAAATCCAAGTACTGCCCATCATTCCCATGGAAGCTCGACGATCGCCGCGCCGGAGTTACCTCTAGTGTTTTTCGTAGGAAACTCTATGATGGGTGCACGTGCCTACGATGGCTTCCGGACAAAGTGCTGCAGTCCCTTGAGGCCTATACGGTACCACGGAACATGGAAAACTATTCTGTGCTGATACTTCTTGGTTGGTGAATTCTGCGTTAAAAGGCTGAACTGACCAATTCCTCACCAATCTCACTTCTTTGATTGGTCATTCCTGCCTTCTCAAGCAGAACTGGCCAGTCAGGGAGGACCAAGACGGAATAATATTCCGTATTCCTTTTTATGGTATAGACCTCCTTTCCTATTCAGCGTGCACTGCCTTCTTACGCTTTCTCCTATGTGGTCCATAAAAAGTGCAGTCGGCAGATCTATGCGGGCGGGCACTGGTTAAGCGTGTCTGGCGCAAGCGCTTCGCCTACCATAGCTGCTCTGCCCGAGCAGAGGCTGCATTGCCGCCGACGCAAGGAATTTCGCTGCGGTCTAATTTCGCATTACACTGTAACGCTATCACCGGTGAATACCTTCTGCAATTCATTGGACTTGCGTGCATGATGGTAAGTGATAAACAGTTTCGTGAGAACGCGCCAAACAGCGCTACATTAGGCGACTCTAGCTGATATTCGTAGTGAGCAAAGACCTATCGAAAGGGGATGGCGCACTTTACCCAAGAGTTAATTTTGTAGTTGTCGGAGAGCGCACCTGGCTACTTGTTTTCTCAACTCGTAGCTATAAGTTTACTTAAATCCTAATTTTGTCAACGTTTCTATTTTTTTGTCGCTGCAAAGACGCAGCTATAGCTGACAATACGAAACACATATGATATCGGTCCCCAGAGCAGTCGTTTTAGATTATCCTTCTGCATTATTCGCGCACAGTTTTTTCTTCTTCTTCCTCAATGACATAAAGACAATCATTCCGGCTTATATTCTGCGTCATATTGCATAAAACGCGCACAACTAAAGAACAACAACGCACCTAAACAGGTGTCCAGCTCACAACGCTTGCCTTCGCAAGTGTTTTGGCTAATGGTAGAGCCGCTTTCGCTAATGATAGTTCAACAACAGCATCGGTAAAGATGTGCTACTTCGGACACCTTCAGCAGGAAACGTACTCGTGTAGTTTGGCCCAACATATTTACTGTCGAAAGGGTTAGCGTGTCCGTTATTGTGGTATAAGCCATGTTGATTGTGCAATAATGGGTTACTGGACGTTGTTGACGACACGCTTGCAGACGTCTATTTTAGGGGCGAAGCTCCTTAAGGTTTGGGTCTGTCCGTCCGTTGTAGTAGCGCGTTACCTACTATGAACGCGCTACTAGGAGGGCGCGTGTGGGATCGCGCTACTAGGAGGGCGAGTGTGGGAACGCGCTACTAGGAGGGCGCGTGCCTCCCGGCGTGCGAGCTCTCTCACTCTTCCATCTGCTGTCTTGTGAGAGAGAGACAGACAGAGAGAGCGAAAGGCACGCGTTGACTATGGAAACGCTCTTTCTTAGATGAACGCGCTACCAGCTCGCAAAGAAGGAGAATGCGCCCTCACCCGCGAGAGATAAGCTTGACGCAGGCAGCGTCTTCTAGCGAGTTTCTTGATTGAAAATTACCGACTGCTCGCGCTGGAGAACCGTCCACGGGCCACCCATATATATATATATATATATATATATATATATATATATATATATATATATATATATATATATGCACTGGATCTTGACTTGCATTGAAGTGCCGGTGGGAGATTTCACTTGTGCGTAGTTGAAGCATAAGGATTCATAGCGTGCGCGTTAACTAAATTAATCCGGAACTCGGCACGATCTACGATGAACTTCCGGAGCTTCGTCCAATCATCATCATTCACTCTGTGGATATGCTGTGAATTTTTTTATGTTGTCCATGCCCCATCAGGGGTGCTGCTCATGAAAAGCTTATAAATGCGTCTCCTCTCGCATGATGTGTTACTTTCTTTGGCACCCATTGTAACAGGCGACACTGTGGAGACCATTGTACACCTCGACAGTACCTTGATCATCATCGCGTCAGCCATCGTAATCTTGTTCTACACGGCCTTGGGTGGTCTCTATTCGGTGATCTATACAGACTTGTTCCAGATGTTCAGCACCGTAATCGGCCTGGTAAGTACATGCTCCGACATATGTTTAAAAAAATATAACATTCGTGAATATGAAGAGATCAACCTTCTAGCTTTCCTGTATAAGACATGCTCTACGAGAAGGAGCATGGCCATCCAAAGGGCCTGCAGCAACTCGATATTGTCACACGATTTGCTATCACAGGATTATTATCCATCCGTCAATTTTCATTTAAGGTGTATGTGAATAGAGCTCGTAATCTGTAAAGGAATAAACGCAGTTTTATTTTAATGATCTAGGACATGTCTGGTATTTTCTCCGTTTATTCAACACATCCATATAATATGGTTCGATCACAGCATATCGAGTGGGATGGGCCAATCGCTGCCTTCGTAAAACGCGATATTTAATTCGCCTTTCAGGTAAAATGAAGTGCTGCCTCTGCGACCCGCACGGTGACGTCGTGTTTGCAAATAACGTTTTCTTTACTTGTTCGATAACAGCGCGGGCTGCGTCGTTTGTCTATTGCGTCATACAATTAGTACTACAATGCCTCCAATACCGTCATAAAATTAGTACTAAATGCGGCCGCCTCGGGCTGGTATATCATCAAACACAACAGGACGAACCTGGGCCCTCACATTTTGGAACTATATGAAAGACAAGTGCAAATTGTTTGGTCTATTTTGTTTACCTTTTAGGTATGTCGCAAGTTGGTTCAACGGAATCGACGCAAACAGCTCATTTCATTGTTGTTGTTTTCAGATATATTTCTTCGCCCTCCAATTTGTTTTCTATTAAATTAACCTAAAATAATTAAAACTAGACTTTTATGTTTTCCAGGCTCCTAGGTGGCTGTTATGGCCATAACGCTGTTTTTGCTGAAAGTCAGAAGAAAACTAGTTATCCGCAATATCGTTCTCTTGAAGCGAGATGTATCGAGGTCGCTTGCGTCGGCGCTGCATGTGCTTTTTGCACTGCTTCGAGAAGCAAGAGTGAGGGCTCCGGCCATCATTCTCAGGAACCAGCCCATTCATTAATTTTTAGTTTTCATTGTTTGTGTAAAGCCACTGCGTTCGCTAAAGTTAAACCAAGCTTTTCTTAATTTATCTTAGAACGTAAGTCGACAGACAGCTAAAGCGGTGCCATGGAATGCTAGCATCTTTTCCATCTTCTTTTAGCGGGCTCTGCCTCAGCGCAGGTGCGTTAGTTAAGAAGAAAACTATGTAGAGTTTGCTTGAGGGCCGTAAATTATGGGTCGGAAGTTCGGTTTTAACTTGGTTTACACATTTTGTGCCCAAAATTTCGCGTTAGTAGAAGCATCTTTCTTAGCCAGTTTGCTCTAGTAGACCAAGGCCCGTATTCACAAGAGCATCGTACGAGAGAAAAGTTCCTAAGAGAATGCTTCAGCCAATCTTCAAGCTGGGCATATCATTGTTGAAGCTATCCGATGAATCACATGGAACTGTGGCGAAAAAAAAATTCTTGTGAATTTGGCCCCTGATTTAAAAGAGGCATTACATGGTTAACTTGTTACACTACATACGAAGGATTGGTAACTGAATTCTCGGGCGCAAAGTTTCAAACATCTCACTCCTAGAGCTTAAGATCGCCCATAACTTCTGAAAGTGTAGCAAATTACCTTTTCTCGGCAAGCATTCTATATAAAGGATGCGATAATGCAAATTTTTTCCTTCTCTGTCCCGCCACGGTGGTCAGTGGTTATGGCACTCGGCTGCAGATCCGAAGGTCGCGGGATCGAATCCCGGCCGTGGCGGCTGCATTTCGATGGAGGCGAAATGTTGAGGCCCGTGTGCTGTGCGACGTCAGTGCACGTTAAAGAACCCCAGGTGGTCGAAATTTCCGGAGACCTCCACTACGGCGTCTCTCATAAGCAGAGCTGGTTTTGGGACGTTAAACCCCACAAATCAATCTAATGGACTTACTTTGGTCGTTGTGTGGTATAGTTTGGAATGTGTCTTGGATACGGTACGAATTCTAATATTATCTCTTTATACTTTGCTGGAAAAGTGTGCACCTCAACAGTTTGCTCCGTTTGCTACATTCCTACACTCGACTCCATATTATTCTCCTCCCGCTATCCGTCCACTTATTTGATAATCATGTCTGAATGAAAAATGACACCCTGTTGATCGACTTCACGGGTGACCAACGCTACGCGGAAAGCGTACGAATAGAGCGTGAAGGAGATCTGCGTACACGTTACTGAGCCAAATATTTAATAATGTTTCTCTAATCGACACACATCTTCTCTCACAAGAGTACAGAAAAATGGTGCCGTGCGCAGTGGACATGCTTGCCGTACGTGGTGATGAACAAGGCGAGCGGGAAAATTGGTCCACCTCAGAACGACTGGATAGGCTCTGTTGAGCCCAAGGACGTGAGCCAGATTGTCGACTTGCTCTTCATGACTGTATTCGGAGGCATTCCGTGGCAGGTACGAGACATCTCTTGAAAGCTTGGCATCACAGAACGGTCGTTCAGCATCGCGCTGCGCAAGCTTCAATTTTACCTATGCTTTTTCATTCGGTATGTCCCATGGCATATTTGTTCCTTGTACCATCCATTAAGGTACCATCTTTAGATGTGCACCTCTTAATATAGGACCTTGCTTCGCTAGGTTATTGTAGTTTTTTTTAGGTAGGCTTGAACGCACTGGAAATACCAAAAATTGTTTAGGCGCGTTTTAAGACAAGGGCGAATTATGCACCATATCGCAAAAGTCATCTAATTGTGTTTTTCGCGAAATGTGAGGGTTATTTCACGCACTAAATATGTGCTCTCGATTAAAAGGGAGCAATACTGGCGCACTTAAAATGCTGTATGACGAGGATATGCTTTCAAGGTAAGGTTTACGCTGCATGTCACTCTCACGCAAATATGAATAATATGAGAACTTCAGTGAGGCCACCTCGTGGACTCGTCATCCGCGATCTGGTTGAGTTACCACCCGTTCCCTAACCTCTTGGCCCGGGAGCGTTCACTTTGTGCATTACCTTTGATGAGAAGATAAATATACGGGGCCCCGAATATGCCTGTAACTCTAGGCCTCGGCATTGGTCTGAGGTGGGGACTGGTCTTTGTAGCAAAAGAAGTCCGCATTTTCTGCAGAAATACTGTAAGAAGTAATACGAAATAAACTGCTAGGGACGAGATATGCTTCGGCTTTGTTCTCCCAAACTAGAGGATCCTCTACGGCGACGACCAGTAGCGTGCCTCATGCGCAGTTGTGCATTGTCCCTGCTGGTGAACGAGCATGCGAGCGTTCATTTGAAGGCGCGAGAAAAATACATTAAAATTGTACCTATTCTTTTCAAGTATACGATCTTGTGTTCTCAGACAATTGGTGTTGTTTTAGGAAAGCTTTTATCTAATTACTTTCATGTGCACTGCTTAAAAGGGAGGTGAAAATTCAGAAGGCCCAACTTTCCGGCGATTTTTTTCTTTGCGAAATGGCTTCCCAAGAAGGCCTGCAAGAAAAGAGTTGTCCATAAAACGTACAATATTCATTAACGGCCTATGCGCAGTGCAGAGGCTGTACAGGAAACACCTCAATTTGATAAAACCGCTGTTTTGGCTTATTTCTAGGTGTTCATTGCACGTTTAGGCGCTCCAAGAAAAAACAAACAGCGAAGGTGCATATAGTTGAAAAACGTAAGAACTTTCGAAACAAAAAATTGAAAAATGTAAGAAGTTTCATCGAGGTCATTTGCGTTTTCGCTGAGAAAAAGATTTTTTACCTTGAGTCCGTCCGTTACCTTTCTTTTTCTTTTCTTTTTTTTTGCTTATTAGCAAAACAAAAAAAATGCGTAACCCTAGGGCACCTGGTCCTCAACTCCCCTGAGTTTCTTGCAACTCACTCGCAGGCTGCGTCACTTTTAAACACTCGGTTACATTTAAGTGGGACACCGTGTACGCATAATCGACCGTTCATTTTGTTGCTATCGCAATCAGATGCATGCAGCACTAGTTTTCTTTTTTTCTTTTTTTTGTAATCGCTACGCAGGGATACTTCCAACGAGTGCTGAGCACAGACTCCATATTTGGTGCAAAGATGCTCTCATACCTCTCGGCCATATGCTGCCTCTTCGTCGCCGTTCCATCGATCGTGGTTGGAGCTGTTGCCAAGACCACAAGTACGTTGCCCGCACACACGTGCGTTTTACTGCTGTTCGTGCCCGCAGTCAGTAAACTTTTTGCACGTCACCACAGTTATTTCCACGTCACCTTTCCTGCGCCTATACCGGCGCGTGTAATCGTGCCTGCAGCAGACGGGTTAGCCTCAGGCTGGGTGACTGTTGTGACAGGGGACAGAGTTACTTCCAACACTTCCAACAACATAGTTATGTCTCACAAAAATAAGAAAGAATGTACTATGGCTTCCCTTCTCCACCATGAAGTTATTCAGTTAATACTCAGAAATAAGGGCAACTAAAATAATGTTCATTATCGATTTTATTAAACAATTTTCTGGACATTATAAATGGAACAATGTGCAGTGAAACGTGGAGTTGGTCGGAAGGATTCACCATATAAGAGAAACTAAGGTTTGCTGATATATATATATATATATATATATATATATATATATATATATATACACGCACACAAACGGTGGCATATGGAGCTTGTTTGCGCTTGAGTTAGCTTCTGTTCTCTTCGGTTCGCCTATGTACGCCTTACTTTTTCGTGTGATAAAAGTTTAAAAAATGTACATAGGACCTTGTGCAAATATTTCATGAAGGCAATCTTTCCAGGATAATATAATGGGCTGTTGTTTTTATTATATCTGTGCTGCTCACCACAAAATCAATAGCGATTTTCGCCAGCCTGAAAGTAGTTCTAAAACGGTAATTCTAAAATTAGGAATGATAAATATTAATCCCTGCTCAAATTCTAAGGTGAGTACTAATCTGCAAATAACTAGAAAGCAAGAGAAGCATAAACACTTATAAGCTTATAATTGAGTCCGTATAATTTGAACGTATTCTAAGCACGAAAAGCAAATAGAAGTTAAGAAAAACTAATTACAAGAGCTGCTGGTTTTTTTACCAGCAGAGTTATGGGACATGCCATAGGGGAAAGATCCGGAAATTTTGAACACCTGAGGTTCTTTAATGTGCACTGAAGTCGCACAGTACGTGGGCTTCTATGCATATAAGGCCTCCATTGAAATGCGACCGCCGCGGCCAGAATCAAAACCTGCGTCTTTCTAGTTCGCAGCTCAGCATCATGGCCACTTATACCAACGTGGCCGCTTAGGTAGGTAAGGCAAATTCAAAATGTTCATTTCTCCCAGCAAGGCTATCTCGGGGCCTGAACAAACGAATCCTTTACTGTCCAATAGGCCAACACTTAATCATCTTGCCCACTAAACTGAGCTCGCACGTGCGTTTAATTAATTAGTCTACTTTTGAACTGTTTCTTTAAACGCATTATGTTCAACGGTGCAGCTATAAAGCACGTTACTTCGTGCCCAAATAATGTATTTCTACGCTAATAAGTTCAATCGTTTTGATTATTTTGAGCATCCTAAATGCGCGAGATTTGAGGACGTGCCACGTGACTACCGCTTGTGCGTAGTGACATTCGCACCGCTCAAACGCGCTAACGAGGAACAGTCGATAATGGACGCAGCTAGAGCGTCCTGAGTATGTCACAAGAGAAATGGACAAGGGGTGGCAGCACCTTTCGCCCTCTCGCCCCCTCCATACATACGCTCTGCATGCATGGACATGCCGATACATTTGTTGCTGCTGGCATGGACAGTCCGTTTTGGTTACCGTGAAAGCGCATGTTGGCAGCAGGAGGTACTTCCTACCGGCGAGCTTGTTCCTGGCCGCCCGGTGCACGAGCGACGCTTAATACGGTAGCCCTTATCAGCATCGCCAGCCTCCGCACCTAGAGCGCGAGGTCGATCATAATCGGCATGATGACTGGATCGCATGTCAGTGGTTCTTCATATACGAATCACGTCCTATACTGTAGAATTCGGAACACGTCATTTCTCAGTCGAATATGAATAATAAAGGGACACTGGACACTATAAAGCTAAAGATGAAGCGGTTTTGAATGATAACAGATATTTAGAGAACTCGAATGTAGGTAATTTCAACATAATCAAACGTCAATATTAAAAGAGGAAATGAATGTCAAAGTTTCAGTATTGAAATTCGCGCCGGAACTCTGGATCCTAACGAGTTCAGAAGGCCGATTTCTCTGTTTCCTATTCTAGAAAAATTCGCCCGATCAAATGTTTTAAAGCGCTCTGTGGCTCGGGCTTCCTTGGAACGTAGTGTAGGTCTTTCCTGCCGGTAAATATTTATGTAGGCTTTAGAAGACGCTGTCAAATATCTGTGATGTCAGGTGTTTTAGTGCTGGAACTTCAAAGCGGCCTCGTCACTCGTATTTTTCTTTTGCGTATGGGCTAGCTTACAGAGGGTCTTCTCCTCGCGAGATTGCTGTTTTGGCACTGGGAAAAATTAACTTAGGATTACGAGGCAAATTTTTTTTTTACTTTAGTGTCCCTTGAGGAATATAAAACACGACGAATATTCGGAAAACTTCAATTTTTGCGTACCTCTAAAGTTAACTTTAATACTTGCGCTACTGATCATAAAAACAATATTCTGAGATGCCACTCATCGTTCAGTAACTAAATACCATTGGTTGACACTGCACGTGCCCCCTTGAATACCAGCGTATAAACTGCAGTATTGAGCAGGCTGCCCTTCTAGGTAACGAAAATTTACGTAACTTCCAGCTGAAAGCCCATAGAGAGGTTCACGCAATTAAAATCGCAAAAATGTGATTTCAAGCTAAAATCTTAGTTTCATGAAGAAAGAAACGCGCCGAGAAATTTATCGCCATTACATTTATATGACAGAAATAGAGAAAAATTGATAGAGTTGCAGGAATGGCTACGCTATTAGTGTGACATCCAGGCGTTGGACATATCGCTGCCTCCCAAACACCAAAACTGGTTTCTAGCCGTAGTGAATTTTTTTCGAATGGCTCCTTCATAAAATATAGGGGCTTCAAGGTATAATGGTTGAGTGTGTGGTGCATGATGCATATATGCACAAACTCTTACGGGTATTGAAGCATACTGTCTCGAATTCATTGAATATGATGCAGCATGTATCACCTAAGCGTAATTCACGAGTGCAAATATTCTGCACATTCTTCAGAATCACACACCATCTACAAAGTCATGATTGCGCATTGATAAAGGTGACGTACTACGTTACAAACAGCGGCAAGTAACTACGCATCAACAAAAAAATTGTCGTTTACAGAGGCATATCCGATGCCTCCGCTTTCTTTTTTTTCCTTTTTTATTTGCGCGTGCGCTTATATATGTTCATACTACTGTCAAAGCTTCACATATTCCCAGGTTTCTCTTGTGGTGAAACTCGTGCAATAAATGATAGCATTTAAACATGCTTGTTCTTGCCTGTGCTTATAAATGTGATGTTTATGTTAATATCCAAAAAGCGACCTTGGGTTTGGTGCACCTAGCTGCGTACGAATTCTTATATTTATTGTGTTTGCTCAGTTTCACACATGTCGTACAAGTACAGGATGCCCAGCCAAGTACAGGATGCCCAGCCAGGTGTAATTGGCTCTGAAAATGATGGCGCGGCACGACGCGAAATTACAGCTGCACCATGCGATTTTTTTAAAGTAATTTACCCCCAGTGAAGACCACTTTATATCCTCAGCGTGTCATATTCAGAACTGTCGTTTTTGAAGTAGCGAACAATTTTTCTTATTTAACATTGCACTTATTAATCGGCACATTCACGGGGGACCGGTACAGCTTGAGACGGCTAATTTCTCCAGCGCACAAACCCAGCCCAGTGTTTCGTTCAACAAATGACTAATGACTGTGCCTAATCGGCCGCAGACTTTACGGCCTTGGGCTACAACGGATCGTACAACCTGTCCTGGGAGCTCAGAAAAGATGTATTACCGCAAGCGATGCACTACATGACGCCGTCAGTGGTGGCGATCCTGGGACAGCTGGCTATCACTGCCTCTGTTATGTCGTCGATGGACTCGTCCATGCTCAGTGCTTCGTCCCTCATCACGAGAAATATCTACCACTTTATCATCAGACCTACGGTGCGTGTCGTTGTGACATTCCTCTGTGATATACATTAGTTAGGGCCCTGCTGTGGCTGCCCTTATCAGGACACTTGCCTTAGAACTCTTCTAGGTCGTCCCATTACATAATATTCTGTGATCAGTTTGGTATTTGTACCCTACTCAGAGGCTTTTTTTTAACATCTCAGTGTGGAGCGTTTTAAAGCACGAAAGCGCCACAAACAGCCGCGCAAGCGCTCATGGGAAAGAGTGCCCCCCGCCGCGCCGCCGCGTCGCCGGGACTGGCCGCACGGCACTCGCGCTTTCCTTCGGCGCTATGCTCAGTAGTCTTCTCCGCTGAAGCATACCCCATAAGGTGGAAAATATCCCTGCGTAAATCAATCAAGAATGTTTCTTGAGCTTAGGTGGCTACTTTATTATTCCCCTGTATCTAGCGCATACGCTAGCCACCTTCTGGGCAGCTGAGCAGTCCTGAAGCATCACTGCTTCTCGCATATCCATACAAGCATAAGGAGGCATTCTGAGGTGATATAAAATGCGAGATTGCATTGGCGGTATTTTACATTGAGCAGACAGCGCCAGAATCATTCGCACCCGGAAGCGAGAAGCTGGAATCAACTATGGTTTACATAGGCCTCAGATGCACAAGTCTACAAACTTAGTTTGATCCTTTGGGTGTCGTCTTATAGCCGCTCATATCCCTACATGATTACGTCGTGCGAATTTACTCTTACATTTGATGTAAACAGGGGTGTCGAGCAAGCAGTCATGTGTTAGTCCTTCCCGATTTTCTACCCTTGCGTGGCCGACACATATATGAATTGCGAATAACAAAAATGAATGCTTGATTTATAAGAATGTGTGAACACTGAAATGTGCATGACCTTCAACGAAAAATTTCAATTTCGACGAAACATTCATTCTATACATCTATTGAGTCAGAAACAAAAAAGGTTTCTGACAGAATAGCTGAATAAAATCCATTCCTTTTCTCCGTGGTGTTCCGTGGTAATACAAAGCGCCACATTTCGTAATCACATCGTAACATTACGAGATTTCCAACCACGAAAATCTAAAATATTTGAATTTGATCTGCGCAGTTACACAGTGTCGCTTTATCTGCGGTCGATGTTTAACGCCTCTGGAAGAAGGCGCATGGCGTATGCCCAAAAAACAGAAGCATCATTCGTATTGTAGAAGAAAAATGGTACTCCTTGAAAAAAATTTCATTGCAAAGTAACGTCGTTGCACACTTGTGATGAAGTTTCATTGTGAGGTGCTGCCCGCTGCCCAGTTTCGCTGGACTGCAGTTACGGTTCATAATAAGAACATCGAACGCGTATTCTTCCTTCACAAAGAAATAATTATGCCTGTAGCGCCCTCAGCGGACACCTATCCCGTCTGCACTGTGATCGCATCTTAAATCGCACATCGCGGAGGCTTCTTCCTTTATCTCATCATTGCGGCCCGTAGAAAAGCAATAAGCACCTATTTCCTTAAGCCGGTGTCTGTTTACGAGTTAAAGATCTGCACGACATTTTGTGAAGGTAACCTACAAATGGTGGAGGCGAACCTTTACGTCTACACTGACTGCGTTCTTGTTTTGTAGCTTCCTGCAGGGTACAGCGTGCGTTCTTTGGAATGTGTTTAGCACTTGCAAAATATGGGAGTAGTCGAAAAGAGGCATCGTGTTTTTATCGTTTCGTGCTTCCACGGCGCCAACGGGAGGCAGGCCACCAGCCCGCCAGAGCTAGCTTGCTCGAGTTGACGCACACACTTTGCACGTAGTGCTCCGCATGGCCATCTGGGATTGCTTGATAACCGGCTGTTGTCCCAAACTGCCCCATTTCGTTCGCCCGAGACAAGTGTATAATAGTTGTGTCCAACGCTTAGAATTTTGAGAAATTGTCCTCATAAACCGGGGTTCGAGTAGCTCTGTAGCCCGCGCATTTCTCCTATTTCTTTTTATGTACAATTGATCGTTTCTTTACATCCATATCGTGGTAAGAGGCTTCCTCGCAGCGTTTCCGACCTCTTAAGAAAACAGTCGTATGAAGTTCACATTGAGCGCCTTCCCTTCCAGGAGGACAGATCGATGCTAGTTGTGGCCAGTTTGGCACGCGATTGTACACGCGGCCCAAAGGTATGTCGGTGGTGTTTTAAAGGATTTATGACGCAACATGTCAGGGCCAGGTTGTTATCTGCAGTGGCTCTGAGAAGGCGGCTAGATGTCGCAGAGCGCTCAAGTGGCGCTAAGTATTGCGTCGATATTGCTGAGCAATGTGTGCCGATACCGAATCTGGTGAAGCGGATATAGCTTAATCCCTAAAGTCTAAATGAGCTTTGCAACACTTCTAGAACATAGTCAAAAAACATGCCGATCAGTCGTGGAGACTGCTGTGAACATGTGAGCCAAAAATAATTGCACTACATGTACCCGAGAAATTGTAATTTGATTCCCACCAAATTACAATTACCAGCTAGAAAGCGCCTGGTCTTCTTTCAACTAATGACGTTGCGTGCCGACATACCTTTTTTTCGTTTCTCTTTAGGAGGGATACCCACATTTTCTTTATTTGTTGAATTCACAACAAAAAATACAGCGTAGCTGATGTTCTTTCCTTCGTCACGATGCTATTCAATGCTATTTGCACCTGAAGCGACAAAGTCGGCTGCACATGTGGCATCTTATGTTCAAAGAGGTGGGGGTGCTTTCCAGCTGTGTTTGAAAGCGCATTAAGAATTCCCTGGTGCGTGCAGTGCAGTAATAATTGGCCCACATGTTCACAGAAGTCGCCACGACTGAGGAGCGCCATTTTGTGATATTGTTCTAAGAAATGTTTCTGGGCCCGGAACTACCACCAATGAAAACCGGAAGGAACTTTCATGCTTCCAATTTTGCGAGCTGCAGTGGAACGGCACGCCCTCGGAATGCGCTTTCCTACGCCCAAGAAGGCAACCCGTAAAAAAGAAACAGTCTTGGTACCATTGTTTTGCTGATCCCGTACGTGCATATGTGTTTTGTGCGGTGATCACCTACGTTCCCCATTAATTCTTTCCTCCTTTCACCCGAACTCACAGGCTTCCGACACAGAGATATCCATGGTGCTGCGCGGCATGATCTGGGTAGTGGGCGTCATAGCGACGGCCACGGCCATCGGCGCCCAATCTGTGCTCGGGCTGTGGACATTCTCTGCGGACATCGTCTACGTGCTCCTCTTCCCGCAGTTCGTCGCGCTGTTCTACTTGAGGAAACGGAGCAACGCCTATGGCGCTATCTTCGGTTAGTTCGTTCGTACCTTTCTTTATTGGTCGCCAGCAGTGGCGTTTTCGCTGATTTGATGAACCTGCGTTTGTGTTCATGTGTTCTTGAAGATGCTTCAACATTTGTAATTCTTTTATGCTATACTTGGTCCACTGATGCGCTTTGACTGTACCCATTTTACGAAAGTGCGCTTTGGGCTGTGCCCGTATTATGTGAGGCCGCACGTATAGATGACTGTTTGTAATATACGGGGAGTCGGTACTTTACGCGAGCACGGTACGCCATTTGTATTTCTTAGTGACAACAGGGGCTAAATTCACAAAACTTCTCTTTCGTAAGTGCATTTTTGCAATTGGCCAGTGGGTTTCGCTAATCCAGCACCAGGATTGCAAGGAATTTTCTCTTACCAACATTTTTGTCGTAAGTTGTTTTTGTGAATGCGGGCTCTGAACCTTTGGAGATCACCTTACGTACATAGCACCATCTCACTCACTGAGCTTAATTATTGGGAAGATGCATGAACTGTCGGCAGAAACTCGCATAATTCACCAATTATTAATATTTAACATTGTGATATAGTAGTTGAGACCAGTGATTTTCCGAACACGTCTACTTAGAACAAATTTTTAAACTGGTATTGCTTTGAAGTAAGGGCGTTTCGCTGTTGTTGCTGCTACTGTGCACATGCTGCCGTTTAGCTTACTATTTGTATAAATATGTAGTTTAACATTGAGGCTTAAAATCTACTGAAATACGAAGGCCTTTTATTCATACTCCGGGACTGTAATTTTAAAGAATTGTGATGTCCTCAAAAACCCAACGGCGAGAACATCAATATTGGAGTCACAGGCTGCAATCTGCGAATTGAAATGAGCCGCAAAGTAATTAACATAGACATATTAGAGAAGGTGGTAGTGCATTAAAATGTTCATTTATGTTTTCAGAGCGGGCCATGTCCGCTTGACAGAGTAATCTCGCTCACAATGTGTAGTAGAGAGCCGGTAAGAATGGGACACTTTTTACAACAGTATTTCTTGTTCTGTTTCTTTGAAATGCAGCAACATATTTGTTGGATTATGATACACAACGGAACACGTTGCACAAAATCTGGAAGGCAGTTGTGGATACTACTTTTAGCCCAGCTCCAAAAATCATTTACTCTAAGAGCTTGAAGGGCAACAACGAGTTTTTTTCCGACGTACGCGGATCTTGATAAAATTTTCAATATACTGTTACCTGTACGTGGAAGTGCGATGACGTACCGGATGGCTATAGCAGTCGCGGAGATGTCGGATGTCGCAAGGATCACGTTTTCTTCCCCTCTCCTCTATCTCCTCATGTACCGCCACAGCAAAGGGCACATATCCCATCCGCACAAGATTGTCTATCACACCTGTAACACATCTGTCATCGTAGACGAGGCCCACTGGGCAGACCAGACAGCGTCTCTAGAAGTCAACGGCTTCAAACGGCCAACACCAATGGCTTCAGTTTTCGAGGACCGTCGCCACTTTGAATTGAGGCGTGCTACGCCGTAACTCAATTCGCCCATGCGGTCTAGAACAACAGATTCCTTCATTGGGCGCCAGTAGATTTTTACCCAAGCCACGTTTCCTGGTTGGCTTCCCCATCCACACGAAATCTCCTGGATCATATATACGACGTGGTGGCGTTGGCGGTCGTAACGAGACTTCGAGTGGTCGTGTGAAACAAGGGCGCGTAATTAAGCAGGGTACCGGTCGTCCTCTGGGCGACAGGTGGTTTCAGGGTACAGCTATCGGCGTCTTTGAAAAAAAATGACAGATCCCACGTGCAGTGGGAATCAAGGAAATTCGAAGCACGCATCAGGAACGCAAAATGGATCTGCATTGTAGGCTCGCTATGCCGATTTTGGTACATATGAAGTTAACGAAAAGGCCTGGAGAACACCAAGGCTGTGGCATGTAAACCATGCCGCTCATGACACGCATATGTCATGATTCTAACCTTATGACCTGTCATTTACGCTCGTCATGTAGCCATGTTGTGCCATAGCAATTTTAGCATACATCCTATTAACGAAAAGGCCAGGAGAGCACCAAAACCATGGCACGTAAATTATGAGGCTCATGACATGCATATCATGATGTTACTGTTATGACCGGCCATTTATGTTCGTCACACAGTAATGTTGTGGCATACCAATTTTCGTATACATCCCATTAACGAAACAGCCAAGACACCACAAGATCATAGGCGGATAGATAGATAGATAGATAGATAGATAGATAGATAGATAGATAGATAGATAGATAGATAGATAGATACGCTCAAGGTCGCCGAAGTTCGCTAAGAAATGCTCCGCATTTAAAAACGGAAAGATCGTATCAATGGTATAGAATGGCGGCCGAGCATACAGAAGAAAGAAGAGCCTGTAGCTGGTAGTCTCGTGCTGGGCGGTTTTAAACGGATATTGGTCGAAAAGAACAACGTTGTCCCAATCCTTGTCACCCAATGACACGTACACGGGCAAACAACGTGTTCGTAAGAGTTCGGTTCGCGCGTTCTGTAACGCTATTTCATTGCGGGGGATGCGGCATAGAGTGTCGAAAACTCGACGAACATATGTGAAGCATCTGTTCGACCACGTCTGTGGTAAACTGTTCCTCGCAATCGCAAATAACGGCTTCAGGGTGCGCTCGTCGGAGGACAAAACTCAGCAAGAAAACGAACGCGTCGGCTGCAGTAGCCCAAGGTACTACTGCCCTATTGAAAATACGCTGGTCGCCCATCACCATAATCCACCATAACCACCAGTGGCATGGTGGTTTTTTTTTGGTGGACATGGTGGTTACATGGTGGTTACATGGTTGGTGATATTTTGTGCTACATTAAATACACACCTAATTGGCTGAACGTGCCCCATCCTCTTTTACACCTGCGCCCAGTTACGCCGCAGTTATGGCGATGCAAATAAAGCATAAAATCACTACGACGAACGCACACTGAAGGTTCCTTCTCTTAATCAGAGAAGACGCCTACCTTGTACATTACTGTCGCTTTTCTGTGCTATTTCTTTGTCCACACAATCGGAAACAACTGTACGGAGGTGCATGGGAGGCGTGGACGGGCTCAGCCAAATCAATGTGCATTCAGTGAGGCGCATAACATCAATCACCATCTAACCACCATGTCCACCATAAAAACCACCATTGAGTTCGTGGTTATGGTGGATTATGGTGAAGAGTGGCAGGCGGATTTTCAATAGGGTTCTCTCTAATAATTGCGTGTCAAGTGGTCCAGGAAAACGAAGATCGAAAGATTTCCCTTAGAGGACCGTGGTAACGGGCCGAGAATGTCGGTGCCAACAACCTCGAATGGATTTCTTTGAGGTGGCACAGGGTGCAGTCTACCAGGCGGCACACTTGTAGGACTCTTGTGACGTTGACATTCTTTTCAGCTAGATGCATACTGTTGCGTCGTTTGATGCATTCTGGGCCAGTAAAACCTTTCTAGATGACAATCAACCATAGTCGCTGTGTCCTGAGGTTTGATTGTCATGCATAACCGGCAAAACGGAATAGCCCAGACCTGTCGGTACCTTCAGAAAAATATCGTGAGCCTATGGTAGAACAATGTTTTGCAAATTATTTCCAGCGCTTGTGCAAAAACTATTGTCTCTTGACTTGTTTGCGGGAGCAAGCAGTAGCTGTAAGCTCAGTTGTAAATATATTCATATCAGAAAATGTTGGCCCCAAGGATGCGATTTAGTGCTCGAAGTTGTCTTCGTCACAGTCCATCGTTTGGAGCGGTAGCCGCTAAAAGCAATAAGCGACGGCCTGTCCTCGACCAATTTTATAGGAAACGGCGAAGTCGTATTCGTGGAAGTGGAATGTCCAACGTACAAGCCGGCAAGATGGGTCACGCAGGCTAGCAAGCCAGCATAAAGAATATGACTATGGCGAAGTCCGTGACTATGGCGAAGGGGCACCCGTATAGGTATGGCCGAAAATGTTGTACTGCTAAAATCCCTGCAGTCATTCTTGTTATGTCACGGTGTAGTTGCGCTCGAACTTGCTGAGGGAGCGGCAGGCGTATGCTGCAACGTGTTCTTTGGTGTAGATGCGCTGAACAAGAAGAGCGCCTACTACACCGCTGGCAGCCGTGTGCAGCTCTGTAGGAGCCAAGGGGCCAAAATGTCACCAAATGGATGGAGCGTCAAGAGGTACTTGAATTCACGAAAAGTAGACGCACACTCGAAAAATATGAGGTCGTTTAAAGACAGTCTATAGCATCATCAAAGCGTGGCAGAGGGTATACGTCTTTCTTGGTTACGGCGTTGAGACGACGGTAGTCAATGCAATTTGCCATATCTGCAAATCCGGGAATAAACCAACGAAAGCAGAAATAAAGGCCTAAGAAGCTTCATAGATGTTATACTGAGCGAGGTTGCTTGAAGGCGTGCCAGGCTTTATTCCTTCATTGCCTACCAGTTTACCTACTACTAATGTGTGGCGTTCGCCAAAATATTTCTTTGAATTTAGCACGAAACCTGCTTTACCTAGACACTCTAGCACTAGGTTGAGACGTGCGTTGTGCTCAGAAAACGTGCGTCCGAAAATCAGAACATCATCTAGACAACACATGCAGATTTACTACAGCAAGCAACGCAGTACGCTGTCCATGAAGCGTTTAAAAGTCGCAAGCATGTTGCACAGTCCGTACGGCATCACAGTTAAATCGAAAAGTCCGTCGGGTGTGCGAATGCGGTATTTTCGTTGTCTGAGATATGCATCGGATCTACCAGTACCCGGCCCTCATGTGAACACTCGAAAAATATGAGGTCCTTTAAAAACAGTCCATAGCGTCATCAAAGCGCGGCAAAGGCCATACGTCTTTCTTGGTTATGATGTTGTGAAGACGGTAGTCATCGCAAGATTGCCATGTACCATCTTTCTCTTTAACCAGAATTGCTGGGGCTGCTCAAGAACCACTCCGCTCTTGAATAACCATCCTCTTTAACATATCCTTGATTTGGCCATTGATCACCGTGCACTCCGATGGTGACACATGGCATGGCTTCTGTCGCAGAGGCTGGTGAAATCCCTTGTCTATGCGACGCTGCACACGACACGAAGGAAAGGATGCTAAAACCTCTTGTGGTCAATAGTCAAACACTCCGTTGTCTTGTCGTAGAATAGTCGCTACTTCCTGACGTTGGCAGGTACTCAGCGATTTGTTGATCATGGCTATAATTAGAGCGACCACGGCGCATTCATCAAAAGGGGACTCCTCAGGGTCATCGGGCGCCTCTGCAAGGATAGCGAGAGGAAAAAAGTGATCTTCAGGAACAGCCGCATGTTTTAAGATAAGTGGTACAACTGTGTGTTACGCGAAGCATTTTATTGCTCATAAACGAATGTGCCCGTCAACAACGGACAGCGTACAACAGGGTACTATAACATTCTTCTTTAGGCAACTGAGATGGATGGGTTCAATCCTGATCAGCCCATCTTGTGTCCACTGCAGGACGAAGGCCTCTCCCGATGCTCTCCATCCTTTCCTGTCCTGTGGGATCTGATTCCATTTGATGCCTACTAATTTCGTCACTCCATCTTACTCTCTGTCGTTCCATCGATTATCTTGTCTTCTCACCACGCGACCTGCCCATGTCCATTTTTCTTCTTCGACTATTCTGTCAGCTACCCCTGTCTGTCCCCTAACCCACTCGGCTTTCTTCCTATCTCTTATAGTAATGCCTATCATTTGTCGTTCCATCGCCCGCTGTGTGTTTCTTAACTTCCTTTCTAGCTTCTTTGTAATTGTCCAAGTTTCTGCCTCATGTGTCAGTACTGCCAAAATAGAGTAGTTATATAATTTCCGCTAAGTAATATTGGTAAGTTTCCGTTCATGAGCTGGGAGTGTATCCTGTATGCGCGTCATCCCATGCTTATTCTTCGGTGTATTTCTTTTACATGTGTAGGTTCTCCTGTCAGTAGCTGTCCTAGATATGCGTATTCATTTACGACTTTTAATGTCTCGTTTTCAACTTTCAAGGCTCGTTTTTTTTCGCTGTGCCACCTATTATTACTTTTGTTTTCTGCATGTTCATCTTTAATCCTACCTTAGCGCTTTCCCAGCTTAAGTCTACAATCATCTGTAGTTCGTCGCCATCATTGCAGAAGAGTACTATGCCGTCGGCTAAGCGTTAGTTGCTCAAATATTCGCCGTTAATCCCGAGTCTCGTTTCGTCCCTGTCTAGTCTTTTGAAGATTTCTTCCAAGCGCAGTAAATAGCACTGGAGAGATTGTATCTGTTTTTCAGACACCTTTCTGTATCGGGATTTCCCTGCTTTTCTTACGAAGGAGTAGGTTGGCTGTAGAGTTTTGATAGGTGGTAGCTATTATATTTAGGTAGCTATACACATATTTCTTCATGACGCAATGCCTCCAGAACTGCTGTTACCTCTACCGACTCATAAGCCTTTTCGTAGCCTATGAAAGCCATATAGAGTGGTGTATTGTATTCAGCGGATTTCTCGATTACTTTATTGATCACATGAAGATGGTCTATTGTGGAGTATCCTTGTCTGAACCGCGCTTGCTCTCTTGGTTGATTAAATTAGGTAACGTCAAATGTTCTGTGCATTGGAGGAGAAGAAGCGGCTGGAACACATTTGGCAGACAAAGCTGGCTCAACGGTATCTGCGGAAACACAGAGGGCACTTTCCTGACACGTCGCGTGTTCCAACAAACACAGGCGGAAGGCTCGAATCCACAGTATTTTCTCTCGTTCGGCAATAATAGTTGGAAGTACACAGTTTCAGAAAGTCGAGGCACAGAATTACGTCATACGTAGCATGAGGTAGGACCGTGAACTCCACGTTAAGCGTCTCACTACCCAACCTCACGTCCACCCTGCACATACATGGTAAACACTCCTCCACTTACTGCATAAAACGTATCAGCACGATCCCAGGAAAACAGCACTTCATCACCTCCACCACTACGTTACATGTACACGGGTGTTTATAATTCGAAACGACGTACCGGATGCTTTGAGCGCCCGCAGAGATGTCAGCTGTCGCAAGGCTCACATCTTCTCCCTCCCCCCTCTCTCCACGCGTGTACTACTGCAACAAAGGGCACATCCCGAATCCGCAGAAGAATGTCTGTCACACTCGGAATAATATGTTCTCTTTAGTACTGTAAGGACAAAAAAGTCTGTTGTAACTCCGGTAGTTTAAAGGGAAATAAATTTCAAATTCTAGTGAGTTCCCATGGTTTTTTAATTCGGGCCACCATGTGTTTTTGACGTCATTACCTACCGCGCTGCCTACCGGAATAGTCTGGCGGTCACAAAAAAGACTGTGAGCATACAGCGCTGAAATTTTAGCTGTAAAGTTCACGAAATCTCGAATAACTCGATGCATCATCCGATTGCATCGCCACTTTTCTTTTTCTGGCACCAACTCCCAATTTCTGACCCCGGGGAGGCTTTGACATCATTGCATACGCTACACGAAGCGGCTACCTGCTGCAGTTTCGGTTTGAACACATTGTTCACGCGGTTATGCAAAATCATTGCTGACTTTCTCAGCAAATCAAGCCACCCTTCCTGCCACAGGACTGTCTTTACCATTGGAAAACAGCGATATCAGAATGCGGTGAGAAAACCGCGGGAGTTTCCCTTTAAATTTGCATCATTCCAACCAACACTTTTACGCGAACACTTATGGGAAACGCCCCGCCACGGGGGTCTAGTGCTTATGGCACTCGACTGCTGATCCGAAGGTCGCGGGATCGAATCCTGGCCGCGGCGGCTGCATTTCGATGGAGGCGAAACGTTGAGGCCCGTGTGCTGTGTGATGTCAGTGCACGTTGTAGAACCCCAGGCGGTCGACATTTCCGGAGACCTTCACTACGGCGTCTCTCGTAATCGTAGTTGGTTTTCGGACGTTAAACCCCACAAATCAATCCATCAATCTTATGGTAAATGAGATTCTTGCAACAAATAGGTGCCAACGCGTTCAGCGAACACCATAGTTCGCTAGTTCGACGTCAAACTTGAACGAAGATTGCACACACTTTCTTCCCCGTAAAGACTTTCGTCCAGGCGAACACAACACAATTGTCGGTACACTCCCTATAGCCTTCCTACTGGGAATGTAGCATTTTGAGCTGTTTTTATGTCACGGCTCTCATGTCCACTGCTCTTGGCTTTACCCATGTAAGAGATCGAAAGATTGTTGTTATTAAACTTCAGAATAAAAAAATATCATCTCTTTATGTGTCAACAGGCACATTCCACAACTCTATATAAAAAACTTGCTGTGCTGTCACTGCGAAAACCTGCATGCAACTTTCCGGATCGTCAATGGCAACAGCATAGTTACTTCGTCCCTTCAACGACTGGAGTCCTTTTGAAGACGCTGGTTCTTCTTTGAACGAGTAGTGGCGGTAATCTTATGCGCTGAGTTAGAACTTTTCTTTTTTTTTGTTAGAATACGTCATGCTGATCCAGCGGAGGCTTGCGGTTAAATCGCGTACTTCTCTAGTTTATTCGTATGGGCTGTCGCCCCTCCTGTTTTCTATCCCTTTCGCTGTTGTCACAGAAAACACAACCGTTGATGATGTCCACCTTTACAGCCAGGATTAATGGACGGATCTTATGAGTTGATTGCTCTGTCGGGTTTTTATTCCTAAAACCACTGTATGATCATGAGAAACGCCGTAGTGGGGGGAGGGGGGGGGGCGCCGGAAATTTCGACAACTTGGTGTTGTTTAACATACGCTCACATCGCGCAGTATACATGGGCTTCAACATTTCGCTTCCATCGAAATGCAGCCCCCGCGACTGGAATTCGATCATACGACCTTCAGTTCAGCAGCTGAGTGGCATAGCAACTGGACAACCGTGGTGAGGTGGATGTTATGAGAGTCCCCTTTATAAGGGATCGGTAATGCTTGGGCCACCAAGTACAGTATCGAAGTCCGCCTCAAGTGTTGGTGATCTGAAGTAGGTTCTTTACTTTTTTTAAAGAAATTGTTAATTCAAAACTCAATCCTCTCCATTTCACGACATAATAACATTATTTTTCATGCTACTTTGCTTTTGTTCTTTTTCCCGACTATTCCGCCACCAATACCCTAACCGTACTTTACTGATTTACATGCCGAGCCTGCTTCCCTTTTGCGTGCTGCTCCTAAATCATAAGGCTTCATGAAGCCCTGCGCCCAAATCTACATCCGGGTGCGTACTCGCACATACAACTAAAAGATGTTGCGTAGTGTCCGTAGGTTTCCCAAACGAAGTGCATTCATCGTTGTTTTTACTGAACCTCGCTTTATAATTACGCATTTTAAAGCAACCCGACGTCGCTTCGAACAGTAAGGCGCTATTGATGTGGTAACGCCATCTCGTGAGTAGTCGGTGATCGTCTTTGAATCAAGCTTCAAAGAATAATAATAATAATCATGGTTTGGTTAAGAAAAGGACGCTATGTTCTGCAGCCCTTGCGGGAGCACGCCTCAGCCTCCGTAGGCATAGTGGGAAGGGAATTAAAGAGAGGAATGCCGCAGTGAAGAGCTTCGGAAAGCTTGACCACTTGGGGTTCTTTAACGAGCACCAAAAACGAACAGTACACGATCCTTTCGCATTTTGGCCTCCAACGAAAATGCGGCCGCAGCAGCAGGGACCGAGCCCGCGTTTTTTGGGTTAGCAGCCGAGAACCTAAACCAGCAGGCCACCACGGCACACATCTGAGAGAGATACACGCGGTGTGCCAATTATCCAACCGTCCCAAACCTTCCAAAGATCTCCTATAGGTTTTGTTTCCTTGTATAAGACATTTCCCTTATTTATATTTCCTTGTGAAAACAGCTCCAATGGTCTCTTTAAGAAGAGGTCCGAGTAAGAGGACATTACGGGCACGAAAGAGAGGAAGCCTCACCACATATTTGAACAAGAGAACGTATCGCAAAAATTCGATAAGTTCATTTATGCCAGCGATTTATACGGCAGCAATGCAGGCACTGCTAATCTAATGCCACCTGAAGTTTCTTTGAATTTCTGAGAAGCCCGCCAAATTTCAGGCACGCTCACATTCTACGTTTTTACTCAGCGTACACCCTTAAAACAAAGGTAGTGCTTGCATGCTCGCCGCAGCATTCACTCCCTAAGTATTAACTGCATCTTGTACACAATGTGGTGATGTTACTACTGCATCATTTACTACTTGCAGGTGCTATCTATAGACAAAAGTAGTAAACAAAGGTTTACCACTATGGTAGTATTCAATCCTGCTTATGGTGATTCGGTTTGTGTGCCCTGTTTTACGTTGCCATATCAGGTCGATTCTGTTACAAAAAGGGTACGATTAAATATGCATTATAAGCATTATGGCACAGTCGGGTGATACTGATTTGTACTGATTAATTTAATGGTGCTTAACAAAATAATGATCGCTAATTACTTCGTGTGATTAACGCTGTAAACACGTTGCACATAGAAAATGTTCACGTGACAGTGCAGATATGAACATGTTGGAGCCGGGAACGACAGGACAGACTATGTAACAATACACGCGTTGCACCGGTGAGCAGACATGGATTCCGATGAGTAATGAAACGAAAACAAAATGAAATCTTTATTTCTGTCTTCAAAATACACAAAGAATCAATGTTTTGTTTTTGATCGAGATCCTTATATTTTGCTGTTTCCGTATACCTCTGCCCCGACGCTGTACTTGACTCGTATTCCAACATAATAAAATCAATTACAGTTTCTCTTAATTGTGCGCAATCCTCTCACGATTACAACATCATATATTACTAGTGGAAGTAGTAGCGGTTATTAACCCGCCACGTCCGCATGTAGCAACCTTTAGTACGCCTAACACACTTAGTAGTAACGACAGCGTTTACGACCGCTCTCATACTTGCAAGGTAGCAAGCTGTCAAAAAATTTTGTAAGTCTGTCAAAAAGGTAGTGACCTCTCCCGTTGCTACCTTTTTTTACTACTACCATTTTTAAGAGTGTACACTGAACCTAAACTCGAGAGAGGTGCCCAATGTCTTGGTGCGGATGCGTCGTGAATGTTTTTGCAAGTGAAACAGTAATTCTTACTGTCGGCGCCTTGGTGAAATCTAGATACAATTGGTCGCCCAGAATGCCGAGCGTGCGGTTATGTCATCATGCATACTGCGGCAGCAGAGATAGCTGCGCTTACAAACCCCCTCACGCACGCATGTGTCCACGTTTACTATAGCCCTGACAGACTGTACAGCAATGACACGTTTACGACTTCTATGGTCGCAAACGTTCAAGAAACGTAGTAAAGTTTACCCGGGAGCACTGAATGCTGCAGTTAGATTTTCTTACTATCTTTTTAAAGAGTGTGCAGAGCTTCATATGACATTGAATATTTCGTAAGAAGAAATAGTATAAGCAACAGGATGATAAGTAATACTTGTGTCACACGGGCGCTTCGAAGGCTTTCGAACCAACTGTCCAACGGCTCAAAAGTCATGTTTGAGCGGCTACACGGGCGGTTTCGATGGCCGTTGAGTCGACAGTCTATCGAACTCGATAGACTCTCGACTCCGTGGCCGTGGAAACTGCCCGTGTAGCAGCTAAAACATGATTTTGTAGTCGATGTACAGTTGGTTCTAAGGCCTTCGAAGCGCCCGTGTAACACAAGTATAAAATGCTGAAGTGAGCGAGAGGAACTAATAGGGACATTGTGGCTAATCGCAAGCAACGGCAGAGATCTCTTATGCAGCAGCAGTGACGTACGCGCTCTTAAAAATAAAGTTAGTAAAATGCAGTACATGCACGCATGTACGAGCTAGCCGGGTACGTTACTACTTTCTCAGTTACCTTCTACTGGCTAGGAGAATTTGCAAGCTAGTAAACGGTGCGGATACTAGCCGGGGAAGTTCTTTAGTGTTCTAAGCTAGGGAACTTCTGAAGCGCTTTTATGTTGCCAGAACATTTGAAGATAGCTGCACCTGAAAAATAACCACAGTAGTCTGTATTCAAATTTTAAGTTGTTAATTATGTATAAATAACATTTTGTCCAACGCCATGATACAACGCCATGATACAGAGTAAAACTTGAGAATCTGGATCCGAAATATACATTACTCCTATACATTTTTGGTCTTCACTGATGCAACGTGTGCTATGTCTAACTAGGACCACATATAGCTTTGATGTTGGTGTTAGACTAGATGTCACGTAAAAGAGTTGACGTTCTAAGCGCGTGCGAAACACCTGCTCTCTTGTATCCTTTGTTGATAGCAATGTACATTATGTTACATCAGCATATCATAGTGTTGTGCATTTACTATAACAATTGCATCAAGTAATCAGCGTAATTCGTGTAACGGGGCAATGGCACACTGTTCGATTGTTTTTTTTTCTTATTTGGGAATGAGGTGGCGTGGAATGAAGATTCGAAACAGTATCTAAACCAAATTGCCCTAATTTTACTGCGCTGCAATTGTAGTGGTGGTTTTAACATGGTAGCTAGTATTACTGCGAACGTTTACTATCATCTAGTTGATACTTTCAACGAACTTTTTTACTAAGAGGATGAGCGTGAGTTAGTACTCTCCATTAGGTTCAGCACGCAGTGAATTTCGCTAACTGTGCTTTTACTACCTGCCAATGCACAGAAGCTAGCGGTTGTTCCAACTATCAGATGCTCTGTAATGTTTTAGTGAATATGCATCTTTTTTTAAGAGCGCATACAAGCAATTCGTGTGGTTGATGTGGGTAAGTCTCGTAGGATAGACACACCTGCAGCCAATACACTGTCGCGGCCCCTTCTATTGCTGACCGTTATGCGAATGTCCTAGTCGTCTTGCTTATCAAATTAATCAGGCAATGAGCGTCTGTCATCGTTCCGCAGGCTTCCTAGTCGGCGTGCTGTCGCGGGCGCTATGCGGTGAGCCCGTGCTCCTACTGCCGGCGCTCATCCATCTGCCCTTGTACGACGCCGAACGGGGCCAGCAGTTCCCGTTCCGCACCATGTGCATGCTGCTGAGCCTGTGCAGCCTGATCCTTGGCTCAGCTATTGCAAAGAGCCTCTTTCAAGCGGGTATCTTGCCGGACGTGTGGCGCTCCTTTGTGTCACCCGAACAAAGGCAGCGCGAAGAAGGCCCCACCGCCGCGGCTGCCACGTCTCCGCCCATGGACCCCACGGTTCCTCCTGCCGCGGAGACTTCGGTTGCTCAGCCTGCGGATGCCGGCGCCGTCTCTAGCAACGTCGCATCCCCACCTTCGTCGGCTATGAGTCCACCGAGCGATGCATTGTCTAGGCGCATCACCCCAAGCGCACCAGCGGAAGGAATAGCAGAGCAAAAGCAGTTGTCAGCAGTATTGCAGTCGATGGTGGCCTCCCCGCCGACGGCCGAGGGCCCGGCTAGCAACAGCGCAACCGCCAACCAGGGAATACACAGGAAGAGCAAGGGCCAGAAGTCGAAGAAGAAGCGGAAGTAGCGCTCATTTCTGCGGCACCTTAGAACTTAGACGATTCAATCTCTGCTCACAATATATTATTACCCCGCACGCATCGCTTAATTTTGCGGTGCTTATCAAGGCGGCGGAAAATAAATCCGCGCCGCTATTTAAATGACAGTTTCGTCACCCAAATTCTCTTGCACGTATCTTTGTGGAACTAGACTCTGGAAAACATTGAAAAGCACACGTCTGTTCCTATTCAATGCTCTACTGGTTAATCGTTGCTATGGTGTCAAGCAAGAGAAAGGCCACATTTTACGTGGTTACATAGGATTAGGGCCGCATAGGTGCCGGACTACTGGGTGTTGTGGTCACGCGCAATCTTCGACACACAGCAGCCTCGCTGTTAAAACGGAACACGCTGGGAATGTCAGGCTAAAAGCCGAGAAAGGAGAATGAGTCTACGTAGTATAGTCGCGTGATTGGCCTGGCTCAGGCGCAGTACACTTGACCGAGGTAAAAAAAAGCTGCTGGCACACCCTTCGCCCAACGCGCGAGCATGGCGTCGACGGTGCCTGCGCGCCCCATTTATTGTGCTGCAATAGTCACAGGAACAGCGATATTGTGTTCCACACTTCTGCTTGCGCTGACTTTTCATGTAAGCGATGAAGTAGACATGAAAAACTGCACGAATAAGTTACATGGTGAAAGCACGTCATAAATACAAAAACCGTGCGCTTGCTACAGGAAAATAAATGACTTATTATTCTGTAGTATCTAGGTTAACAAGCACCAAATAAATGTTAGAGATGTGTTTGGCGAGAACCATGACATAGATTTGCTACATGTTCTGCCAACAAAAATACTAAAGGTTGTTCTGTCGGAGTGTGTGCTCCAGGAGATTCCAGCGTAGCCGCGTATGACATAATATGCATCCAGACGAAAACCGCTTTGAAAAGTCCTGCTACAAAGAGCCGTAGCGTATCCCTCACAATGGGAGTGATAGGATATTTTCGTCTACCCACTCTTAACACCCTTGGGCCCTCCTCAGGTGGCATTACGGATCCACACGTCCAGGTCAAGTGAGTTCGTCAGAAGCCTATTTGTTCTACATTGGTGAAGTCTTCTTTGCCAAAGTATTGACCTACACGCACAGAAACCTCCCTGCACTCGCGCTGGATTGCCAATGAAAGGTTACGCAGGTCAATGAACTTTGCAAACGTCATTTTTATTTAACAACTGAAAACACTGACATTGCTCTTAATCACCGTCGCCCGTGCCTCAAAAGGTAAATTGAGTGGCATTTCACACCCCATATATCTTCAGTAAGCTAAACACTTTTCAGTGTAAGCGTCAAATATATATTCTATTCTTCTCATATTTTAAGGTAAGGTCCAAACAGCAAAGTCGTTTTATTTCACCCTTGTAATATCGTACCAGAGAGGGTGAAAAAGATGCATTTTCCTGCCAGTTTTTATGGACAACCTAAACCGCGACTTTAAGTTGTCTAAAAGATAAGAAAATTTTGATAAAAATAAGTTCGTTCGCACACACGCTACAAGTGAAATACAAGGACGCGCGGCTGCCGTCGTTCTGAACAACACAAACAAAAACAAGGCCAGCGTTTGAGGCAGACGCAGCAGCACAGAAAGAACTGGGGATCTTGAAAACCATCCACATCTTCAAAGAAGAAAGCACGTGCACCAAACAGCGACTGTCTCTCTCTCTTCCAAGGGATATCCAGTGCTTCTTTTGACCCATGATAATTGCATCTATCACGCAGTATACGCGACAGACGCAGTTATCACGTTGATGGCTTGTGCACAATACTGATATCTGGGTGCGGTCAGGAAAATAAAAGAACGTTATTATAATAGCAGTGTCTGTCATTTTTCGTTTCTTTTTGCCATTGAGTTTCATAAAAGTAATAATAGAGCAAACTTTCGCGCTGGTGTCTATGGCAGATGCAACCAGTGTGGCTCAGCTAGCAAGGGAATCACGGGTAAATGTATTCGCAAAAGAGTTTTCAAGTACACTAAAGCGTAGGCTTGCCCCTTCAATGAGTATGGGCTCAAGTGCACATGTACGCTCGCGCAATGCCATTGCTCCGCTGCATTTGTACGCAGTGTAGCTGAAAGCGCCGCGTGCTTCAACAAAGGAAAGTTAGTTTAGCTCGGCCTTTAGTTGTCTTGGTCTGCTGGCGCGTCTGCCTTCCGTCCGATCAGCGTCTGCCAGGTGATCGCGCTCGCGCATTCGTTCTGCACTGAATTGATCACATAGTTGAAAAGGAATACGTACGGCCTGTAGGAACACGCAGGCTCATCACAAACAACCAACGGAAGCCACGAAAGCAGCCCACGCTTAAAGCCCAACCACAGGCAAGAGCCGGCACGCGTACGCAAGCGCTAACGCATCCCATGCATCGACTCGCCCAAGTGGAGGAGAAGAGCGCGCAACCACAGCCTGACGCGCGACGGCACGGCGACGCTCACCTCTGCCTGAGGCGCCGTGTTGCTTAATTTCCTTATGCGAAATTTTCACGCTGTCCGCCGAACCACCAATTGATCCCCTAACCAGCCGGCATGGTTTTCCGATGCTGGCTGGTTGAGGGTTACAGAAGACGTTTAGGTAGAAAATGTTTATCTCGCACAATTGTTTTGCCTATTTAAGTAATAATTGACATTGCAAAACGAACAGGAATAACGTATATAACAATCATCGAGAGCATCGCTTGCTCATTCTGATATCGACGTCCGCCGAATATGATCGTTTCGACTCCTCCTAGGTGAAGACATGAGTTTTAATGAACGTCAAGGTCTTACACACACACACACACACACACACACGCGCGCGCGCGCGCGCTCGCACGCACGCATTCACTCTCACTCACTCACTCAATCACTCACTATATTTCGGGAAGGTCAAGGCTGTGCATTCAACCGTTTATGGCATTATACATCTTCACGCAATATCAACTTCAATCCCAAACGGCATCTTTCTATCGCTATTTACAGCGGATCTCCGGTCACTCAAAAGGCCTCCCTCCTGCATAGGCACGCCTCACGGTCGAGATCACGGGCGTTGTTAAACGTTCACGTTGCGACATAAACCACCAAGTATCAATATCAGTCACCCAAGTTCCTCAAGTGGGCTCGTTCGGGCGAAGTCGACGGCCGCGCCAGGCCTACGGCTGATTACTGACATCGTTCACAATTTGTTTCGCAGCAGGCGAGGGCTATCTTTCAGACTTCGAGATCAGAAAGCATTTCTCCACTCGTTTCAAGCACAACTAAACACACGCACACCCACAGGCGCAGCATAAGTCTTCAGTATGATGTTTTGACTTAGCAGCGATCGCCAACAACCCGGCGGAAGGTTGGCCGGCAGGTCGGATTAGTCGGCGCCGCCAGAGCTGTCGGCCCGATATCACACCACTTCGCGGCACTGGCGCTCTTGATCGTTTCGCTGTCGTCTATGGTTGTCGACGCGTTGATGCTTCTGTGCTTCCCCAGAACTCGGTCGTGTCTTCGTAGCGACGGCCACCATAGTAGGCATAGCTTCGTGGGGTTCTGCGGCCTCTCATTAGTCGGCTCCTGGCGACGTGAGCCGTACGCGAGCGAAAAGATCGGGCATGGCGTCGAGGTGTCGCGGCCCCTCGCGTCGAGATGTCGCGGCGCGTCAACCCTCACTGAGGTCGACGCGAAGCGAACTATTCGACGCTTTGGAAGCTTTGGCGCGTGCCGACGTGTGCCCGTGGTTGGGCCTTTACAGTTTATTTCGCGTCTGCTGCAGTAGAACGAGTGTGGAGCCTCGCCGCAGCCGGAACGGATAGAAAAACTTCTCTACTTGAGGTTTGACATGAGACTGGTTTCACTGTACGTACAAAGAGCGATGCATCAGAGGGGCGACAGGTAGCACATGGCTGGGACACGGGGACGAGGAGGTCGTAGAGCGCGTGAAATGCCAGCCCCTTCTCTACCTTCGCCAGAGGGGGCCCAGTTTAATGGCGGTGAATGCAGTACAGAAAAACACTTGTGCGTGAGGCTGTACAACGGCGTTCTTTACTTCTTCTGGGAGGAAAATCAAGGTCCTGGCATTAGGGACCACCACAGCAGCAAGGGCACGCAACCAAGCTTTGCTAAAGGTGAAGGCACTATGCCTCATATTATGCCTATTCTGTAGTTTGTTTTAACTGCGAAGCATTTCTTGGCGAACTTCGGCGTCCTTGAGCGTATCTATCTATCCAGCCACCTAGGACTTTGCGCTCTCCTGGGCGTTTCGTTAACGGGATGTATACGAAAGTTAGGTATGGCATAACATGACTGCACGACGAACATAAGTGACAGGTCATAACACGATAATCATGACATACATGTCATGAGCGCCATGATTTGCTTGTTACGCGTTTCTTTAATGGGATGTATATTAAAACAGCTATGGTACAACACGACTGCATGACGAACGTAAATGACACGTCATAACATTAGAGTAAGGATATGCGTGTCATGAGTGTCATGGTTCACATGCCACAGTCTTGGCGCTTCTGCGGCCGTTTCGTTGACTTCATATGTACCAATATCGGTATAGCGAGACAGCAATGCAGATCTATTTTACGTTCCTGATGCGTACTTCGCATTTACTTGATTCTCACTGTATGTGGGATCTGCCAATATTTTGCGAAGATTACTGTGAGACAAGCAGCAGAACGCATCATTCCATAATCAAAAGAAGAGGCGTGCAGGACACGGACACAAGAAGAGAAGTGAACACCACGAACGCCGACTAGCAACTGATGCACAGCACAGAGGCGAAAAAGAAAGAAGACACACAGCTTATCTGCGCATGCTCGGAATGGTAGCGCCACCTGTCAATCGGTTACACGTGCCCGCCTACGCGATAGACAACTCCCAAGGCATTCTATCTCCTCCCTGTTTAAGCTAATCGACGGTTGACTCACGCATGCACTTCCACTAATACTCATATACCAGGCCTCAACCAATAAAAGCGTATCTTCGTTCTTATGCCTGTACAGGATCTCGGTATTATCTAACTCGGGCATGCAGCTACAGACCTGGCAGTGCAAGGATAGATTGGACGGCGTCCCACCTGATAGCGACCTCCTGTGTTCAATTAATCTTTGATTAATACAACGCGCAGTTTGCCCTACATAAAACCGTCCGCAGCTAAAAGGAATCTTATAAACTACACCCATGCGGCAGTCGGTGAAATTGTTCTTGGCTAGGTGCTTAACCGGACAGATATCGGTTCGCTTCTTACCTTCCTTCTGCTCAATTCTTCTATGCACTGCAGCACAAACCCTTCCTAACTTATTGGGAGCCGTAAACACAACATTAACCCCATATTTACTTCCCACTTTCTTAAGCCGGTGCGAAACTGCGTGGATGTAAGGAATACTCACGACCTTTTTCTTGTTAATGTTACTCTCTGCTACCGCGTTTGTTCCGGTCGAAATCGACTTCTTAAGACGCTCAGCTACTGTGGCTATGGCTAGTCTAGGGTAACCTGCATCTAAGAGGCGCTCAACCTGCGCATTAAAGCTAATGGTCAAACGGTGCACGCACGACTTCGATAGGGCTGACTTTAAACAGGACAAGGCTATTCCGTTTTTTACTACTTTCGAATGCTTGGAGTCAAAATTTAGCAACGGCTTAGATGCTCTAGGGGAATACTGCCAACACACGTGATTCCGCTCAAATGACAACGAGATATCTAAAAATTGTATTATGTTTTTCTCCGGTAGTTCTTTCGTAAACGTTAAACCATCTCCATTAAGTTTAAATTGATCGCTTACATAGGTGACGGCAGATTCAAATTCATCCTTACTACAAAGTACCAAGTAATCGTCCGCATACCGAAATACCCTAATGATGCGGTCCCCTAAGGCCTCTTTTAAACGGCAGTCAAACTTGCTCAAGTATAGATCACTTAGAATAGGGGCTACCTTTGAACCTATACAAATCCCTGATTTCTGCACATACACGCCTTCCCTGTATCCAACTAATGGTGACGTTAAGTACATGGAAAGAATTTCTAGAAAGGTACCTGTGGAAACTCCGCATCTATCTATGAAACCGGACTCTTGCCCTTGTTCTTGAATACATTCTTTCACGCAATTTAGTAAACCTTCATGCGGCAACGAGTAATACAAATCTTCCACATCCATGCTAAACGCTGTGCAGTCGCCAGGATTTTCCTCTGTTAACAACTGAACTAGAGCCTGAGAATTACGTACATGGAAGGGGTCAGAAAAACTTAAGGAAGTTAAGCATTTCTGTAAATACCTAGCTACACAAACTTGCCACGTCCCTGACTCCGATACAATCGAGCGAAACGGAATTTCTGGCTTATGGGTTTTCGCCGAGAAAAATAATTCTAAAGTGAGCAATTTTGCCTTTTTAACACTGGAAGCAACCTTATCTAGATTATGTTTCAAAAGGAGATCGACGGCTCGTTGTTTTACTACAGAAGGTTTCAGTTTCACAGGTCTAAAATTCTTTTCAACAGCTGCTGAGGCTTTATCAGAAAAAGTGCTATTCGGCATTATTACAAAACAACCTTCCTAATCAGATAAAACGGGTTGAAGCTTATGTTCCACACAGTAATTTACAACCGGTCGGATAGGGTCAGAGGCCTTAACGAGATGGTTCGAATGCTTGATGCTGGCGAAGCAATCTGAAATAAATCGAGACCGTTCAACTTCCGGAATAACCTTAGTTATAGATCGAGGTAAGCTTAAAACGTCAACTTCTTTTAGGTTAGGATGAAAACAGTACTTAGGGCCTAATGCTAGAATTTTCTTGTGGTTATCGTCCAAAACGGCGTCTCCGAGAATCATTACCTTTTCCGACGGCGATTTATTAGAAAAAGAATTCCTCTTACTTTGCAGTAGATCCGGTAGCTTCGTCCTCCACAAAAAATTCGCGTGCTGCTCAGAAACTCTCAACCAATTGGCGCAAGTGCGGTTCCTTTGACGGTCTCCCCGGGTGGCGCAGCTGGCTTCTAAGCACTGACGATAAAATCTGACTTGCCGCCATGCTTCGGCTGAAATAATCGCGCAAATCCTGTTCGCATGTCCCATAGAAGGAAGAAGAAAACCGCACAACATCTGAATTTCCATCGGAATGATATTATTGCGTTTAAACCACGACATAGTTCTAGCGCGAAACATACATATAGCAATTAAAGAGGCTAAAGAAGCAGGATTGCGCAGATAAGTAGGAGAACACGGAAAAGGGCTCAGGGTACTAGAAATGAAGCTCAAAAGGACAGAAAGTTGAGCGAGTTGGTAACATTCCATAATCAAAAGAAGAGGCGTGCAGGACACGGACACAAGAAGAGAAGTGAACACCACGAACGCCGACTAGCAACTGATGCACAGCACAGAGGCGAAAAAGAAAGAAGACACACAGCTTATCTGCGCATGCTCGGAATGGTAGCGCCACCTGTCAATCGGTTACACGTGCCCGCCTACGCGATAGACAACTCCCAAGGCATTCTATCTCCTCCCTGTTTAAGCTAATCGACGGTTGACTCACGCATTTGAACACAGGAGGTCGCTATCAGGTGGGACGCCGTCCAATCTATCCTTGCACTGCCAGGTCTGTAGCTGCATGCCCGAGTTAGATAATACCGAGATCCTGTACAGGCATAAGAACGAAGATACGCTTTTATTGGTTGAGGCCTGGTATATCAGTATTAGTGGAAGTGCATGCGTGAGTCAACCGTCGATTAGCTTAAACAGGGAGGAGATAGAATGCCTTGGGAGTTGTCTATCGCGTAGGCGGGCACGTGTAACCGATTGACAGGTGGCGCTACCATTCCGAGCATGCGCAGATAAGCTGTGTGTCTTCTTTCTTTTTCGCCTCTGTGCTGTGCATCAGTTGCTAGTCGGCGTTCGTGGTGTTCACTTCTCTTCTTGTGTCCGTGTCCTGCACGCCTCTTCTTTTGATTATGGAATGTTACCAACTCGCTCAACTTTCTGTCCTTTTGAGAACGCATCATTATTGGAGCTGACGATGCCCTCTTCTGTAAACCGTCGCCTACCAGCATTCATTCATCCGCTGCCTTTGTCGCTTAATGAAGGAGTTTAGTACCTTCACTTGCCTCGCTTGAAACAGAAAAACTTTATACAAAAAGGCACGAGAATGTATGAAGCCGCGAGCACGAATCCTGCAAGAATGGATATACTACCCATCTTTACCATGGCGTCTCAAGGATCGCAGCTCCAGAGTTGTCTCCAGGATTTTTGTACGAAACTCTATGCTTTTAAACGCGAACAATTTTTTGGCAAGTTTGAACAATCACCGTATCTCTCGATATCTGTAGCCGCCTACGCCTTGGCGCTTTCATGGTCGTCTCGTTCACTTACTCAACTGAAAAATTGGAATAGTGGGTATGAATGGATGAAGAATATGAATTATTGATCTAGACACATTAAGATGATGTGCTAGTCATGATACGTCATTATTAACGATGGCGAGGTCACGTGTGGCTCGTACCCGTTGTGCACAGCCTGCTTATGCTGGTATGCGCACAGGTGATCGAGTGTTAACGTTGAAGCTATTCTTAATCAAAGACGATACAAAATACATATTGAACATTTTATGATAACACACCGCATGCGTTGAACGAGCGGGAGACACACCGTTTATTGTAGACTGACATTGAAATGTAGGTATAACAAGGAGACCGCTGCAGGAAAGTCTCCTGGTACCACGTGTTAGAGGGGACGGATCGAAGCCGGGGCACCGAGGCCACAAGCAAGCACGCTACCACTCGTTCGCGAGAGCTATATATCGCACATATCGGAAATAAACCTATCGAGTAAGCACTTAATGTGACGTTGTTTGTGCTACATATCAACACAGGCCTTGATCCCACTCGAACACTTCGCTTAATGCCACACAGGTTGCCGAAGGCAAACAACACGATGATTGCTTCTCATGAGATCGATTGCCAGAACACGTGGTACCCCCTCGTTTTTCTTCCTTTCTGCTAAATTTAAAGTTCCGCCAGTGGAATTTTCTCCTTTCTTGACCAGTTTCTTGACCGTCACCAGTACTGAACATAAGTATTTATGAAGTTTTATATGCCAAAGCTATGATATGACTATAAGGCCTGCAGAAGTAGGGGGCTCCGGAACTTTCGACCAGCTGGGGTTCTTTAACGTGCTCTGATTACATACACTACGTGGGCCTCTAGCAATTTCTCCTCCATCAAAAGTGAGACTGCCGCGGCCGGGATCAAACGCACGTTTTTCATGCCGGCAGTCAAGCAAAATAGCCACTCTCTAGCCGCGGCTGACTTACCGATATTAAATGAAAGATCTCGACTACATAAGCCTGCGGATCTCGGTAACATGATGCCCCACAAATGTCGTGGATAGCAGACGCTCGCAGAACAGATGATTCAATACAAAATTGTGTCGCTTGGTTGTATAAAGTACTAAAGGCGACATATCCATAATACTTGTCGGCTCTGACGTTGTTTGACTACGTAGGCTGTCTTGGAGTACACGAAAAAACACGAACGCGTGCCTATATCGCCTATATCGTCGTTCTGTTCGTGACCTGTCCTGAAGGAAGACCGCTAGCCTCTATTGTAGCCGACATTTTCTTCAGTAACAATCGCACTCATGAAAATAAAGGAGAACGAAGTGAGGCACTGCAGTTCCAGGCCGTCCCTCGGTGGATGTGCAGCAGTTACCAGGCACTCCAACCCCAATGTTTAAAATGTTAATATATAGCAGTTGTGTAATAAATAAATTATGGTGCATATGCATGGGAATATACTCCTTCAGTCCTGGCGGGCACATATGGAGCAGGAATGCGGCAAGACGAAGCCGGTGCCATGCTGGTGAATCAAAAAAGCTTTACGTCGGCTACCCAGCCACAGCACAGCCCCCTTATCAGTTTTAGCGGTTGTTTCCATAGCTCCGCGGGACGTCCGCGTTTGCAAGACATGAATTAACGGGAACATTCTCACGTATTGTGTCCTAAAAGAAAGAGGTAGCGTTCATCCATCTAGCCGACTTTGCAGCACTTCGAAAAACTTTTGTAACCTTAATATCAAAAAGTAGTGCATGTAGCTCGTGGACGAGCTAAGTTTCTTGGATTGATCATCTGCTATTCTTGGTAGCGAACTACTCAACATTTACCTCATTGATGTCAACAAAACTGTGTGGTCGTGCGGCACACGTAGGCGTCATTCCGCGTGTACAACAAAACAACAAATCTGCCTTATTTTTGAATACCTGGGCCATCTTGCCACTGGTTCAGCTCCACCGTCTTCGTTTGTGTGGCCCCATAGTGGGTCCCAGCCATACGTGCCGAATTGGAGACACACATAACTCATTTTTGTGAAGTGATCAGATGTAACGTGAATATCCATTTCACCGTCTTTTTTTAAGAGTGCCTTTATTCTTATCTCGTGCATGGTCCTTATTTATTATTGTATATTTCACAAACTACTACGGAGCTGCCTAGTTGATGTCCAAAGAGGTTTTCAGATGTGCATTGATACCTAACTATTGCGCACATCATAATAGTTTCACATTTTGCTAATTTGTTTGAGTACCTCGCATGCAAATTAATAGCTGGTATCATCTATATTTCAGAAAAGTACCGAGTTCCTTGCCAGTCTCCCATAGTGGGTGCGTTCGGAAACCTGCCAGGATCTTGTAGCCAATGAGGCCGAAGGGGTTGGCAGTTGGGGCAAATTTGTGCTGCGAGACGTCACAGCCTGTGCTGAGTGGACTAGGCTGAGAGAAGCAAGTCAAGGCCCAGAGACAGGAACATCTTCAGACGCCGGACAATGTAAGGCAGAAGGCATCCCGCCAGCCCACACTGTCGCAGCCGCGGCTACTTTCTTCCCTACACAGCCATCTAGTTAATTTGTTTAATGGAAGACCATGACGTACAAGTGACATAGGTAACGACCAAGCCGGAATTTCTCTGTAATCCCACAGTCAGACGAAACTGGCACTTGTTTCATCATTAGGCACTGTCGGCGCAATGTGGCCGGTCGCAGAGACAGAAGCTGTGGTGCAGCCTTTTAGTGTCCCATTATTGTGCCACAGCTGCAATCCTCCGACGGGTTTGCAGTTCGGCGGCATCACCATCATAGGCCGAGGAAGATGGGCAGTTGTCGGGACAATATCGCGTCTTGCACCGATGCCGCCTGGATTCATAGCAAACCCCCCGCAATCCTTATTTGCCGAGGGATCCCTTCCGCCACAAGCACATCACAGAATTTGTATGGTTAATGTTGCAGCATTAGTGCAGTGGACAGTGGCAATGTATAATGGGCTTGTAAGCCCCGAACATCGATTGTTCATCGTTTCACCATCACCAATCTGTGTACAATCACCACAAGGCAACCAGATCCAAGAGCAGCTTCGGATCACGCAAGGGCTACAACTTCATGCGTCGGCTTCGTCGATTCCTGCGTCCGTCACACCTGAGGCGCAGACTTACGACTGGGCCTCCATTGGCGAACTCGGTACCACCCCCTTCCTTGGTACCTCAAACACTGTTCCCGGTGCACCGCACTGCCCGGTAGCAGGGATCTTCTCGACTGCGCATCCGTCCTTTGTGACGCAAGTATCACCGGGAATTCAAGAGGGAAGCGTTGAGCATCTGGGACAGGTCCAGCCATCAGTAACACCCCCGATCCCCTTTGCACCGGTACTGTTCGCGAGCACTATGTCCGGCACTGCGGCGAGCCCACCGCAAGAACCATCGATTGCCGTGACACCATCACATGTGGTAGAAGTGCCATGGGAACGGCAAACACATCATGTGGTCTGGAACGACCAAAACCCACCTCCCAATCTTGTAGAATTTGCGCCAGGCTTCGAAATGCTTCAGATGTACGGCCCCCCACAATACACCCAAGAGATAGCGGCCGGTGCTGTGGCGCCGCCGCCTACAGCGCAAGCCACATTGCAGGCGCAGGTGCGCAGCTTTTCCCCAAGCGGCCAACAACACCCTTACATCATGGTGGCTCCATCCACTGAGCTGCTACTGCCGTCGGCCAGCGCGATGCCTGGTACTGTTGTGGCTGCCGAGCTTCACCCTTCTATTGTGGGGGCTCCACCGTTCCATATGCAAGGATCAGCTCCTGAGATGCTTGGGGTACCCATGCCCCCTCACTTCCCACAAATTGATTACGTCGCAGCGCAGCCTCAGGGAGAGCCAAGTGCGAACGCACGGGTATGCGGCATTCCAGCGGGTGCTCACCCGCAATCATTGACGGCCGAAGCCTTGGCAGCTGCAGCGCAATCATTTTCTGATCTTCAGATTTTAGGAGACAACATGAACAGTCAGCTCCAACCGTCCATGGCTGTGTCACCGAACGTTACTTGGGCACAAACACAGCGGGACACTTCTATGTACAATCTTTCAGCGAGCGTACATTACCAACCACCCGAACCTATGTCATCCTTCGCACAGTTGGCGGCATACACGCGGATCCAAGACGTTGCTTCCAACAGCCTGCGGCAACCTTCTTCGGCTTCACAACCACCGCAGGTCTAGTAGATTCTGATGTGACATCTTGTTCCGTCACACAGGAATCGGCGAAAGTGCGCTTTGAGAATGCTCCGGTAGTCACCCAGCCCCACTTTACAGGGACCGGGCGAAATGGCTTACTCTTAGACTCTTGAACGAGAAATTAGACTAATGCGGCCAATGGCGGTCCTCCTCCTGCCTTGACCGAGGCGAAACCTCCCCTCTCCTGAATTCCACCCAGGGCTCCACATCTCCGCGCTCGTAGACCGCGCTCTACAGAACCGTGGTGTTTAATTTTTCTAAAGCAGGACTGGGACTCAGAAGGCTTGAAGTTTGTGCGCGTCGCTTAATACAGCGAACGTTCGGATGGCGCCAGAAGCAGGCCTAGTTAGCCATGAATCTTCCTTCGGGGTGCGCAAGCCAGCCAGAAGACCAATGTGGATTGGTGAACTAGACGCGGTCAAAGAATGTGGTCGAACTTGGGAGTATTGAGTGCTCCTGGAGGTATTTCTGCCATTGGTGTAAAGATTCCAGCTGTCAATGAAAGTCGCAACATGTGTCTCTTTATTCGAAATGTGAGTAACGATGTGTAGCACAGTTTTTGTTACCTGCCTATCGATTGATAGCCAGCATTCACGTCTTTAGATTGAGAACGGATTATTACAGCCAGTATTAAATGAGAGGCATTTCTTCGCGAACTTGAGCACCGTATCTATCTATCTATCTATCTATCTATCTATCTATCTATCTATCTATCTATCTATCTATCTATCTATCTATCTATCTATCTATCGTCATATGTCTCGGTGCTCTCTTCGTCGTCTCGTTCACTTGGCGCATTCTAAAATCGCTATGGTAGGATACGAATGTGTCACGAACATGAATGATTCATCTTTACAACGCTAACATGGTATGCTCGTCATATATGTGACCATTCACTATACTGCACTCACGTGTGCTCGGCCCGCTGCATTCGGGTATGCGCCACAGGTGTTTGAATTTTATGAAATCCATGCCAATGTCGGGCAAACTAAAATACATGCTTAACATATCAATAAAACACACTTAAGAACAGCAAAGGCACATCGTTCGTCGTATCATTTGATTGCAATGCAAACGTAACGCGTAAACACAGCACGCGCTGGAATCTCCGAAGGCACCTAGCAACCAGTAAGGGAGTATCAAACCTGGCCCCCCGATGTGCCAAGCAAGCACACTACGACAAGGCTACAGGGCCTCGTGCCACACAGAAAATACGGTAAATAAACCCAACGCACGAGCAGCTGCGGTGATGGTGCTTGCGCGGCATCCGTTCCGCTTCTTATGCGTGTTTAGCGCTTTTCCTAGCAACCCTTACGGAAATGTCATATATGGGCCTGACGTGTTTTATATATGGCCAGATATATACATATAAGTGCTCATATCAGGCTATATACTTCCATATAAGGATCAATATAAGGTCATATACAGCCAGATATGAACGTATGTGGAGTTTTATATACCATATAAGGCAGCTATTACTGCCATATATGGCTCTATATTGCGCCTTATATGATATATACGGTAGCAGTATACTTCCATATACGGCGTACATGGCCCGTATATGGCTTTCTATACTTGCTATAAAAAGTACGCATCAAAAATCACATAGTCCCAGCTATGGATGCAAGTTAAGTCATATACATAGGTGTATTTATAATATTTATGTGTCGATATTCAATTAAGGGGCAGTTTCCTACGCTATATATATATATATATATATATATATATATATATATATATATATATATATATATATATATATAGATTAGAAACGATTAATTAGAAACGAACCCACAGAACTTATTCTCCGAATAATATATATATATATATATATATATATATATATATATATATATATATGTATATATATATATATATATATATATATATATATATGGTTCAAATTTTCTGGGTTCATGATGACTGGTAATATATCATGCGAAGCGAAACAATACATACCCAGTAATGTTATTTATATGCACACAAACAATCGATGGAACCACATATCTCCTCCCATCCAGCAATTAGTAATTACAAAACAAATCAATTTAAAAAAGTAAACACTAAGGATAAATGGTAAAAGACAGAGAGCGTTGGTGGTAAGTTCTGCTTTCTCATGGCATCGTAATTTCATTTAAGAAGCGATTTACTTACAGCGCGAGCTAATTATTATCCGCAATAAAACGATGTATCAAGCTGAACTATTATTGTTTCGTCGATGTTGCAGTTGCAAAAGCTAAAAGCTATTGTATATGCGTGCGCATTATAGTGATGCATTAATGCAAAACTTGCGACAGCTTTACCACAATAAGCGCCTAGATTGCATGTTCACTAAAAGTTATAACTAAATGGATGATTGTTGGAATGTGTCAGCAACGTTCTTTATTTTTATTTTTATTTTCTTTACCTCGTCTTGTCGGAGTGCCGCGCGAAAGAGGGGCTATCGCTTCTACTCTTTCTACAGCTGACCCACCATTGCTCAAAAGACTGCAAAAGACGAGCAAAAAAAAATGACAAAAAAGAGCCCCACTCTGTCCACCCCCCCCCCCCCCTCCGTTCTTTTCTTCCGCAAAGAACCTGTTTTTTTTTCTCGGCACAGTGCACGTTACCTGTGGAGACGGCCCCTCATTATTTCCACATGCACGTGGAAAAGATTTCATGCACCAGGCGAAGCCTTGCCAAAGCTAGCGCTCGTCTTTACACTGTGTACTTTCGCGACCAAAAATAGTCCATTGCTTGTGGTAAGCAAGAAAATATACGTCTCCATGGCAGCCTTAAATCATAACACATTTCTCATCACCTTGACAAACCCGCTTGTATTTTCGGGAAAACAATCGAAGTATGTGGGTTTCTGTTTTGTTTGTCGTTTCCTCTCGGAACGATACACCTCTCTCTCTCTTTTTCTTCACAACTATGAGCCATTTTCTCCACCAAGGTTTTGCGGTGTGCGGGCTGCCTGGCTGTACTTCCGAAAAAGGTGGTGCTGTGGTATTGAGTGGCATGTTTCGATCGCGTCGAAAATAAGTGGACAACGTTCGATGTTCTAAAATGGCCTGCATCGGGAGTGACGGAAGAGAACATTGCTAACGAGGTGGTGCCACAAGTGCAAGTTTGGTGGCAGTACAAAGGCTTCTTTCATGCCAGGCTGATTGCTACAAGGAAAGCTTTGATGCTTGTTACTAAAATTCTAATACGGTCACTTCAGAAACGTGAATTGGGCAAATTCATAGTTTTTAAGCACCATCTTTTCGCCATCGGATAAACGGCTAATATCGCAAAGCTCACGTGTTTTTTTTTTTGTTAGTTGCGACTTAGCCATTGCTTCTGCTTCTGACCCTTTAACAGCCTTGTAAAGAGACGCCAAATTCAGTATTTTCGGAAGGGTCGAAGATAACCTTCTGCGCGTATACCACGCGTTTCTTATGAGCCACATAAATTACGTCGCCTCTGCCCACAACTGGACGAAACTAGAAAAGACGAAACTAAACACACTCTTGCGCAAGAGCATCAAACAGGTCTTGGGCATTCCACAACGAGCAAGTACAACAAAGGTTGATCAGCTCGGCATGCACAACAACATCGACGAAGTGATCGAGGCTCAGACTACGGCGCAAATACTCCGCCTATCCTCGTCCAAAGCCGGTAGACTAATCCTCAATGAAGCTAATGTTTCCCCATCTCCCTACCTCGAGCACGCGGTTACACTACCGAGCGAAATTAGAGATAACTACAATGTCTCACCGTTTCCCAGAAACGTCCACCCACAACACAACGTGGGTAGGCGTCGGGCCCGCGCCCGCGCGATTCTCGACCGCACAGACGCGGATCGTGAAGCTACCGCTTTTGTGGACGCTGCCCAGTACGGCAACACATCTACTTTCGCGATAGCAGTAATAGACGGCAACGGAACGTTACGATCATCCGCATCGGTTAAAACAACCACCAGCGCTAAAGCAGAACAGATAGCCGTAGCGATCGCCATGGCAGACCCCACATTTACCCATATCCTCACTGGCTCGCGTGCCGCAATTCGGGCCTACGAAAGCGGCAGTGTATCTAAAGAAGTAGCCCGTATACTACTAGCGAGCTCAAACGAGAGCAAACGATGCCTCTCCTGGTTCCCCGCTCACATGGGGAAGACATTCACCCGCAAATACCCAACCTCAATGAAACGGCCCACGACCGTGCGCGAGAACTTGCCCGCCGCGACGGTCCCACGGCCTCCGAGGGGCTGGACATTCAGTTTAATGATCCGCTGCTTACTTACCAAGAGATCACCTCACACTATCGCAAAGGCAGAACTAAATACCCGCTCCCTCACACCAAACTCGAACGCGCGCAGGCGGCCGCGTTTCGAATGTTACAAACTGATTCGTATCCGTCTCGAGGCCTGCTAAGTCACTTCAACACGGACATCCCGGCAAATTGTCCAGACTGCCCAGAGCCTTATTGCTCGCTCTCGCACATGCTATGGCAATGTACCGCGTTACGAAAGGGTCCTCTTTCCAGTGAGCCCGAATGGGAAGAGGCCCTCAAAAGCCCGGACCTCAAAGTTCAACTCCAGGCCGTCCAGAGGGCCCAAGAACTGGCGGAGCGTCACAACGTTCCCGTCCCGACTTGGGCGTCGCCTACGGTTTCGGCCCGAGGAGCTCCTCGCGTAGGATCTCCAACGGCTTAAACTCCTCAGGACCTTAATAAAGTTCTTGACTGACTGACTTCCTGTGGCGAGATCGAAGGTCACCCAACAGATGTACCGTGCTTAGATATGCTATCATTTTGTGATTTTTCCTTACGAATGCCTTAGAAAGGTGTCTGTTGAAATTCTGTTTCTTTTACGGGTCCCTTCCTCCGCCCTCTCACTAGTGAAATTCTCGTTGTTGTAGCTTATTCGCGGAATCTGTAACCAGTGCAGCTGTTGAGACAGCTGCCGGTGCGTTTGCCACTAAGCCGTGGGGCTGGAAATGCATGATGCTTCATATGCAGCTGAAAGTGTTATATTGAGCATAAAAACGGTGTGGCCGCATTTTAGATATTATCCGCATTTATTTTATTTATTTCCCAAAATGAGCCCGCCACGCACCATTTCGGAGAGGTTACAATACACTCAGTCGTCCCTATACAGTAAAGGTCAGTTGCTTTATTGCAATAATGTATAAACATGTTTATTGGTTCAGCTATCAATGACAGTGCTTTATGTGCATATATTTGATGCCATTTCGGAGGACCGGCCTCACCTGATTACCAAGCTAATCACGTCGTTCAGAGAAAGTGTTTTTTTCCCACGTCACAGCTGCAGCTTAATTGCCACGAATTGTTTTTGACAAAACAGAGACAAGCATCTCCCTTCCCTTCGCCTCAAAGTGCAAGGAAGTAAACTGAAATAATAATTGAGCAACTGCTTGTAAGGTGCTTTGCATATCTACCAGCACATTGCGTAGTCATGCACGGTCATGTAGAACGGTTCAACGATACGGGCCCGCTCCGATGTTTTCTGATTGTTGTTCTTGGTGCCTACGGTGAATGCATGCATGTATACATATAAAATATTGTGTCATTACGTCATCAGCTGCACATATTTTAGAGCTATTTATCGGCCCAGAATACATAAGCATTCCTTTCATGCTTCAATCGTGTTTTGCCATTTACAGCTCGCACAATAGACCTCTCTACGAGGTGCCAGCTCGAGTACAGCGGAAAACGTAATCTTATCTCTGGGCGCAAGCGACCTGCGAAGCAATAAGACAAAAGGCAACTCCAAAGAATGAAAACATAGCTGGAGAATAAAATACACACGTGAAAGGTCCACCTTGCATTTGTGTCATGTTTTTGTTTATATATGTATTTCAGCACTCACAAATGGCCTATAGTGTCAAGCAGATATGGTCATTTAAGTGCCCATATACGGATATATTACAAATTGGGCATATATGGCCATATAAGGGCTCATATACGGACATATTAAAAATTGGGAGATATGGCCATATAAGACGTCATATATGGATATATAAAAATAGGGCAGATATGGCCATATATGGCGCCATATATGGATATATTAAAAATTTGGTAAATATGACATATACGGGCCCATATACGGATATATTCAAAATTGGGCAGATATGGCCATATGAAGGCCGTATATGCCATATATGGCCATATCTGCCCAATTTTTAATATAACCGTATATGGATTTTTTCATATCAGTCCATACATGGCATTTTCGTAAGGGAATGCACGATGGAGATGTTCTACTAGCATGCTGCTTCCTTTTGTCCAACTTTTATCGATCCTGTACGAATACTTCAGCGAGCAACGCTCATGATACCCAGGTCACCTCACCTTATCGTACAATTCTCTTCGACAAAACAGAGGTCTTTGCTGTGCTCTAACCTGAGTGCCAGTGTTACATTTACCATTCAGTGAGCTACCATTCAGTCGCCATGGTGCTATCGAGTTTTCAGGTTAGACCACGTTACGTATACATCTACTCATCCACTTGGCACAAAATAGTTCATCCTATTCCTGCCTCTTTGCTATCGCACGGGTCGTCATGGGCAATTTCCTTGCCGACTACTTCGCATGACGCCGATCCCACTGCGTGTGGCATCTGCAGGATTTTTTTAATTGTCAATGTCATAAATAATTCGCGTGTAAAGTTCGAGTGCTCTGATTTCAGGCATGTGGGCTAACTGACATTGTGACAGCATTGGTGGCCCTCCTTTTCTGAGGTGTTTAAGGCGATATCTGTTAAAGGTAGTTTTGATAAATTGTCGAAAACAGTGATATTGCCACGCCTGTACCTGTAGTACGGTGAAGATCATGAGAGGTGGCACGAGCGTTCGTGTCAAGGGGCAGAGAAAAAAAAAAGGAAGTCGATATAGCGCGCTGTACTACAAATCGACCTGTTGCTTTTCTTCGAGACCCGTGCTCTACACCTTCAATTGTTGACATCGTGACATTGGTGGAGGTGCAGGTCCTTGACACCTCAAACGACAAACCCCCATCAGGAGCCGTACACCTAGTCCGCAGCCGCCACTTCTCGTCATGACTGCAGTGCACCGGTTCAGTCGACTCCTGCTAGGCCTGAGATTGGAATTCCCAACCGCTACGGTTACTACGGGCATGGCGACATCGGCGAATCTGCCTGCTTCACAGCCGGCAATGAGCCTCCCCAGGTGACCGTTGAACGTCCCCACCCCCACGGTCCTGCAGTTTTCTATGGCGACCCATTCGAAAATGCGCAGGATTCGATTAATCAGTACGAACACGTCGCTATGGTCAATCGCTCCAATGAACTACAGAAACTGACCTGTGCTTACGTCGCACTGGAAAACAGCGCTCGCACGTGGTATGAGAACAGAAAGGAAAATTTCCGAACTTGGGAACATTTCCGGCGACACTTTACCGATACGTTTTCGACCTCGGACCGGCGAGACTACCCGCAACAACTTACTGACTTACTTACTGTCGTCATGTATGCGGAGAACATGGCCCGTCTGTTCCACCGCACCGACCCAGATGTGACCGAAGCAAAGAAAGTGCGCCACCATATGAGAGGCATTAAGGATCAGCTTTGTTTGCCGGCCTCGTACGTAACTCGCCAAGCACGGCAGGCGAATTCTTTAAATAGGCGACTGTCACCGATCGTGCCCTTCAGCAACGGTTCCGGACCTTTGAACGGCAGCCCAACAACTCGCCCATAAGCGCAGCGGCTCATAACGTGGCCATTTGCGACCCTAGTTCTTTCTGGGCAGTGAGTCGGGAGATACTTCGTGACAAACTATGAGCCCTTCGCGTTGCTCCCACGGTCCCGCCAGTCGCCTCTGTTGTCGTGCCGCAAGGATCGAGACAACCTTTTCGGCTGTTCGTTCAGTTCTGCCGACGTTGTCCGTCGCCCTCCACCTTCGCCGGCGGCGGCGCCGTTTCAGCCACCGGTCGTTACTACGCCTTGGTGGCAGCGGGATCATGTAGATCGCCGTATCGACGTCTCGCGTACGACCGACCGTCGACCGCTCTGCTTCTGCGGGGGACCTGGCCACATTGCCCGCTTCTGTCCCCGTAGGGAAGCAGGTCCTGGAAGCTTTTCGCGCCCCGATTCTCCACGCTTTGAACCCCGTTGTGACCAGAATGACGATCCCATATCGACAAGCCAAGTCGTCGCTGGCAGTCTTCGCCACCTGTGCTTCCCTCTTCCAGAGCACGCCCGAGTTCCGCACCGGGCGCAAATAGGGGCAAATCCCTTAGCCCGCGCCGGGGAAACAGCGGCCACCTCCGGGGGCAAGGTTGCCAATTGTCCAGACGCCGAAAATACCCCCCAAGCTAGAGGAAAATACGTTATGCGGAAGACAAATTCGGACGATCAGTGCCGATGTGCCGACGAAGTTCTTGTTCTTGTTCACCTGACAATATATGGCTCACGCCCACTGTGCGGGATTTGCGAAGAATTGGGTGCGAAAAAATTTAATATTTAGGAATGCAGTAATCTACACAGAGAAATGGCGAAGTGGTATTGATGTAATAGGGGGGGGGGGAACTCTAATGATTCGCCCGTGCCAATATGCCGACGACGAATTGCGATGATGATTCCGACATGCCGACTAAGATGCCTGCGGACCTTGGCATTCTTATAGATGTGCACCCCGTGACCGCATTCGTTGACACTAGGACTGACTTTTCAATTATTTTATTTCAACAACAACAACAACAACAACAACAACAACAATAATAATAATAATAATAATAATAATAATAATAATCATTATTGCTCACTTCACGAGAAAATAGTACACATATAAGGCCTGGCAAACCCCATAGGGCTTGAGCGGCAGTGCCTGGAAGCAGCGGAAAACAGCAATCCTTGAAGTTGTACATTTGCATATATAACAAAATAATAAAAAAAAGAGAAAAACGGCACAGGAAACAGAAGAACCACTTTGCTTAAGACGTTAAATAAATAATTCGCCTGAAAACCCTTTTTTAACTTATGTTTAGTCCGAGTGCGCAGTACACTTCGAGGCAGCTTACAGAAATGCAGAGGAACGTAGTAGTATCGTATTCTTTTTCCATATCTTGCGTGACGTCTGGGTACCAGGAATGCATTCTTGGGACGCGAACAGCGTGCAAGAACATATTTGGTTTTGAAGCTATTGTTACAAAAGTTCCTAATCACTACACTTTCCATTAGTAAGTGAGTAAAGGAGTAAAAATCCCTTCAAAGACCCTAAAAACGAGGGTAATACGTGGTGAAAGGAGGGGGGGGGGGTAACCGCATCGGGTACAGCTTGCTCATGTGGAAACTTGAAATATGGTACAAAATATTACGGAGTGAAATATAGCGTGCAAAATTTGTTTTCTAATATAGAAATCAATTTAACTAAAATATAGAAACTAAGAATCTAAAAATGTGGCATGAACTTGAAAACCCTCATCTATCTATAAGTCCGTGAACGTCGTTAATAAATCCGGCAAGTTCGGTGTCGCACGAGTAGCCGTTGCGAAATCCATGCTGGTGCTTAAATATTGTGTTATGGTCTTCAAGGTAGGTGCTGACTTCCGTATGCATGATCTGCTAAAGTAATGTGCAGATTGTGCTGATTAAAGAGATGCGACGATGATTAAGTGGAGAAGTGCGATCACTTGATTTGAAGATGGTATTATTTTGGAATGCGTCAGTCATCAGGAATGAGACCCGTTGACATGGACTGCATAAATAAGGCGGTTAAGATCGTGCAAGTACTATGTGATGTATTTCTCAAACGTTCGTTATTCAAATCTAGATGAAGAGCGCTAGATGACATTTTAAGATTGATTAGAAGGCATAAAACACCGGGCTGACCAATGACCACCTCATGCATAGCTATCCCCGTTAATGCCCTTGTTGTAGTCATTGGGTATAGGTTATCACGAGTGAAAACCGTTACTAACGCATCGTTAAGAAGCTGGGCGCGTTGTGAATCAGGGATGGGATCACCGCTAGGCTCAGCCAGGCTGATTGGCTGATTTCAATGTGAGTTCCCCAGTTCACCGCTCGCCAGAACCGACGAGGGTTATTTCTTAAAAAGGATGATATATCATGGGAAAGAATTTGGGATCAGCGGAATTTAGGAGTGCTTGATATTCCTTTTCGAGTGTTATATATTTCGCATATGTACTCGTAGACCATTCTATTTTACCTGCCTATATATTTTTCCTTTCTTTTTGCTATTAAGGCGCCGTAGTTGATTGGTAGAACAAGGAGAGCTATTTTTGTAGGTAATGGATAACATGGGAATTAACATGTCGATGAGATGAGTGATAGTACATTTAAAGAGGTTCCAGTCCTGTTCAATGTAGCGTGTGCGAAACTCAAGCAAGAACTGGTATGAAAACTTTTTCATTCAGGCGGCAAGGGCTGGCCGACTGACTTAGGCCCGTATTCACAAACGAAACTTATACTTAACTTATGACTTAAGTAAGCGATCGGCCCTTAACGCGTTTCACAGAGGAATCTTGTACTTAAGGTATCCTTAAATCGGCACTTAACTACCGGAAAGTAAAGTACAGCTACTGGCTACCTTAAGGGCGACTTTCGCAGTTTTCTCATCAAACAAAATGGCCGACTACAACGGCAGTCTCGCTGAGTTCGCCGATTTTGCTCGCCGTGTACAAGAAGTTGCACATGATGAAGCATATCGTTATGCGCCGCCGTTACGCCCCATTCTCAGGGATCGGCAGAATCCATTAGAGACCTATAACGACGCGGAATTCCTGTGCCGGTACCGCTTTTCCAAGCGAGCGGTGATACGGCTGCTGGAAATGCTGCCGCTGTGCCCAAAGGACCACGAACGCGGTCACCCTGTTCCGCCACTGCTCCAGCTCCTCATCGCACTGCGATTCTACGGCGCCGGAACCTTTCAAGTTGTTACCGGGGACCTTGTTAATGTGTCTCAAGCAAGCGTGTCACGCATCAACACACGCATATCAAGAATGATAGCCGACACATTGTTCCCGCAGCTTGTGAAATTGCCCAGCGCCACTGAAGCGGCCGTGATAATGGAGGAATTTTATGCCATGGCGCGTTTCCCTGGTGTAAGCGGGTGTATAGACTGTACTCATGTTCGCATAAAAAATCCCGGCGGAGAAGACGCGGAGGTGTTCCGGAATCGAAAGGGCTACTTCTCAATCAATGTCCAGGTATGTATACTGCACTGCTATTGACATAAATGCCGAATATGCCAATACCTGATTTATTATCATGTTTCCACAACTAGCAGTGTGACGTTGTATGCACAACATAAGTTGTATTACTTCAGGAGCATTCTGGGCTGTTTCACAGCGGAAAAAAATTGTCTTGTTTTGCAGGCGATCACAGGGCCTCAGCTTCAATTTTTTGATTTGGTGGCCAGCTGGCCGGGTTCGGCTCACGACAGCCGGATATTCGACAACAGTTGGGCCAGAGTACAATATGAGAGAGGGACTGGCATCCTACTAGGCGACAAGGGGTATCCCTGCAGGTCCTACCTCATGACCCCATTTAGGGACAGAGGGACGAAAGACAGCCCTCAGCACAGGTAAAGTCAAGTTAGAGGAATGCTATTGGGTTTACAAAAAATGCGCAAATTGAGCAAAAAGTGCTTTCTTTAGGTACAACAAGTCCCTCTCACGGACTCGCTGCAGTGTGGAGAGGACGTTTGGAGTGTGGAAGCGAAGGTTCCCATGCCTCGACATGACGCTTCAGATAAAAACAACATCAATTCCTATCGTCATCACTGCTTGTGCCGCACTCCATAACTTCGGCCACCTCCTAAGAGAACCCATCCCACCTCCACCACAAAGCCAGGAAAATCATGACAGCGGTTCGTCGGCTCCTACGTCAATTGCTTCACCAAGACCACCAGCAATGCCACCTGTGCCAGACACAGCAAGCGGTTTCAGGATGAGGGAGCGCATAGTCGCACAGTATTTCGCTTAAACGAAATGACACAAAATCACACAGACATGACTTTATTCGTACTGTTTTTTCATTACGTCGAGTTGGAGTTTAAGCATTTCTGCCTTTCCTTTCTGATTAGCTATTTTTAGTCGAAAAAGCTGCAGTTTTTCACTGTGCTGTGCTTTCTTCTGCTTGTGTTCGATGCGCATGAATTTCAGCCTCAATAAATGCTCCTTTTTCTTTTGCTCACGGTCCTCTTTGATGGCATCCAGGCGGGCACCCAATTCAATTTAGACCGCCGTTTGCCTCTGGTTGCCGCAGGTTGAAGCGCGTTTCGTGCCAGCTGGCACAGCGGCGCTGGAACTTGCCGCTGCAGCGGCACTGGAACTTGCTGCAGATCGTACAGCTGCAGCCTCTGATGGTGTTGCACCACCGCCATTGCGTGGTTGGCTGTCTGAAGCGTCTTGTACTTGGCCATGGGGGCGTGCAGTATTTGTTGGAGCATCTTCCATCGGGCTACAGTTGTCGTCCCATGACCAGAGGTCTGTTGATTCGTCGTACATATCTTGACAACCTGCAGAAACAGCTAAAATGAGCACACTGCTAGGTGATTCCTGCATAGCTACACCAAAAGTGTCGCCCTGTGGTGAACACCTTGCTGTACATGTGCACTCTGCAGCTGTGCAGAGCCTGAAGTGCCCTTTGTAACAATTTTATTTTTATAAATGCTACGCACTGCAACCTGTGTTATATTTTCAACGCTTGTTCTTGCCGAGAACAGCCACTACAGTATGAAAGCACCGAGGCCTGACAAACACACCATTGGGAAAATGACTGAAATACTGGACACTGCAGATGTGTACGTTATAGCTCCAACGTAATAAATGAAGAGCATTTTTGTTACAAAAAATTGAACGTACCAGACCAAAAACATGGGCAATGAAAAAAATACGAAAAAGCCATACCAGCGGACTGTTCCAGAGGCCTGTCTTGAGTCTCTGACAGCAGTGCAGCGACAGCAGGTGTGCACTGTGATTTGGAAGGTTGCGATCCCCCTGGCACAGCATTATGCCGGCAGCGGTCACTGTCACATGGATTGGGCAGCCGAACAGACATGTGTGACGCGATGTCTCCAACGCGCTGCAGCTCGTCGGCCATCTGGCTTGGCGGTGGTGTTCCGCCACCTGGCATTACAAAAAAGAAAAGAAGCGGGCGCATATTACATATAGAATGAGGCTCCCAAATAAAGCTTTTTTTAAAGCACAGCATACAGAGTGACCACTCAACGAACGCACAAAACACGCGAAACAAATGCGTAAACGCAGCGATGCGCCTACTGCTCAGCGGAATCAATGCTGCGATTTCGACTCTTCACTGCAAGTAGCACAAATTTAAAAAAGACGCAATCACGATAGCGAACGCTGTGACAAAGATACGGCTCACCAACTCTGCCTATTTTGGCGACTTCATGCACGGCCGGACTTAAAAGAGACGCGCTGGCGTTCCTTCTTATTAGCTAATGAAAAGCAATGCGAGCGCGTCTCTCAAGTCCGGCCGTGGTTCAGGTCATCGAGTTAAATGTCCGTGCGGTGTAAAATGCACACATGCAGGATATGTCGCCAGTAATATCGCAATTTCAGCCAAAGCAACGCTTACCTGTCGCAAACCGCTCCCGCATGTCTTCAGCGTTTGTTCTTTTCCACTTGTCTTTGATGTTCTCCCAGCATTTCTTCAGCTGGGTCCATTTGCGTGGCGTCACGTTGTGGCGGCAGTTAAATTCGTCCTCGATTTTTTTCCAGGCCTCTCGTTTCCGACTCACGGACGCCGCGTCAGTCCTCTTGTTTTCCACGACGCTGCGGTGGCGTGAGAGCAGTTCCAGCAACACGGCGCGTTCTTCTTCAGAGAAGTTTTTCTTTTTCTCCATGGTCGCGTCAAAGAAAGATTGCACACACACACCGTAATGAAGCGCTTAACGTCAAAGAGGCACAGAAACACTGCAGTCCACCGCACGTAACAAATGCAACATAACTATTGCGACGGCGACAGAGGCGACAGGAGGCCCGCGTATGACCGGGGGTGACTGTAGGCCATTGTGGCCAGACGAGTTCAAACAAAGCACTGAAAATGTAATATTTGTTTCAGTTACCTAGCACAGTGTTCATTCGAACGCTGCATCATTTCTTTCCCGTTATTTTGGTGTAACAGTTATTATTTTGCAAACTAAATACATCGCACACGCTAATTATTTGCGTAGCCTCGACACCATACCACATACTAGTATCGAAAAGTGTCACTTCGGAAAGTAATACTTAAGTGCCGTTTAGGAAACCCTTTCCTGCAACTTTCCTCATACTTGTACTTTCCTCACACTTACCGTGCCTCCACTTAAGTTTCGTTTGTGAATACGGGCCGTAGAAAGGTGAATACATCTTGGGCAGGGCCACACATAAGAGTCGGAGGTCAGTGGGTGACACCAAGGGATCGTTGTTGTTGTTGTTGTTGTTGTTGTTGTTGTGGTCGTCGTCGTTGTTGCAGCTGCTGCTGTTGTTGAAAAATACCTTACGAGCTCGAATACGTTGAGTAGGGGCGGTCACATTGAAATTACAGAAAATCTTGCAGGAACAGGATTGATTACATTGAAGTGGATATATAAAAACAAATACAACGCAATAAAAATAACAGCATAGTAAGTTAGCGATTTCGCACAGCACTTAAAACACCACATCATCGAACTCTGGAAAAAAGGACACGAATCGCTGCAAAAAAAATTAACAAACTCGAGGAAAATTACAATGACTCTCCTGAGAAAAATAGCCCTCAAGTTGATGTCGAAACGTGTTAGCATTACCATCAGACGCGATAATGTCTGGAAGATCATTACACGTGCGGACAGCTTGGGGTAGTGCCGATTCGTTAAAGGCGTTTGTGTTACCAAAAATGCATGTGAAGCTGAGGTGATTGCGTAGCATACGTGACGTGTAAATGGGGCATAGAAGGTTTAACGACGTTGTTTTCTTACCGTAGACATTCTTGTGAAAGAGGCATAGCAAGGATATTTGACGACGAGTGTGCATTAGCTGAAGGGAATAATCGAATTTAAGTTGAGTTACATCGGAATGACGGTCGTAGTTTCTTGAAATATAACTGGCGGCTCAAAAGAGGCGGCAAATATTTGCGGAAATATTTGTCCTTCGCATTGCATATTGCGGTACAGTAATCGGTAAAGCACAGCCTCTATTATTCCCATTCAGAACATGTGCCAGCGCGTTTGGCTTTACAGTACAGGCGTATTTTCGTGTTTCTATGTTTACGAAGAAACTTGGTGAACCAGGGATCAGATTTTTCGTTAGAAATTTTCATAATAGGGAAATACTGGTTGATGAGCGAGGATATTCTGGCTCTGAAAAGCTCCCAGTTTTCATTTACAGACCGATTGTAAAAAGACGGATATAAAACTGGTTGAAAAAGTTTTTCAACCTCGATGTTTATTAGGTTAAAGTTAGCTTTGTTGTAGCGCCGGATTTTCTTCTTTAGAAATTCCTGGTAATGGTAACGGTGAGTCCAACGACACTTCGATAAACTTATGGTCGCCAAAGCCTTTTTGGCACGACACAGACTTAACTGATTCTGGTACATTTGTTGTATGCGTTTACACTGTACTCCAAATTTTAGTCTATACGAGGTAAACGATACGACCGGGAGAGCACCGAGACGTAGGTGGCTAGATAGATAGATAGATAGATAGATAGATAGATAGATAGATAGATAGATAGATAGATAGATAGATAGATAGATAGATAGATAGATAGATAGATACGGTCAAAGTCACTTAAGTAATGATTCGCATGTTAAAGTCACAAACCTCGCCCGTATTTCAAGTATAGGCTTCTAGCAAGAGCTGCTTGCTGCTGACAAACACTTGTGACGAGCTCTCAAACCTCCTCCAGATCGTTAGAACAAGCGCTCCGTCGCTGGAGCACCGAAGGAGGAGTCGTTAAAAACATGTCGTGTAACCCTCGCAAAATATGTTTGCATAACCTTCCGTAACTACGGCAGCTGTGAGTCACTGCGAAGTGTGGGTGGTCGTGAGCACTGAATGTTGCGTCCCCGCAGACACTCCCGCTGCATTTTCATAAACATCAAAATACGACCGCTTCACATACGGCGTTGTATGTGGCGACCGTGCCAGTGCTGTTCCGGAGGCTTTAGCGGGCGATCAATCACCATGAGACGCAGGCATTGAACGGAAGCAGCATCAGGGCGTTGCAGACGAACGAACGCTATGACAAACACCGTGCGCGTGACAATCCTCACACAGGTCTGCATGGTACAGTCTGTTTCATACTTAGGCGAAATCTCGGAGCGCCTTCCAACGCGATGCGGCCATGATGCCGCGAGCGCTGGAGTCGGCAAACAGCAGCTGCTTGCGGAGGCGCAGATGCTCTATGCGTGCAGCCTTTAACCGAAGCCGCATTGCGTTGGCCACATGGCTGCATCGCGTTGCAAGGTGCTCCGAGATTTCCCCTAAGTATGAAACAGACTGTACATCCGACCGAGCAGCATCATATGCGTCGTGCTGCAAATTTCCACTGCTGGACGGTACGCGATAAAACACCGTGAAACGGTCTCACAAACTTCCGCTGTCTGTAGCAACTGAGGTGCGTGCGGGCAGCAGTTGGGAGTTTTCATGAAAACGAAGACCACGGCAAAGTCGAGTTGGCAGCTCACGCTGCGGCAGTGCCTCGTATCTAATAGCAGCGAACGGCGTCATTCTGCGTCTTTCAGTGGTGTTCCGTATCGTGTATATCATAAAGAAAAGTGATCGCAATTTGATGTGCAGGTCTACGGACTCACAGCGATACGTTCCTGTTCTTTTCTTAAGTTGTCACCTGCGCTAGTTGCTCTATTGAGATCGAGCAAGTGACGACGACGTCAAGCAATCTTTATTCACGAGAAGAAAAAAAGCAAGACTCTCCATTAAAAACACCTAGAAAAAGTGCTTTGGGAGGTTACTTACAGAACACATGTGCGACACAAAGTGATGCGTGTGCACCCTAGATGATTCATGCTATTTTTTCTTTTACTTAACCACATTGGAATATATATCAACAATCATTCATGCCGGAAATAAAAATTTTTTGCATACACGTCTCCCAAATTTAACCCCACCAAATGAATAAAATATGGTTTAAATTGGCCCAGCGCGCTTGTCACAAAAGCCCTTCAGTATTCCTTCTCCCTCTGCTACGGCATATTACTTTTACTGCAAAGCAAATTAAATGGAGTCAGCTGCCAGGCACCCGCCTTTTCTTCAACTGTCATGTCTCGTACTCTTTGTTTTTAGGAATTCTGTAATCTCAAGCCGGGTGAACATGGACATTAAAGAATAGAAGCAGACATGTCAGTCTCAGTCATTTGGAGTATGTAAGGATGGATTCGTTGAATTAGGCGCGCTGAAGAATAGATGGTGCCCTCTGGTGCTACCACGGCGACATGCTTCGATCAGATCTCGCACTAGGTCTTCTATTTCGGTACCGCGCAGGCGCACTGGGCATCGCATCGATCGCGCCAGCGCCGTTCTCTTCGTGGCTAAGTGCGGCACGCGAGTATTCGTATCGCGAACTCCAAGGAAGGCACTGAATTTTGCCGAAAAGATCGACGAAATATGCTCCGTGCGCCACCTCTTAGAAGCTTGGCTAAACTCAGAGCACTATTTAGCGGCCGCACTCTTAAATAGCGTACCCCTCACCTCACTGATAAAGCACATGCGTGGGGCATACCTTGAGCTGCAAAAATTAATCAAGGAGCTCACTTGTAACGGCTATGAAACCTGGGGGAACAAGACTTGCAACAGATGGTGCACTGTAGGATGACCTTGCGACGCAAATCCTTCCATCAGTGTGCATTGGTATTCATAGAAACCTGCCCTGAAGTAGTCTGTAGTAAAGGGATCTCTCCAAATTGATGTTCTTTGTTTTTTGCAATAAGTTAAGATGCTCTGGACATTTTCGAGCCGAAACTTGCCTAAAGCAGGTGCCCAACTTAGAAAAGCGGCTATGAGATGGCGCGCCGTTCTCATTTTTGGGTCGATCCTTCATTCCCGAAAAAAGCTCCGCTCAGCCTTTTGATCCTTCTCGACTGTGTGCACAGCAGGACGACAACGCCGCTCATCCCTAGGCTAGGGAAAAAAAGAGAAATAAGGAAGGCGAAATCGACCAACGCTTTCGGCTCGTTCCGTTGTCCGCGCCCGCCAGCAACGTTGCCACTCTGGCAGGACACGTCGGCACGGGCTGTTCGAGTGCCGCTTCCCCACCGGCGGTCGCGCCAGCGTGTTACCTTTGGCGTGCGCGTGCATGTGTTTAGTCCTAACAGACGGCCGCTGTGGCCGTAGCCCGCAGAAGTGTGTGCGCTGCGCTTATCATGCCGATGAGGACGGTGGTGAAACACCGTGTTCCTTTCGACCCACTGTGCACGGAGCGAAGGCTGCATCTCGACTGCATCGCTGCTTCCGTTGACGGTGAGGTATTTCGGCTTGTGCGTGTCTCAGATCGGCTCCGGTGCCGGCTCGGTACTCGACTCGAACCTTCGACAACGCATTCTTTGGTGCCTGAAACGTCAGTGTTTTTACTGAGGCTTCAATTTACAACGCAGGCATACAGGACGTTGTCCTGTATGCCTGCGTGAATTTGTGTTAATGAGAAGAACAGGGATTCAACTCTGACAGTGCCGACGTGGGCGCGTAGTGAGTGTATATACGGGTATGTATAGCCCGAACGCCTTTCTCAAATGGCGCAAAAAGGCATCAGCCGCAACGTGAGAAAGATGTACGACGAAGAATTTCAAAACAACTTAGATGCTTGAAGTGACGAAACAGTCACTTCCCAGGGAATATCGCTGGAAGCAAAGTTTCTACAAGTTGATAAGGCATGGTTGCTGCCCTGACGTAGACAAGCCCACTCGTCGAAACTTTGACACCAGCAGCATTTCATGATAATTGAGTTTTTCATCATGATTTGAGAGAGTGAACCACACTGACTCATCATCAAGACGACTAATCAGTGGACTCGATGTGCGATCTTTATTCCATGATTTAGTACTAACACTTGTCACCGCGTGTGTGTCACCGAACGAGGCCATCGTTCTCGTGGTTGAGCTACAGCTCCCCTATGGTTGGGTTCTTTCATTGGGGTCCTTTTCATCCGTACTGCACGTGATACGTGTGAGTCGCTCGTGCGTGCATCGCTTTGTTGAAAGAAAACGTACCGAGTCCAGCGCATCGCCATAATCATATGTTCAAAGCTCATCTGTTTACCTATCACGACATGAAAGAATCATTGATGGTCATATTTGCAGAAATAGCACGAATAGTCGCACACGTGTTGAATTTCATTTAATCGTGTCACGCACGTATACATTACTCAGGGGCTGCGGCGGCTGCATTTCGATGGAGGCGAAATGTTGAGGCCCGTGCTCTGTGCGATGTCAGTAAACGTTAAAGAAACCCTGGTGGCCAAAATTTCCGGAGCCCTCCACTACGGTGTCTCTCATAACCAGAGCTTGTTTTGGGACGTTAAACCCCACAAATCAATCAACATTACTCCGGAATATACTAGCCACAGGCGACATCATCGTATCTTGCAATGGTTGTACAGGGCTCCTAAAGGAATACAGTATCAGCGCCAGAACATTAAAGAAAGCTTTCTTTGGCTGTCTTTCTTCAGAGTAAAAAAAGTGTGTAGAACATGTTCCATCCGGGAATACTTCAATTGAAAAGGCACGTAATGCAAACAGAAGCAAACAAATTTTCGTTGTAGAAACATAGAGTTATATATCATACGTGAAAGACAAGAAGCTTTGCCGGAAAATAAAATGTGGACTTCGCTATCCTGCAGTAGAGAAGGAGTAAGAGGAAAGTGTAAAGTAAGAAAAATAATTACAAGATATAGAGATAGAAAGATCGCTGCACACTGCCATTTGGGGAACACAATAGGATGCTCGCTAAGTCAGTGCTATATAGTATGTTCACCAGGACAATTTAAAACTCCCGCATTTCCGTTGAGACTGCCGAGTTCATCGAAAACTAACCATCGCTGGAGGCACAGTCACTAGAGTCACCCTAATACTTTCAACAAAACTTTATTCTCACGCGATCGTGACAGTAGTGCCGTAAGTGTGCGATCATCGAAACCTTTATCACTTCGAATGCTCCCGCCTGCAGTCTGCATGGTCGACGACATAAGGGAAATATTCAGTGATATATTCTTATAGTTCATATGTCAACTTTGCTCAAAATGCCGGTAATCGCATACCGTCATGATGCCTGAATTTCACGAAACTAATCACAGGACCGCAAATAATGGTTATAACTTTTGTGCAACCGTGGCCTTATATATCGTGAGTAGCAGCTAAATGTTCTAGACACTACGATCTCTAATTTGGTAGCGGTTTCAGTATTGGATAGCTTCTTTAGTGTAGAATCGTATAGGCCTTTGTGAAAGCATGTTTTCTACATCCGTCACAACACAAAATGACCATAGCGAGCTGAGAAAACACTTGCGTTCGAGCAAACTTTATATAAGCAGATCGCTGAGACCTCCAACAATGCTTTTTTCGTGAAAGCTCCCACAGTAGAGAGGCGACGGCGGTAACAATTACAGGATTATGTTGTGCGCCATGTTATATGTTTTACCATTAAATACTTATCAACTATGCACCGACTGTGGAAGACAATGGTCAAAGTATGAAGAATATAGACATTTGAAGAATACAGACATTCAATCGTTTTATCGACACTATCATGTCACTTTTTAATTGTTTCATCAATACACTTGCATGACACTTATTGTAATTATAACAATTTCTGGGTTTTCAGGTACGAAAATCACGTTGAGATAAACAGGCGGGCCGTAGTGGAGGCTCCGAAAATTTCGACCGCCTGGGGCTCCTTAACGTGCACCGAAAAGGCACGACAAAGGGACCACTAACGTTCTCGCCTCCGATGAAAGCGCGACCGCAGCGGCCGGCGGCCGCCGGGATCGAGGCCGCCGTCTTCTGGTGAGCAGCCGAGAATCATAACCGCTGTACCACCGCAGGAGGCACATCTCACGTATTGAGTCAGGTCATTTAGTCGAGTCTGTATTGTACTACAGTAAGTTATTGGGTGCCACGCGTTACACTACAGAGAATCCCTTTGGTATTTTTAAAGTTAGGTGCGACCCTGGTAGCGAGTGATTTTCTCTCCAGCATATATAGTTTTTTTTCTTGAGGGAGCTGGGAAATGGTAAAAACGAAAGGCAGCGGCAAAAAACAGAGAGCGAGAGAGAGAGAGAGAGAGAGAGAGAGAGAGAGAGAACAAAAGCAACAAAAACGACAACAACAACAAAGAAAGAAACAAAGGCAAGCAGCAATGAAGGGCCACCGCACTACCACCATTTCTATTGACCCTCCCGATTAGGCTGTTAGGTTAACACCCTACTGATACTAGATAAACAATGAACTGGGGCGGACGGCATTGTCCAGAAAACAAGATAAACGACTTAAGCTGCTCTGTTCTTTCTAACCATAACACTGCTTTCGCTCATAAATACTGTAACAATATCGAAGTGCCAACGTGGCTTCTCGTTGATTGCGGGTATATATTGAAGCGCACGCCTGGTGCCTGCAAGGAGTGTATACAAAGCAGCCAGCATTCCAGAAATTCGCGAGACAAAATGTGAGCCCCTCTGGGTATCTTTTGTAAGCCGTAATCAGGTGCGAGGTGCCAAGTCGCGTGAGAATGAGTGAGGAGGGTACTGAAGGCAGTGCTAGCTACGCAAACTGACTTCGCTTGCGTCGAGACTTCGCAAACTGACTTCGAGGCAAACATCCTTCAGCAGTCTGGGGAGCTTCGTATGTCTTGTAAAAATGCAATGACTGAGAAAAATATGCGCTGCAGGCTCCTACCCTTCCTGAAAAGGAGAAGCCGTGATTTTAACAGTTACGTTACAGTACATGAATTCCGGCTGCACGACGCAACGACAGTCACGTGCGGCAGATCCCTCAGCAGCGGTGTGGTGGCTAAAAATGGACACACGACATAAGAAGATTGCACTCTCTGCTTGAGGAATGTCGAAGCTACGGAGAGCGTACGCAGATATTGTTGTTTAATGTCTATCTATCTATCTATCTATCTATCTATCTATCTATCTATCTATCTATCTATCTATCTATCTATCTATCTATCTATCTATCTATCTATCTCGTGCATGGGCATTCCCTCTATCTATGTAACGAGTTTGTCAAGCACACATCCCCAAAAGCGCCGTGGCCCCACGCCACTGTGGTCTAGCAGCTGTTGTACTCGGCTGCTCATCCCAAGGTCGCGGATTGAATCCCGGCTGCGTTTCGATGGAGGTTAAACGTTAAGGCCCGTGTGCTGTGCGATGTGAGTGCACGTTACAGAACCCCAGGTGGTAGAAATTTGCGGAGCCCTCCACCATGGCGTCTCTCATAATCATATCTGATTTTGGGACGTAAAGCCCCAGAAATCAATCAGTCAAAACATCTTGTGCAAGAGCGGCGTGACAGTGTTCTAATGACACACTTTCTCAAAGCCAGATTCCAGATTGCCGCGGCCGCGATCGTGGAAGGAACCTGCAGCTTCTCCCGAAAGACGTAGAGTTCACGGTTGTAACTTTACAAAGAAAACAGGGCGTGGTAACAGCGGTAGTTCTTTCGTACGTAAAAAGCGCAATAAACGCTCAACTCTACCACCGAAATTAAGAGGCGTGGCGTTGCTCCCGCTCAAGCGAGCAGGAACCCGACTCACTCGATGTCGTCGAAAAGTTGGTGTCACAGTGCAGGCGCCATGACATTGGGGATACAATCTGGATGGCAAACTGGTTGGGCCGTTAAACTAGAGCGCAGTGCCAGTACCATATGCAGTGTAAGCTTTCGCTTTCACCCTTGTGAACGCCAGACACGGTCTGGCATGGAGAGACCTTAATGCGTATCTAATTAACTGTGCCTTACTAACAAGGCATCGACGCAGAATACAAAGAAATGGAGGGGTAGCACGAGTGCCGACCGTTTAATAAAAAGTACAAAATCTTACATGCCTTAGCGAACGCGAAAAGTAACTGGCGTCAGCGTCAACACGAGTCGGTACAAGAAATTAGATGACGCCAAACAAGCTCGTCTCGTCTGCTTGGTACGCGCCAAGATTGACATCGCAGGGTAGGCTTGTATGACTGCCATGACTCATAGGTCATGACATCGATAACATGACAGTTTTTAATTTATTTTATTACTAACGGAAAAAATTCAATCCAGTTCCACGCCACTGTCGTAACAGCGGAACTGCTATTTATCCTTAATCGTGTCGTAACTAGCGAGGGTGTGAAGTTGTTGTCTCCTTCACGATGTCCTCCTTTGCTTTTTTTTTCTTTTCTTTATTTCACGCTATGGTTGTGCAGCCGTGGTTGTGGGAATCCAACCTACAACTTGGAACTAGAACGTTTAACACGTTATTGACAAAGAACTTCAATGACGGCAAGAGTGGGTAGAGTGCCAAGCATTAAAGCAGTGCGCGCGCAAATACAGCAGAGTGGGCTTCGCATGATTAACGCCATGGCGGGCCGATCGCAAACGTGGGCCGCTTTTTTCCTCTTGCGTAACGCCGTCACGGCCAGCAGCAAAGGGTCAACTTCGATGATAAATACATTCAAGTGTAGCCCACACCCACTTTCAACGACAGGGTGTATGCAGGTAAGTGCCAAGCGTGCCTGACTGTTAACCGTCACAGCCTCTGTCAGGTTACGTTCACGTGATGTCAAATGAATTTAGTATTAGATTAAAGCAACCCATCTCAAAGAATCTTCATGACAATACGGAATGCATTTCGTCCTCAAGTCCTATAAGAATGGGATAAGGGGCCCGTTATTAAGGCGAAAGTTTTACATGTGCCTCATAAGGACACGGCAAAAAAAAATGTCATGGGGAATGGGCACCTCGTTCCCAGTGTTTATGCAAGCATAGCAGTGCACGAATGTATGATTGGTATGAATGATAGGCGCTCACATGTGTGGTTCATGCCTCTATTGGATATGTGGGTTCGAGCCAGGCATATAAGGATATGAGGCACACGTCACTGAATCTCGTGCTTTACAGCCTATGCCAAATTCAGTTCACGTTATGTTCGACTACGAAATGTTACAGGTTCGGAACCCTAGGTCCTGGTTTCGTCTAACAAGGTCCTGGCTGCTTAAACGATAGTTAAGGACTCCTAGGAATTTTGTTATCAACCAGGATAAGAACAGCTACGTATGCGTCAGCGCAGCCCCGCCACGCTGGTCTAGTGGCAATGACATTCGGGTGCTGATCCGAAGGTAGCGGAATCGAATCCCGGCCGCGGCAACTGCATTCTGAAAGAGGGGAAATGTTGAGGCCCGTGTACTGTTTGATGTCAGTGCAAGTTAAAGAAAACCCAGCTATAGTCGAAACTTCCGGAGCCCTCCATATACAGCGTCTCTCACAATCACATCGGACTTTTGGGACGTAATACCCCGGAAATCAATCGATAGATCAGAATATCAAAGCCCCGACGTCCTCAAGGTCTGAACCAAAAATCGTTTCCGTTTCATGCCGTCTTCGCAAGGATACCGCGATTCAAGCAGCAAAAGGCTGAGACATCAACAACCGATATTTGCGTGGGCATGACACAATCATCTGAGCTGAATCGGCGTCCGGAGCCTGTTCTGTGCACCGAGTGACTTGATGCTCTCCGCACACTCGCGGTCTATTCCGCATTCTTAGCTGATTTATTTTAATAAATTAGAAGGAAGGCTGCAGCACAAATATAGCACTGGTATCTTAACTCTTGTACAGATTTTACCGTCACATAAAATGTTCTTTTTCCACACTTGCACGTTGGTTTTTCTAAAGCACAGCGAGAAAATGTACGGCCTGAATTCACAACTTACTGGATTGTAAATGTTCGTCGCGGTTGGCTATCTGTCCATCTGTCATATGAATTATATGTTTGGCATGAGGAACCACTCAAATGTCCTTTTAAAGATCATTTTACTGGGTTGTAAATGTTCGTCGCGGTTGGCTATCTATCTGTCCATCTGTCATAAGAATTATATGTTTGATATGAGGAACCACTGAAATGTCCTTTTAACGATCATTTTAGCGTGAAAGCATTTCCTGAGGAAAGTCCCAGCGTTTTAGTTATTTTGATTTACTTGGTTTACCCTTATTGCCATAAGCATTATTCAGCGGTGCGGCTTCACTCTGGAATCCGGTCTACACGCGTTGTTAGATTACTGCGATCCTATAAAGTGGTCATAGCGATGCCAGGAAAAAAAAAGAGACACATGTTGGGGACTTGCAACTAGGAAGTTAGCTGGAGCGCTGCTCCAAAAAAAAAATGGATTTCGCGGCAGCTAAGCCGGTTGGTTGGGAAAAGCGGCGCTGCAGTCTTGAGAGGCAACGTCTTCGATCCCAGACGAGGCTGTCGCATTTTCGATATTGGCGAAAATGGTAGGACACGTGCACTGTACGATGCATTAGTGCGATTTAAAGAACGCGACGTGGTTAAAATCTCCGAAGTCCTGCACTACGGCGTACCTAATAGTCACGTCGTGATTTTGGCACGTGAAACCCTATCAATTTATACTGGTCATTATTATGAATAGTCTTTAGAGCTATGGTGAATAAAAGGTTTTTTACATTGAGTAATAGTTACATCTTTTCAGCTTCTTTGCGTGATCTCTACAGGGAGAGATGTGCAAAGGGGAAAGCACCATACGTAACAACAAATTGCAGTCACTGTGGTCTAGTGGGTGTGGCTCTAGACTGCGGGCCCAAAAGGCGCGTCTTCAAACCCGGCCGCGGCGCTCGCATTTTAGATGGAGGCGAAAATGCTGGGCACGTTAAGGAACCCCAGCTGGCGATAATTTCCGGATCGCTGCACTACGGCTTTCCTCTTCTATCTGCTCTTTCATTCCCTTTCACCGCAGCCCCACCGACGCTGCGCCTGTTCTTGACGAGAGCTCAAGAAAAAACAGTGACCTTTACATAAACGAACCACAGTTATCATTAATTTGGCGCGACTGAGTGCTGACTATACAAAAAAGAAACAGGCACACAACGCTATATGTATGTGCTTGTCCATGTGAGCGTTCAGTGGCGCTGCTGTTCATGTATTTTTTTTCTTTCATGGTTGCGAAGAAAGTATTCCGCCAACGCATTTTAGCCGAGAAAGAATAATGTCGCTGCGCCATATTCCGATGGTAATCTATGTTTCGAAATCGATAGAGATGAACGAGTTTGTGCGACGAGCGACCAGAGGAAGGAGGCGTAATGAATTATTCTACCAGTTTATGTTGGCGCTACGGCTGTACTTGGGTAACGTAACGCGAACCGATTTATTTTCTGGGCAAGCTCGGGCGCTGCAGAAAGCGTACCAGTATTGCTCAATTCGGGGAGAATGTTCAAGGTTACTGCACAATAAAAACAGTTTTAATCGAATTAACGCAGGGAGGAAACTTCCGCGTATACGTATTCCGGTATGTTCAGCATTATTGCCCACGCAGCGTTCACGCCACCACAGGAACGAAACTTATTTCCGGCTTACCACATCAAAGCTGCGCTCACATTCTTTTTTTTTTTTACCTACGACGAGACCACACAGACATTTCACAATGGAGCGCCGGCCGCATCACACGTACATGTACGCATGGCTATTTCTCTTGGAGAAATAGCCATTTGACACTCAGTCGCCTCTTTCGCGCGTAGTGGTGCGCCCTTTAGACTTATGCTATCAGTAATCACTTCAAGACAGCAGAGTTGAACCGCAAAAGCGGAGGAGCCCGACAGCTGTTCACCAACGGTACGCCATGTGCTATGGTTCGGTAACCCACAAGAGAATACAGGCATGCTTCGTTGCGGCTTCGGGCAGCACACTCTTATCTCGAATCGAGTAGTTCACGTCTTGTAATTATTAAACTATTCTTTAATGTACACAGACACGTAAACGCGTGAATATTCTTATTTCAATACAGAAAATATTTCGAAATAAACTGCGAAATCGTTCGCCACCTTCAGCAATAAATTATCGTGGGTGTTTGCGGTGCGCATTATGCACATTTGTGCCTTCGTTTACTTCTGTCAAGTTTCATAATTTGTAGATAAGTATTTAATTTCACATTGAACCGTCACAAGCCCAGCCTTTGCTGCAAAGCGCTTAAAACACCAAGAACACCTCAACCATTGCGGTCGTTTCGGCTCTCATTTTATCACGGACACTTTCCTCTTGTGCCGACTGAACTGTCAGTTTTCATTCAAAACAATGCACAAACATAAAATGCGCCTGCATATATATTATCTGTCTGTAAATACGCTAAGCGAATGGACCTGGTCTTTTATGAACTTTTGCTATTCTGATCTTTACTCTGAAGCGAGGCGCTTGGCTTACGTGGCATAGTCATGAAAAGCGATGCACCAGCATCGAGGGGTTTCTTGGTCTTGAAGCCGGAAAAAGTGTAAGGCTATGGGTGGTCGGAACAAAAAAAAAACTCTTTGTAGCTGCTTTCTGGAGTGCAAGTATTGTCGAATAGGTGCGCTGCTCACCCTAGTTGCGATCAGTTCCATTGTTTGCGCAGTACCCACCCCAGGCCGTAACTTCTTTCAGGAATCGGGTAAATATTTTAACGCGTTTATTGCCAGTATGCAGACAGCGTTTTCCCTCAAACCTGGGATATACTGCGGCCTTAATGGGAAGGGGCTCTGCACATGCCAGGGGCTATGTTTTTCGCTGAGCGGAGGTTTCGCCGCTGCAACAGAAACGCAGCACACTTCAGAGAGCACGTGAATGGATAGGATAGCTGCTTGCTAAAACAATAATCGATTGAGCACCTTGCACCGAAGACACCACTTAAAGTACGTGCCGCTTGAATACTAATAAGCGATGAAGATTCGTCATATTGGTATTCGATTAAACCTAGGCTGTTCCCATTCTAGATAGCATCATAGACAGTCTCTGTTGACTGCTTTGAAGAGAGCTTCGGGCCCTTGCCGTCAGAGTAATGGAACGCGTCGGGATGACCTTTGCACGATTATGCCACCTCGCGTCGATTATGCCACCTCACCTCGCTTCGAAAAACTCAATGTAGCTCACATTAGAAGTGTAAGAAAGCGCCTACTTGCGGGCAGGCGACCATTCCGGCGAGGTCCATGTATATCCAAGCGATCCACTCAGCCGCGATCTTGTTTGGACAGCCAATAAGCCCGCATCATTTTTTGTGTTCGGATGCCGTCTTGGCGTACTGTCGTAATTTGCCGTCTACTTGAGAAATGGAATGGGACTAAAAATGGCCGCAGTTCACGTAGCTGTCTATTTAGCCGTCTGCCGCGAGTATTGGAACACACCCCTAGAAATCAGCATAATTACGCGCTGTTGTAACATTTACAAAAGAAACCAAACAACAAAATGACCCCGTTGTCTCTAACACCACCACCCGGTGAATGTGATGAAGCGAGGGCCAGCGTATGAAACTAGTGCTTTGTGGGTGGCAGGTTTATTTAGGCCTCCTACGCCCCGGACTAGCTCTTCTCATTTTTTTTTTTCCTTCTGCGTTATACTTAGAAAAAACGGCCAGAAAAACAGGCATTCGAAATAGCTTTCCCCTACAACAAGCTTGCTATTATGCCGAAGTGCCCGAACGCCTTCAAGTTAGTTTTCGCCGCGGTGGTGCGCTGATCATGGTGCTGCTGCTGACCCAAAAGACGTTGGTTCGACCCAGCCCTTAGCGGTCGCAATTTATATGGAGGCGAAAAGGCCAGAAACCCGTGTACCGTGCGTTTTCAGCGCACGTTAGCAAACCGTGGGCGATCAGAATTTCCCGAGCCCTCGGGACAGGTGGACGTCGTGGGCCCAGTAATAATTATTATTAGGCCTTTCGGGCAGTCTCGTGCTCTGAACCACACCCGCTGAGAGCCATGGGAGAGACCGTGTTAATGTTTGCCGAGGTGCGCAATGAGCACTCGTACTATAATATCTCTCACAGACACGTGCCAGCAAGTACTGCAATTTCACCATCGTCTGTTGCGAGGGGGAGAGGAGAGAGGAAACGCAGGCGCTTGAACCCCACGTGGATCCGCTTTCGTAACGCTGCAGTGAAAGAAAGCGCTGAACGGTGGCATGTTCAAAAGTCGACATGTTTCCGCAAACGCTCGGAAGCTTGAGATTTGTGTTCAAGCGCGCAATTAGTTCTTTCTTCCTTTCTGAGCGCAACGGTTGAAGTTTTGATAGTTGAAGCGTTTATCAAAGCCGTGGCGCCAATCTTATAGTGCGTGCAGGTGGCAATGCAAGTGAAACTGCTGGGATTGGTGTGTGCGGATTTTAGCAGTTTATAGTAGTATTGTCCCGTTGTTGATATGTGGCGATGGAAGCTGCTCGGCAATAACTTTTGGTTGAAGAATCCGACGGCTGTGAGACGTGGAATATCGGCAATGAGGCTGTCTTCATGCGTGCCTCAAGTTTAAACATAATGTAAGCACTTTTCCTAAGCACATATCTTCCCTGTTCTTTTCTTATGCTAACTCAATTCAGCGTGAACGATCAGTTGAATTACAGCCTGAGGCTTATTCCTAACTTTAGCTGATTAAAGTCGCGTGCAGTTCCTATTTCCGAGCGTGATGAAAGTGCAAGTTATCCTGAAGCATTGATAAATTTTGTTGGCGTTGCAGCGTGTAAGCAAATGTTTACCTTAAAGACTACAGAACCGATTTATTCCCCTCTTTCGCACTGCCTATGGCGCAAATAGCTGCACTGTTTGAATGCGGTTGGCTATTATAGTTGCGGCACAGTCAGTGGGTGAAACCCTTGCGAGCCATTCCTGGAAAATGCTACCCACCAACTCACGGCACACGCAGGACAGCTCGCGCTTCACCGCAGCTCCCTGCTCGCTGGACATTAACGTGCCCACCCGCTGCCATCCCTAGAATGTGGTATTAATTAATGAGCTGGACAGCCTTCGCCAAGTCCCACTGCCGACAGCGCCGGCAACAGCGGACCGTTACTGAAAAGTTGGGCGACTACGTTCACCAATGGCCAAGTGCCGGCGCTCACTCGTACGCTGAGGCCCATTTATTTAATATGACGCTGTATTAGAATGACTTCGGAATCATATCGTCATTTTGCTAAACTGCAAGTGTTTCACTGTCGATGTGAACGGGTGAATGGCAAGCTCATTCGTAACCGTTGCGAATGGGACGAGGAGGAGGAGGAGAAAGGAGGGAGGAAAGACAGGGAGGTTAGCCAGTGCTGAGACCGGCTGGCTACCCTGTGCGGGGGAAGAGGGGTGAGGGGAATGAAAGATAATAGAAAGGAGACACGACAAGAGAAAGGAAAAGGATAGAGAAAAAAAACGCACAGAAAAAGAAAGGAAACGCGACACTGCTTAGAGTCTGTCCTTTAGACCGCTCGTCCTTAAAGGGTCCCTGAAACGTTTTTTTGACATTGCGTCACTGATTAGGAAACACAATTGCGAAATCATTCACACCATAAATAAAGCGAAGCACAATGCGCTAAGGCAGCTATGGGCTTATTTCTGTCGCCTTCCTCCTTACCACTGCTGTTCCTCCTCAACTCGATCTGCTGCGGAGTGCGCGCTAGCGACGACAGCGCCTCCCGCGTCAGCCGCTCTGCCGAGCCTCTCGTAGTGACATAGCGCCCCGATATCCTCACTGAGGTCGCCCGCCTCGGCAGTGCTAGCCCTCTGTAATAGAGCGCCGGCGACTCGTGTGACGCCGCCAGATGCCGCGATGATACCGTTGGCTGAAACGAAGGAGTACGTTGTAGAAGCACGTTGTTCGCAGCTAGGTTTTGAAAATTACGCGCACGTCACTTGGGTCGGGGCCAATCAGCGACCTCCCATTCGATCGCTCGATGGCGGGGGCGTTTGAAAACGCTTTTAGGCGAGCCGCTGCGACCTTTTGCGATACGCGTGTTCAAAACCTTATTGTAAATTACACACTTTACGCACAGCGCTAAAATCTGTCCTGTAATGGTCCTAGTGACCCGCTCTACCGGATCACCATGTTTGCACAAAATCGTCAAAACCGTTTCAGGGTCCCTTTAAAAATCGTAACAGCGCGTTCAGCGCTTTCCGTGCTGACGATGGTCCTGGCCAGTGTCCCAAAACTCGTTGCTCGGACAAAGGGCGGCTGTCAAGTCTGTCTAGAGCAGCGGTAAGTTCTTTCCTAGGGCCACTGTAACGGGGACACTCACAAAGAAGATGACGTATCGTTTCGTCGCAGCCGCAGTTCTCACACTTAGGGTCGTTCGTCATTCCAATGAGAAATGAGTAGGCCTTCGTGAAGGCAACCCCAAGCCACAAGCGACACAAAAGCGAATGGGCTTCCCCTTTATGGCAAGCTCATTCTTCATTCACACTTAACAATGTCTGTTAAGAGTGCTTCTTCGGAAGAAGCACGCTTAACAGACATTGTTGCAGGGGGTTCAAGACGGGCATAACGCGCCTACATCGAAACGTTATACTCAAAGGTGAACACACACACGAATGCCCAAATGAGAATAAAAAAAGAAAAAAGATGGAGGATATCCTAAGTGTTGTTGCCGGAAATATTAAATATTTCTTGATCTGAAAGGAAAGCATCTAATGTGCAACGGACGTAAATAAAAAAATTACAGCATATCCATGGAGTGAATGATGAGTGGGCGAAGCTCGGGATGTTCATCGTAGATCGTGCCGAGTTCCGGATTAATTTAGTTAACGCGCACGCTACGAATCCTCATGGTTGAACTATGCACAAGTGAAATCTCCCACCGGCACTTCATTGCAAGTCAAGGTCCAGTGCCTATATATATATGTATGGGTTGCCGCTGAACGCTTCTCCAACGCGAGCAGTCGGTATTTCTCAATCAAGAAACTTGTTAGGAGACACTGCCTGCGCCAACGTTGTCTCTCGCGGGTGAGGGCGCGTTCTCCTTCTTTACGAGCTGGTACAGCGTTCCTCTAAGAAAGAGCGTTTCCATAGCCAACGCACGCCTTTCGCTCTCTCTTTGTCTCTCTCTTTGTCTCTCTCTCTCTCTCACAAGACAGCAGAGGCACGCGCCGGGAGAGAGAGAGAGAGAGAGGCACGTGCCAGGAGGCACGCGCCGAGGGCGAGCGCGTGCCTCCCGGCACGTGGGTTACGCCTGACGACTGACGCCTGACGCGTGACATGGTTAGACTAGGAGGAGCTTCGCCCCTAAAAACCGCTAAGCTCCCCTTAAAATGTCAACGTCTCTCATGAAAGTCTAATCGACTTCGCAAGTTTTCTTTGATCGCTGCCGTCGATGTTAGACGAAATTCGAAACATCCCGAATGTTCACCCACCAGCTTCAAAGTAGCCCCGAGGAGGTACGCACACACACACGTACACACACACACACACACACACACATACATGCATAATTGCAAATGAATGGAGGGCGTGTGAGGCTGTGCATTTTTCTTCGAGGCGCTATATTGACTTTGCTATTGGTTTGTATGGTATTTGTACAAAAGGCCACTGCGGAACGGGGAGCGAATTCACGAAACTTCCCTTTCTTGGGTCTTATTTTTTTATATTGGACAGCAGCGTGCGCTAATGGCATCTACAGAATCAGGATTGGTTGAAATATTCTCTTGCAAACAAATTTTGCGCGAGATGTTTTTCTGAACACGAGGCGATAAATAAACAGCAAACAAATTCAAGCGCACAGGGAAAAATGAGGAAAAAAATAGGAGCGAAGGCGGGTCTCGAGGCCGCCTTGCCTCATATTTGCATCAAGAATTACCACAATCTGTCTTCTTTCTTTGTTTATCCTCTCCAAAAAATGCCTCGGGGCCTCTTGCGCACGCTTTAGCGAATGCAGCCTTCTATACCGGGGCCATAGCAGCTGTGACTGACAGAAACTGCATTGCCGGCTGATGTATTTTCGTGAGTGTGCACGCCCACAAATACGTGCGCAAGTATGGCAGCCGAAACACTTTCACTGCCACTGAAGACATAGAGAGGCAATCTATTCTCCATATTTTGTTTGCATTCAGTAAAAATATAAAGCAGAGCCTTGATGGGGTAACAAGATGGGGTGCCCAAAGAATTCAAGAAAGCTGTCAGAGGCAAACGCTTGTGCAATGATTAACGAGAGGTCCTCTCTACTGCGCGCATATATATATATATATATATATATATATATATATATATATATATATATATATATATATAGTGTCTTTTTAGTTGCAACACATTTTTAAAATTACATAAACATAAATCGTGGGAGCGTCTTGCGTACCATTCGAGTGTACGGATTGGCGGCCTCTAGATACAGAACAATTTTCGCACTTGTATGCATAATTAGAGAAATTACGCTAACTTCTTAATTATCAGTAATTGGTGGCTACAGCAAAGAGTACTTTGGAGCCCGTCCTCGACACTACCTATCCCAAAGATCAAATTTTGAATAGCGCAGTGCATGTCAAAGCTACGCGAACAATTAGTTCCCCGTGGCAGGCTCCTTGATACCGAAACTGGACGGAAAAGGAGCGTCTGTGACGTCGATGTCGCCGCCCCCACAGCTTTTGTCACTCGCCACTCGCCCGTGGTCACCGCCGTTCCGGCCGCTTCGGCCGCGCAAGCAGCTTGCGTTATCTCCTTGTTATCTGCGGCGTCGGGCGCCGCGGGAGAGTGACGAAAACCGTGGGGGCAGTGACATCGACGTCACAGACGCTCCTTTTCCGTCCAGTTTCGGTATCAAGGAGCCTGCCACGGGGAACTAATTGTTCGCGTAGCTTTGACATGCACTCCGCTATTCAAAATTTGATCTTTGGGATAGGTAGTGTCGAGGACGGGCTCCAAAGTACTCTTTGCTATAGCCACCAATTACTGATAATTAAGAAGTTAGTTAGTGCAATTTCTCTAATTATGCATACAAGTGCGAAAATTGTTCTGTATCTAGAGGCCGCCAATCCGTACACTCGAATGGTACACAAGACATTCCCGCGATTTATGTTTATCTAATTTTAAAAAGATGTTCCAACTAAAAAAACACCCTCTCTCTCTCTCTCTCTCTCTCTATATATATATATATATATATATATATATATATATATATATATGCAGCAGCGCGCGAGTGCCTAGTCTCATGGTACTTTTTCTCAACTTTCGCACACTTTCTTAGAAGCCTTACTAAATCAAAAAAGCTCTCTATATTATCACCAAAATCCCTTAGATGCAGAATAATTCACATTGTTTACAATTCCTTCACTGAACTTGGGTTCGTCCGCGTAACGCGCGCTAAAATGTTTTTAAGCAGCCAAGTAAGCAGCCAAGTGTCTGGCTAAAAAACGACTGCAGATTAAAGCACTGAGACACACGGGCACACACACACACACACACATATATATATATATATATATATATATATATATATATATATATATATATATATATAGTTCGGAAAGAAAATTTCCCTGAGCCCGAATAAATATTTTCAAAAAAAGAGATTCACGCGATTAACAAAAACATAAGTTTACTGACGTTGCGGCCGGTGGACCAACCTTCATCGTATATATATATATATATATATATAAATTAGTGAACCAACAAACAATGGATGTTATTGAGAGAATGTTTTATTGATAAATCCGGAGATGTTAGCCTGGTCAATGGCCTGGCTAAGTTATTGAGGTGCTTTATTGTAGTACTCTAAGTGAAGTAAGTAGAAAGGAAATAAAGTTCGCGAAAAGACGAACCTGCCTTCGGTGGGAGCCGTACCCACGACCTTCAGATCACGCGTCCGATGCTCTACCGCTGAGCTACGAAGGCGATTGTCCCATCCGTCCACATTATTGGTTACCTATGTACTAGAGTCTCACACTCAAGGGAAATCTCGCAGCGCCTTGCAGCGCGATGCGGCCATGATGCGGCGAGCGCTGGAGTCGGCCAGCTGGGGCTGCTCGAGCAGGCGCAGAGGCGCGATTCGTGCAGCCTTGAACCGCGCCGTCTACTACGACAGCGCGTGCTGCTGCTGGAAGCGTGCTACTGTTGTGCGGCATCGCGCTGATTTCATCGTTAACGTGAGAAGTCAGCAGATATTTTTCACTAAAGGTTGTGCGGCGCTATCCTTTTGGGCCTGCACTGGTAAGAAAGGAGCTCTGCAAACCTAATTTGACAACACACTTGCTTTGTCCTGCCGGAGGGCCGGGATACTGAGGTGGTGCATGTATGCTTCGTCACCGCGTCTGCGACCGTAATGCGCAGCGCACCAGTTTTACTCAAAGCATCCTCGAATCCCGTATCTACAGATAGCAGTGTCGTTTTAGCCTCGCCAATGGCCGAAGCAACGCGGTGATATTGCATTTCGTCTTTTCAATATCATTTGATCTTTTTTAACTCACGCAGTTTAAAGAGCGCCGAATCACCAAGAGGCCCGACGTCGTCAACGCGTGGGCCACGCTCCGACGGGACACATCGCTCACCCAGTCCCTTTACGCCTTGCTTCCTTCCGTTAAGATTGAGCGCTCTCATGGCCGCTGCTGGGGGCATGACCCGACTTGACTAAGCAAAGTTGGGAGTGCCACGCGTGCATTTCGCGCCGACGGATAGAGCCTGTCTCGTGTCACTGCAGTGTTGTCGAGAAGAGCTATTTCCCTCTCAATTTCGTCACCTAAAGCCTTCCTTCATTCTGATCCATTTATGTGATTGTGATCGACCTGCATAGCTACTACTGTGGAAGGCTTTATTTTCATTTCCACTGAGGAAAAGAACGAGCACGATGTGCACACATTATAGCGTTTATTGTCGCTGCGCATTACGGTGTTTGCTTCTTGAACAAAGCTTCCGCGACTTAAACCTGTATGTAAGAGGGGTAGCCTGCGTTTAAAAGTCGTTCAGATTGCTCACTGAAACTGGCGCCCGTTAAGTGCGGGCACGACTTTTGTAGTGTACTACGGAAGCATAGGTTTACAATACGTCTTTTTACGAGTTTAGTGTGCGCGGAATGGTAGGGAAGCAGAGGTTTGTTGCTCCTTGGCTGGTACGCCCAGCAGATACGGTCTCGATGAAACTTATGTTAAATTTATGTCCAAAAATCTGAGGGTGTTGTTAGTTGGAAGCTCGTGAGTGAGAGCTAGAGGTTTGAACCGTTCTCTGATAAAATTGAGGGTGTCAAGCGCGAATGAATAACAGTGATTAGGATCACAGTTAAGAAAAATTAGATAGTCGTCGACAAATCTAAAAATGCGCATAACTTTCTTGTCAGAAAGGTCGCCGGAAACGGTTCTGTCCATCTTTTCAGTCCTGTGTAAAAAGTGTATTTGCTAAGTAACCAATCATACAGTACCAACAAGCCCGATTCCATACTCTTGAGCAAAATAAGACATACTTAAGTTTAAAAGCACGATTAAAAAAAGGGGGCGGAGAATCTTCCGCGCTGATTAGAGTACATTGCTGGTCACGAAATCATTATCAGTACAGCACGTTTTTCAGGATATGTTCAAACAGAATGCAAATAGTGCATAATATCAACCAAAAAATAAAAGAGAAGGAAAACGAGCTGTGATATAATTGTGACCTCACAGCGATGCGCGCTAAAGAAAAAAAAAACAAAATAACAAGAACATAGTGATGCACATAAACGTAAGTGCAATACCGACACATGCCATCTCAAATACAATCTAGAACGATACCGACTGCAACGTAGCCGATAAACAAGTGTACAATTTAGGGCTTCTCTGAAAAAAGTAAATAAAAGTGGGGCATTTCTATCACATCAATCATAGGACTTAAGCAAGTTGACGTTCCCGTTTCGACAGATTGTGCTCCGTCTATCCACAGAACATTGGTCAGGAATCCGGGGTTTTTATCGTACTGGATGAGGCACCGGTAGCAAAAGTCGAGGACAGTTTTTGGTAGGACAGTTTTTGGTGCAATGAAATGTGCTACAGGTGGTACTTTTACCTCGGAAGTGTCGTCCATACTTTCGATGAAGTTGCTCCTGTTTGTTTATGCCGTTACCGGGACGCTACCTTCAGGATTTATTGAAACAAAAGCGACCTCATCATTCTGAGTGTCCTTTGAGCGCAACCTCATATCTCTTTTTGCCAGGACGCACGTTTACACGCTTGAATTTTCTGACAAAATGCCTTACGCGATAGAATGGGACTGTGTGGGCGCCGAGTAGAATGCGATCTTGTAGCTAAATGCACCTCGACTCGGTCTAGAGAGTAAGCAATCACAATGCCGGGGTAGTAAACTGTGGAATACGTGCCACACGTAGCAGTCGTCATCGTTAAAATCCAAATCAAGGACACAGGCGCCAGTCAGCAACCGCAGTGGCGTTCTTCTGTATCCGTCCGTGTGCTTGGGCCATGCATCTTACAACGGCAACCGCTGCTCGCACACCTGCGAAGTGATGTGCGCAGGCTGATGGTTGATAACGGCGCTCGCTTATCCCCCTCTCCCAATGTGAGGAAGCCGCCCTTCAGGGCGTTTTGGAAGTGTATCCCAGGGGCGCTCTTTACTGCGTCGGTTCAATTGATTGGTTTATGGTGTTTAAGATTCCAAAACGACGATATGATTGCGAGAGACGCCGTAGTGGAGGGCTCCTGAAATTTCGGCCAACTGGGGTTCTTTAACGGGCACTGACACTGCGGCGGTTTCCGTTTCGGTGGAATTTGCCAGATTTTGTCGCTCCACAGTCACAAACAGCCGCCGCTTTTTTCAGGAATTTCTAAGCGCCTATATGGAGTAGTCACAGGAAGCACTTTAATTCGCCCATTTGACTCGACCGCCTGTTTCCACTCGTTAAAAAATATAATCGCTTTTATTTCTCCAATGACTGTCCTAATTAATGCCTGTACGGGTCTTAAGGTGCAGTAATTCCGCAGGTAGATTGCAAGTACCTATTTCTTGAAGCTTTTGAGAATATTGAAGAGACTTATGTTTATTAATTTGCACGGCTTTATTTTTCTCCGATGATAAGCGTGCGCTCTGGCCTCACAAGGTGCACTCAGATTTTCCGTAATTTTTCTAATCGCGGCTCGAGTCATGCATGCTGAGCCAGTATGTTCTTTCAGGAGCGAAGAGGGCGAAAGGTAGGAGCACTCTCTCTCCCCCCACCCCCACTTCGCCTGCACGCGCGTTTTCTAAGTACTCCTACGAAGCTGGCACCAGCTCAAACTTGCCAGAACGTGATCTGCGTAGCCGTGGCCGCCTTCGCAATGCTGGTGCGCTGGGCGCTAATCCATCGCGTGTTGGGCAGGAAAGGCAAGGGGATGAAAGGCTATGACCGGTGAGAGACAAGCGACCCTCTCAACGCCTTTGTAAATAGGCTCATGCCGGGAGTGACGAAACGGAAGACCGTTTGTAGGCCAAATGTAGGCAGCCCAATTTTCTCGCATCGTCCTTTCCTCAACGCGATCAGTCAAGGGAGTCGAAGCTCAATCAGGGTTGTATTTTTCCGCGAAAGCACGCCGGACCCTTGGCATGACGAAAGCTGGCTGGTCTAAAGAACCGTCAAATTCTCACCGTTAAACATCCATTTTTCGCATGGCCGACGTGCACATGCTGCACTCGCTTATCTCTCGTTGGTGTTGAAGGTGTAGCTGGTGTAGTTGTCTTTTTCGTTGCACTGGAGGACTCTACCTCACGCCCAGCGTTCAGGATTTGGATTTCCACGATCCGGCCACTAAGACGATGCGGCGGGTTGTACGGCGTTTATAAGAATGTTTTCTTTAGCACAAATAACTGCCTTCAAGTTAATTGATTGATTTGCTGGGTTTAGCGTCCCAAAACCAGCTGTGACTATGACAGATGTCGGAGCGAAGGGCTGCGGAAATTTCGACCATGTAGGGTTCTTTAACATTCACTGACATCGCACAGCACACGGGCCTCAACATTTCGCCTACATCGAATTGCAGCCGCTGCGGCGGGGTTCGATCCCGCGACCTTCGGATCTTCAGCCGAGTGCCATAACCACTAGACCACCGTGGCGGGTCTGGCTTGAGGTTAAAAACAAGTGCGATCTTCTTTTTCCTTGGCTACGCAGTGATAACTGAGGCAAAAGAACTTGTACGAAGATAAATTACTGCAAATTTAGCGGCAGAACCCTATACAGCCTAGCCTCGTTACATTCAGATTTTTCTCTTTGGCAAATTTCCTTCATCCATTATTGCGCGAGATATCAGTAGAAATTGCCTTGTGATGAAACGAAACCTAGCTGCCAAGCTGCCACGATATAATCGTAGAAAGAGAACCGTGGAGAATAGGGCCACCTCTGGATAAATAATCTATAACTCTCTTGAGTAATGTGGCCTGGTAATATACATTTACCTCTGCGCTTTTCAAGCGCACCAATATCATTCACCGAAACGTCCTCATAGCGTGGGCAAGTGTAAGTGGTAAGTCATGAACACATAGACAAATGAACAACGGCTGCACACTCGCTAAACTCATCACCATCATCCGACGATGATGGTGATAAGTTTAGCGAGTGTGCAGCCGTAGGAGCAGCATCACTCTGGTCTACATGCACTTGCTTTCCCAGAGGTCTTCAATATACAGTCTGTGCCAGCGCGAGTTCTTTCCAGGGTGCGGCTGCGAACTTGCTAATTTTATCGCCCCGTCTGATCTTCTTCCTTTTTTTTTGTCGGCCTCGATCGGCTGTGTTTTTTTTTTACCCCTTGGTAACGATTCCATTGCTCTCACTGTCCAGCTGTTATCTTTCCTAGTCAATACTTTAAACGCCCAGGTCCATCTTTCTCCCATTAATGCTAACGAGCACGTCAGCTACTCCTGTTTGCTCTTAACCATGCTGCTATCTTTCTGATCTTAGTGTTAATGCCTGTAATTTTAACAGCGGATCAGCTTATGCTTGCCAGAACTCCACGGGCGGCCACAGAAAACGGTGCTTCGCGGGTATGCGCCAGGCAGCTCCTACAGTCATGCATACTATGCAAGGCGGGTGGTAAAAGGAAGTGAAAGTGAGGAGGAAGGAAAGGAGGATGGGAGAGAGTGAAGCATGGCCTAGCCTTGTACATTATCGCTTAGGAATAGGGTGGGATGGAGAAGTGAGGGTGAGAAATTATGTACGGGTGAGGAGGAAGAGAAGCAAGAGGTGAGAGGGTAACCCAAGTACAGTGTGCTATAGCAAATGATGCAAAAGAGAAGTGAAGTTGAGTAGGAGGGAGTGTAATATAGAAATGAAGAATTAAAGAAAGGAAGGCAAAAAGCAATGAAGAGGTAGTTGTAGAAAGACATAAAGAAAGAAACAAAGATAAAGGATATAAAGAAAAATTAAAGAACTCAATCTGCGTTCACCAGGCGGTTGCGATTGCGTGTCAGTTCTGCTATTTTCCTAGATTGCAGACGCATCGAACCGTGGAACTGGCTTCAGTTTTGCTTTCCGCGGAACTTTCCGTGGTTCTTCTGAAGTTTCTTTGCCATCCTCCACATTTCTGAACGGTACATTAGTACTGGCAGAATGCAATGCCTATTTGCCTTTCTTTTCAGTACAACGTAAGCTGCCGGTCATAATGCAAATTTGTGTGGGGCCAGATATGTTCCCGTTTACTGTTTATCTCCACGTATCTCCGTGTCCCAGCTGCAGCACTCGCACAGCGAAGGGGGCCAAATCCTACAGGGGCCCGTGCACTGTGTTATGTTAGTCTGCGTTCAGGAGACTCATGCGGTTACGTTCTTCGGAGCCCTCCACGACGCTGTTCCTCATAATCACGTCAGGATTTTGGCACGGCAAGCCCCAGGAATTATAATAATTGCAATATGTTTCGTGCAAATTCATTGATATAGCATTAAATAAGAACTGGCAAGACAGTCGCGAGAAGGCAGCAGCTTTCCGCTGAGACGTCCGTAAGGACTCCACAAATGGCGTTGCCGTGTTCGCAAACGCAAAACGCCAACCATTGCGGCGGTCTCGCTGCCACTCCCACCCCTACTTGGCGATGTCACTTCGCTACATCTCTCTCTCTGTCCTACTTCGCTGTCCTTTAATTAAATATTAAGGAAAAAACCACCGTAGGCATGTTATACGAGGTCGCACATTCCGCCGAAATTCCAATCAATTCGAGAATGAAAAACCGCTTGATTCTCCTTTTGACATATAAAACCATTGTATAGATATGCATGGCTTCCCTTGAATATACGGCATATTCGCACTGCCAGGGTGCGGTGTCGCTGCGTTGGAGTGTTTTCGTCATATACTACTGTAGTTACCGCACAAAAATAAATCTGGTTTGGCACGATATCTTCACAAGGCACGCGATGAGTGGATGACTTCGGCTTAACTATGACTTCCTATGGTTTCCGGGGAGTACACGGATGACTTTTACAACGCAGCTGTTAGCCTCTAGTTGACGGGGATTTTCGCGGCAATATCGGCCTGATACGAAAAACCTGGCAGTGGCTGGGAGTTGGCGGGGTACCGGTTTCACCCCTTCGTCAACAGAAAACCCGCTCGAAACACTTGCCCCTCCTGTTCCCACCCCCTTCCTCAACCAATCCTCGAAGCCCGTCTTCTGCAGTCGTTCATACGACAAATACATATACGAAAGGTATGACGAAAAGGAAAGTTACTGCAGCAGTGTTCCTTACTTTCTCGTTACCTCGTAAGTCCCGTTGTCTCGACCAACACCAAAAAACAAGCACCAGTTCTCTGGAGTAAAGGCTGAGAGAATTATTAAGGCGCGCCGGGCGGGGAAAACGTCTCGAAAAGTGGCCATGGGGAAGCTAGCTGCTTGGCGGTTGTCGTCACTAAGTAGCACACGTAGTGCCACGTCAAGCGGTGCGTTGTTCGGGCGACGGATTTCGTTTTGTTGCGTGACCGCTACGTGTATTGGCCACACATAGACCCCCCATCGAACAGCCGCAGTACAAACGGCAACCAAACGAAAGGCGACCGCACTTCGACCAGCGGCGCGGGCTGACAAACTTGCACGGGAGGCTGGCCACAAGCGCAAAAGCAAGGAAACACTACAAGTTCATGCTCGGGAGGCCCAGTGCAAGCGACAAGACAGGCAATATGGCCAAAAGGTTACGTAACCGCAGGTTCAAACCGTTTAGCTTCGATTAAACGAGACGATGGTGTTCCTACTGTGATGGTTGATGACTTTAATATAGAACCTGCATAAACAGACAAACGCGAGTGGTTCTTGTCTTTTCTTCAAGAAACTAAACTAGAAGAGAAGCTCAGGGGAAGATGGATGCTTGAATCGATGAACAAATCGCAAGGTACGATTTAAAACAGGGAATGTCGCGGGAGCCAACGTTTCGACAAGCGGACTTGTCTTCGTCAGGGCGGCAACTGCGTCAGGGTAACTTCTTCGTCAGGGCAGTTGCCGCCCTGACGAAGACAAGTCCGCTTGTCGAAACGTTGGCTCCCGCGACATTCCCTGTTTTAAATCGTACCTTCAAGAAACTAGGCATTCTTGGGTCCACGGAAATAAGCAACACAATGTGGCGCAGACCGTGTCAGGATTTCCATCGTCGTGTATCATAGTGAACACAAGGCCGTCATGGCAAATGTAAGGAAATAAAAATATTATACCGGTGCTTCTGACGTTAGCTGTGTAACAAAATGTTTGGGTGTGGTGCTTGTCTAGCAGCTTCACTGCACACCCATTTTCAGAAGGTGGAATGCAGGCGATTTCTCTTCTTTTTTGTGTACGTAGCGCTCTAGGATCTCGCTTTGTCGACGACCGTCGCCTCCTCCTGTCGCGTGCTCACGCTTCCGGTCGATTCTCGTGACGTGCCAGAGAGGACGCTAGCACCTCGCCGGTGGCGAGGTGCTAGCGTCCTCTCTGCACACACCGGTGCACACACCGCTAGCACACACCGCTGGCTGCAGCTGTCGGTCCCTTGTGCTGTGCTCCTCTGTCGTTGAGTGCACCCTGTGTATGTGGCGTCAGTTCTAAGTCGCTGCCGTCCCAGCTGTGCAAGTTTTTGTGTGTTTGTTTGTTTGTTTTTCGTTCTTCCCCCTTTCTAATACATCCCCCCAAACCGAGAAGAGTAGTCGTGCCTTCTTGCTGCCAAGATAAACGCCACTGCCGTGAAACAACCATTGTGGTTACCGCAGAGAAACGGGCCTTTAGGCAGCGACTTCGTCACTTGACAGCGTCAACGTCCACACCACGCATTGCCTCTCTCAGGCATAGGAGATCGGCTGACTGTAGCCAAGAAAATACGGTTCGCACGCAATATAAAGTTGACTGACAGCTGAGAGAAAGCAACTTTGTTATAGCTGCTCGACCATATTGTGCCACTCGATTGCCACAAAGTTAGCAGCTGACACGAAACGGGTGAAGAGAAATATGCCTCAAGCATACGAAAAAGCATGTTCTAGCGTTGAGGCACGGGCTGTGTGACAGCCCACGGTCTTCACCCTTGCAACAAGACCTCCAGTATAGCCGCTAGCAACACGCCCGGGATAGGCGTGTTTGCGCCCACGTATATACACCGACAGCGGACACGTCACTGCCAACAATATGGTCGCCGCACGACGTGACCTGCGTGTCCGCCGAAGAAGAACCTGCGAATAGTGGGCGGAGCACAAATGGAGCCTGAGCACGTCGCATGCAGTGTCGCGTAGAGGCCCCGCGGTAAGGTTTGGGCGTTGTCATTTCATGTAGTGGTTGCCTTCGCGTGTTTCGTGCAACGCGTATAGTGCAACGTATATGCTTGTGTTTTGCGTCGGCGCCAAGAAACGAAAGAGTGGCAGGTGAACAGCGTGTTAAAGCTATCTAGAATAATCCGAGCCAGACAACGCGAAGTTGTGCGCTGCTAGTGGCAAAATGCTCACAGTCCCGGATGCAGAGTCAAGGGTGTTCTCACCGAGTTCTTGTCACATATTGTCATATGGACGTCGCGCTATAGCGTGTAGGAAGATTTCTTTTTTTTTTTTGCCCGAGTCGTTTGTGTTTCTGGATTGTCCGATACACTGGTTGCACAGTAAAGGGGCTGCTGTAGATAGGCTGGTTGACAGCTACGGTTAATAAGCGGTTAATAGTGGGTACATAATAACGTCCCACTCTTGTAGTTTGCCGTCAACCCGTTTCGTTGAGTCGTGTGCTTTAATTGAATGTAATCCTTTTTTTTTTCAGGACGTACTGCGTAGGAAAAAATTATTTGGATGGGCAGCCGTAGGCTAGCAATGAGACCAATAGAAAACCTTAATCTGATAGGACACCTTGGTGCTTCAAATTTATCGCCAAGGGTCAATTCACCTGCAAAAATGGAATAAAAAATCGAAAATGGAATACAAGGAGCTTCGAATGCATTTTGCAAACATACGGTCATATATTGCACTCCCCCCCCCCCCTTTTTTTTTGTCTTCGTACATTATTTTCCTTGTCGTTTATTGGAGCCTATTCTGTTATGATTTGGTAACCGTTGTATTTATACTTTTTTCTTTGGATGTGTTCAGTGTCTTTTATTAGTATCCATATTATGGTGGTGTTTGTTTTGGAGACGTATGTAAATCACGAACATCTGAGTGTTTAAAGATGCTACTATTTTTTATGTTAACCGCAATGTATGCCTTCTAACGAACCATTCGAGGTGTTCTTCAAATCGCCTTTAGCCTGCAGCATCCACAAGAAATTTGTGTTTTCTAGAAATAAATCTGTCTTGTATAATCGTGTTCTTAGGCTCAGATAGTGTATTTTTTAGCAAGAAATTGTCGTTTTTACTTGATCACTACCCGTATGAGGCTCCCGAATCGGGCCCCAACACTTAGTTTGGCACGCTTCGTATCCGATATGAGTCGGAGGGAAATTAAAGTTGTACGGAAATGCGGTTGTCGCACTACGTCATGAACGAGTGAATGCGCTGCTGCGGGAAATGTTCGAAAGAAATTTAGGTGTCTCTATATCCCCTTGAGTTTCGTTTAGGTGATTGTGAGGCAACGTGTAAACGTAGGACCTGATTGAGTCCCAAACATCATCTTTCTATCTCTGTTTACAGCGGGCGACTTAATGGGACACCTATATTTTGGCAAGCCTACGAGTTCGAGTGCAACCGGTTATGAGTTCAAGCATGATAGGCTAACGATGTCCTGCGTGCCAAACACCATCATGCTAGCTGTACCTACAGCGGAGCTACGGCCTGTATGCTTGGGGGTCCTTCGTTCTCGCGCAAGAGGCGAAAAGGCGAAAGTCAAGACCTTTCGTAATCGAACCCGGGACTTAGCTTTTCGAATTGGTGGTTTCGAACACTACTTGGGCGTAATTTGGTATAAGCTGTGAAGGTGGACGCTATGTCACGTGTGGCTCATATACCCGCTTCTATAACGCGTGTATGAGCACATGGATGGTGATAAGACGTTTTCCATTCGCTAAGAAACGGTTTGATTACGTGTAATTTTTCATAGTCAATAATTAGTTACCGATATTGCCATTTGTTACACAGTGCTCCGCTAATAGCACGAAGGGCTTCCCTCGTGGATGCGTTTACTTTTCATGCAGCTTTGTGTTTCGCGTTAGCGAGCACGCATGTTCGCCCTTTCATTTTCCGGTACCCCAATGTGGCTTGAGAGTCAAGAGCTTCGAGATATCAACTAAGTGCTTTTTATTGACTCGAGATAACAATCAACTTAGTAATACCGGCGGTCCGGTTGAGCGAACCAGTACACTTCTTTTCCACGATGAGCTTAGAAAAACATTCTTTAACAAATAAGACCTAACCTTTAATTTAAAACTAGAAGAAAAGCTCAGAGAATGTGCAAAGTGTACAGAAAATAACGCTTGAGAAGGGAGGTGCCGTCCTTATGATGACAAAATCCTTTGTAGGCTCCAGCGAGATTCCTTCTTCTCCGTCGTTTTTAATGGCCTGTTCATCCACCTTTAAATTAGTAGTTTAAGCACAAAATCTTCAATGGAAAAGTGTACAGCCTGTTCATATCTCCTCAAAAAGCTGCATATTCACAGCCGTTTTCTCGTGTGCAAAAGAAAATGAGAAAGACCGAACAAAACTTGAGAAGGAAAAAAGAAGTACCGTGCTACAAGGCACTTCTGCGAAGCACCGTGTAGTGCTTTATAGAACACGCCGTGTAGTGCCCTAGGAGACGCTATTATCATAGTGACTCTATTTTTCTAAAATCAAGCGTTTCCCACACAGTCATATGCGGCAGGTCGATATTATGCTCGCGGAGCAGCGAAAAAATAATGCGGCTCATCTAAGCGGTTCGTTGCAAGTCACTATGGTGTGAGTTGTGTCATGTGACTTTGAGTACGCAAGAATGAGCTGAACTCTTTGGTAATGATATATATCTGGTAAAACGTGTCGAGCTTTTTTTCGGGGGCATATTGCTGTCCCATGTTGCCATTCTCTTTCGGTTCAACTGGCCTCGCGTGAGCGATTTCGATCTCGCTATAGCAAAGAGCACTGCTTTATGGGGAGCGCTTGTTAACGGCTATGCATAAGCACTTCCCCCCCCCCCCCCTTCTTTTTCTTTTCAGCACTGGAGTGGGGCTTAGTAGCCTCGAGGTCTATCACACGCGTAGCACCCAAACACGAAAAGCCCTTCCAATGATAAAAGTCCCATAAATGCGTTATTCAATAAGCGACGCAGCGGCTGCTTTGGCGTTTGCTTACTGGTCATGACTTTTGGCACGTTTTGGGCGTTTTCGAGGAAGAAAGAAAAAAGGCTCTATCATCGTAAGCGGGAACCACATGTGCGCCTCCTTTTTTCCGTCTGTATTGCGACTTAAGCTACGAAATCTGTTGGCGCAAACACTATTTGTGGTTTGTACAAAGATGACTATAAACCTTCACGGCCTTCGACATTGCTCTCGGCTGTGGCAAATGCTGCTACCATGCGGGATTTTGCTATACTGCTCTGCGACTTTGCTAAATGTCGTTTATTCATTGCCATTGGGCGCTAATGGTACTTTAAGCTCGCATGCGATCGACGGATCTTTTCACGAGCCCGAGGTTGTGTGGGAAACGAAAAAAAAAGCAGAGAGAGGTTTACGAGTGTTATATACCGTGAACGTGCGCAATCGGCGGCCGACAAAGTGTACGTCGCCATAACGGCCTATATTTATCGCGCTGCTCGGGCAACGAAAGCGCCCGATCCTGTATATCCACAGCCCCTCCGAAAAGATCGTTGAAAAAAAAATTGCGCAGAACCGGAAGGCCCGGTACTCTTGTTGACACGCGACCCGCCATGGAACGGCACAGCATGTACAAGGGAACGATAAGACCTGCCGAGAACGATCGACGCCGTTTGCCAGTTGACGCGGAATCGTGTGTGTGTGTGTGTGTGTGTGTGTGTGTGTGTGTGTGTGTGTGTGTGTGTGTGTGTGTGTGTGTGTGTGTGTGTGCGTGCGTGCGTGCGTGCGTGCGTGTGTGTGCGTGCGTGTGTGTGTGTGTGTGTGTGTGTGTGTGTGTGTGTGGGTCCATTACAACCTCTTAAGGATTGCCGGCTTTAGGGACGTGGAAGCAAGCCCCAACATGTAAGACAACTTCGATCGCGAAAGTGTTCGTTCGGGGATATCTCTTTGCCAAGTATATGAGCCGGCGCAAACAGAGGGGCATTACACATTTGGGTCAGTTCTTATTTTTTCCACCAGGTCTTTGGCAAAGCATCGGCGCTGACATTATGAAGGCGAGATGCTGGTCAAGAGACGCCCAATCTTGAAAATACGTCATTTTACCGCCTAAGATTAATGCTACTTTCTTTGCTCACTTCCCTGGTATTTAATAGTCATAAGCGATAGCTCCGCGCGTGGAATTACGTTCTCTTCCATCTTTCATGGAAGGACGAATGCTATACACTCTATGATACTAATGTACAACCCAACATATAACATCGACTGCTGACCCGATACCGGCCGCGGCGGTCGCATTTTCGATGGAGATGAATATTATAATGACGCGCCTGCTCCGCAGACAACGACAATGAGAACATTAACGGACATTCACCTCCAACTACCCAACTGCTATCCGACTTGTGGTGGGGTATACTACAACTCTGTATAGGGTCTACATCTACATCTAATTATTTCAATGCGGCCAATCCCCCTCGTGGGTATGTGCGAATTATCGAGGCCACAACAAACACAGCAGATCATCTGGGTCTTTGGGATTTCGCCGAAGACGAGGAAAACGTGTTTATGTCTCTGCGATCTTTTTGCTTTAACAAGCTCTCCTGTTGGTTTTGTAGAACACCTCGCTGTCTTCTCGTGTTCTACGGCGACACTGGTGGAGGTGCTGGCTACAGTAGTAACCCTGCCCAATTCTCCAGACTCTTTCTCGGAGTCATTCGCCCAGCCCGAACGTATTGTCACCTGTTACGACCCTCATGCACTGTTTCAGTCGTACACTGCTAGGTCTTACCCCAGGCAGTAGAGATACTGTGCAATGTCAGTGCAAGTTCAAAAATCTCAGGTGGACTAAATTTCCGTAGACCGTCTCTGCAGTGGGCCTCATCAATATATCGTGGTTTTGACACGTTTAACCACAGCAATTATTAGCGTGCTGGGTCTAGGCGAAGGATATATTCGTAAGTTTTCAGCTGAACACATGACACGTAGCACGTGACGAGAAAGCTAGGCAAGATGAAAGGAAAATGAACCATAATAGTAACAAGCAGACGAAGGCAGTTAAGTACGCACCTTGCATCGTGTGCAAAGTGAGGCTATCGCGCAGACCTTACCGAGCCTTCTGCGGCTTTCCAAAAAACTGTAACGGATAATCAATGAGAGTTTATTTTTGAGGTATCGACCACTTTTCTCGATGAATCTGCAAAAAAAAAATAATAAGGAATCAGAAATTACTTATTGAGCGTCGTCAATATCGATGCTCTTAGGCTGCTGCCAGACGAGGCGCGATAGTATGCTTGACGACCGAGATGTATAACTCGGAGGAAGTGTCGAAAAGGGGTTAGCCTCATCAAAAGGCTGCAGAACACAATAAAATGCAGCCGCAAAGCGTACATGTTTTTCGAGTGCGACAACACTATACCGTTATCCAGACACCCTTGTCGCCAGCCGCTTTTGTACCGTTTCCAAGCGAAGGCAAGCCTAATGTTATGGTGTTGAAAGGAACGGAACGCCTCGTTACATGAGGTCGTAGACGGTGGAGCGCGTCCATCTACTACGGGCGCAAAAGAAAGCTTGGTAGGCGACTCAGACGACGCGATAACTCGGGAAGTGCGTCGGAAAGACTCTAGTCGCATATATATTCGGATTGTACGTACCAAAACTACGATATGACTATCAGAGGCACCATAGGGGAGGGCTATGGAAATTTCGACCACCTGGACTTGCGATGTGACAGCGCATTAAGCGCGGTCACATCATTAAGTGCGGTCTACTACAGGAACGCACTTAATGATGAATCCTCTTCCAAGGATTTCCAATCCACCCTCTCCTGAGAGAGCTGGTAACACTTCATGCCAGCGAACTTCTTAATTCATCGCTCCGCCCTACCTTTTGCCTACCTGTGTTGCGTTTTCCTTCTCTTGTTATCCATTCCGTCGCTCTTACTGTCCATCTATTACCAGTTCTATGATCATATGCCCTGGCCAGGTCAACGTTTTTTTTTCTTTTAATTGATATAAGAATATGAGCTACTCCTGTCGCTTCGCTGATCCATTCCGCTCGTTTTTTATCTCTTAGCGTTACACCTGTCATTATTCTTTCCATTGCACGCTGCGTGCTCATTAATTCCATCTCTAGTTTTTTAATTATCCTCCATGTTTATTGGCCATGCTTTCAACACTCCATTTTTTAGAAGCAGTTAGATTGCGAAAACGTGAACATTAGAAGTGTAATTGCGTTAATTGAACCAAATCGACGTATCAATCTTGAATTCGATGAAATTTCCCCGCAAGTCCTAAATTTTAATGCAGCAAATTCTTAAATGACTTCTAGCAAGGTTACCTTGCGCAAGCACAAACTAAGTGCATAATAGCCACAGATACTTCCTCGAATGAGGAAAAGGCAGGCGTGAGTATTTTCTCATTTTCGCTTAAAACATTGCCAAATTTCACCACTGTGTTTGTAGCCGAGCTTTTGACCATCATCCTAGCACTGCGCAATGTCTCAGTGGATGCAGTCGGAGCGGTGATTATAACAGATCCCCTTGAAGTTTGCACTGCACTAACAGCTTCTTCTAGGTCTCCTGCCCTGCAGACGTTCCTCACCTGAGTCCCTCCACAGATAAATCTGGTAAAATTATTATGGGTTCCTGGTCACAGTGGATTAGACAGAAAAGAGATAGCCGATTCATTAGCGCAAGATCCGCTTAACGGACCAATAGTCTCGGTGCTCCCACCAATGAAGTTTACCGTAGGAATAAGATATCGGATATATGCACTTCACAGGATAGGGTTGATTAGAAATCGTTGGGTGAGGCCTTCGTACTGCAGTGGACCTAAACAGGCTGATGATGATGATGGTGGTGGTGGTGATGATGATGATGATGATGATGTGCACTTCACCGGGATGTCATTGAAATCGTGAGAACATGAACAGACTTTGGGCACTTAAAATTTCCGTGGAATAGTCAGTGGTGTAGTTTGCGACAAGTTGAAGTGGCGATTACGAAGTTACGCTGCCGAGTCCCTCCATTAAATCTATATTCGCACAGGGTTGGTCTGGTGACATCGCCTCTGTGCCCATTCTGTCGTGAAATTGAAACTACAGAGCATTACTTTTGAAAATGTAGCGGGTACACGTCAGTAAGAAAAGGACTTATGGGAATCACGCTTTCTAAGCTTGGGCTAACCTTGTAAACGGAAATAATTCTTTCTTTTGGTGCCTCGGTATTGAACTCCAGCGACAGGGACATCTTTGACGCAGCGTACAGTTTCATTGAGACTTCAAAACAGATACGTTTGTAGCTATTTGTAGTTATTTACACAAAAAAGCTCTGATGTTTATGGTTTGATGTCTGGAAAAAAAAGGAAACGTAAGCACTCTCATTTATGATAGTACAAATGCACAATCGGTCTATATGTATTCCTTTTTTATTTCTTTCTTTTTTTCCTTTTCTGCAAATTCGGCTTCGTGTTCTTTCATTTTTTCGTGATGAAGTGGTGTACGCGAAATACAATATAAAACTCAGATTATCAGGTCTTGGCCAACCCCCCGATATGGGTACGCGCAATTTATGTAAGAGCATTATCATCATCATCATCAATGCCACACATTAGGTATTGGACAGAAGTGCACGCGCACACTTGACGAAGATTACTCTTTTCATAGCGGCCCACTATACGGCGAGCAAGAAATGCTTCGCATTTAATAAATGAACAATTCTTTGATATAGTGCCCAGGCATAGCTTTCAAGTATTCCTACTGGGACATTTGCCGAATAGTACACAAGGCGCAGTTTACTCAAAAAACAACTGGTCATAAAGTGTTGGCAGAGAAATCTCAGACAACGCGTTCACAGAAGCGGCTGTTTCTTTCTTTTCTTTCTTTCTTCCTTGAAGTTTGGCTCTTGCCCACTACGGGGGATTGGCCATGAAGCGGCTGTTCTAACAGCCAAAGCAACGAAGTATTTGCACGCAGCACATTGCCTTCTACCGAGGAGGCCCGCGTTTACACGTAGCTCCCGTGATGGCGCTGTGCTCTTGCTGCATTGTTCGCGTGGGTCGTTGTTCTGCTGAGTATCAGTCTGTCGATCATGGGCCAGCCGAAGAGCTTAGGCCAAAGGCTAGTCGCGGTTAATGAAAATCGCGCTAGCTTGCGTGCACATACTTCAAGAGCCGGAAAAGCGTGCAGCTGCGCGTCAGCACACTGTATCAACGCTGCATGCGATCCGGCAGTACGACTGCACAAAGCGGATGCACATCGCCCCAAAAACTGGCAGTCTTACTCCTTATTGTTGCGGTCACGGATATAGAATCCCTTTTTCCAGGAAATGTGAAAACACGGCGTGTTACGTCCCCCCACACACGTGTTCCTTTGGGCTTCGTTTACCAGCGCTCTGGCGTGAGAGAAGGGCTGGTAGTTCACGCTCTCCCCAGCCTTCTCTCTCACGCGCACCGTGGCCTTACGCCCCTCGCAGGCAACGGCTGCACAATAAAATCAGTCTCACCCGAAACCTTAACTCCGGGAGTTGTTTTTTTTTCTGCTCCCGCAAGGGTGAGACAACACTATAGCAATTCATGCGTCACTATCGCATTCAAAAAGTGCTGCGATGGGGGTTAGTTGGTTGCATGTTATTCTGTAATGCGCTGTAGACTACTCAGACGAAACGCACACAAGACAGAGCGCCGACTAACAGCTGTTTTATTTGGGTTTCGTTATGACGTTGTTTGTTTCTAGTTTCGTTTGGCCCTGTGTTGTGTGCGTTTCGAGTTAGTAGTCTGCAGCGCATTATCGAAGAGATGTCGCATTGGTTGCTTCGGCCTTGCGACAAAACTGACATTTTTCCTCTTGTACCTTTTGAGCATTTATTTTTCAGCCCTGTTACGTCCGGGGCTTCGGAGACGGAGCGGCGCCAGCAGAAACTCGTCAACGCAGGTGTCGCTATTGAAAAACGAGTCGGAACGAGCCGAGTGCCGGTAACGATTTGCTCGTTACCTCCGGCCGGGGGTGGCGAATGACCACCGGAAGGCGCCCAGATGCGCCATCGTATGGTCCGGCTGCATACGTGTCACCTCGGCCACATTCCAAGAAAAAGGGGGAGGTCCACAACCTTCTTCCCCTTCGGACCTTCAACCTCCGATTGGAAGAAGAAGCATCAACTGGGCCCTCCCAAGAAGGCGTAGAGGACGACGCGACCTATTTAATCCACGGGAGAACCCCGGGATCAGAGGATTCGATAGAGGATTGATTGAGATTCGGCCATAAGCTACCAACATGTAAATAAATGTAAATATTCTCTTCTCCAAAGCAACTCCTCGTACTCTTCCCTCCTGCCCCGTGGACTCCTGGCCTGAAGGCGACACGAGTCCACGACAAATGGTGGCAGCGATAAACAACGACAACTGGTGGCAGCGGCAGGGTCGCAACAACTGGTGGCAGCGGTGGGATCCCAACAACTGGCTGGCAAGCGGTGGGATGAACCACGACCACGGATGGCGAGCGGCGTGATGAACCGGAGGCTCCATGGAGAAAGGACCGGCGGAAAGCCCTAGAAACTGGAAGACGGCGGGATCCTCGTAGCGTACCACGACTGCACGGTGTTGGGTGAGTGCCTGGCTTTGTGCTTGAGAGTCATCGAGTCTTTTAGCCAAGGACCGTTAAAAGATCGATCGTACAACTACCTAGAATTGTGGTAGTGCGTATCTCAGCGGAAAGCAGCTTTCAAGGGAATGTAAACAAGCTGCTGAAGGCAACCCATATACGTTGTGGAAAAGTGCACAATTATTGGTAGTGGACGCGAGGAAGTAAATAGCGAGCCTGAGATTGATTATTGGTGTTCTTGAAAGGATAGGTGCAGAAGAGGAAGAGTTACGTAGGATTGCGGAGTTGATTGAGGGATTAAGGAATTCAAAAAGGTAGACATGGATTAGGCAACTTGGGACTGCTAGTGTGGGCTTTCGTTAATTCTGTAGAATTTACCAGGCTTCAATTTCTCTTGGACCAGAATTGAAACGCTGGTGGGGTTAATTTCTACAGTTTGCGAAAGCTGAGTCAAAGTTTAAAGTGGTCACCATGGATCTGAGGAGTTTGACGAAAGCTAGCCTGTTGATGCTCGCTGAGGAGTTTGATTTGGATGTAGATGAGGACTTGCCTGAATCGGAAATTCGAAACATAATAATAGAAAGTGGTAGCGATCCGGAGGACATTGAATATTTCGGGACCTTAATTCTCATTAATCAGGAAAGAGAAATAAAGGAAAGAATTGAGGACAAAAGACGCAGGCAAGAGTTGAAATTTTTGAACGAAGAGATTGAAAGGCTAGAGCGTCAACGCAAGGAAAATCAGCGAAGTATTGAGGTATCTGCTTAAGTAGCGCACGAAAAGTGCGAAGTGGTAGCGTGTGCGGTGGAGGTCAGAGCCGATGAAAGGGCTAGCGCACGTGAGAGTAGCAGCGTGTTGACAAGCGAAGTGAACGTTGCTGATGAACATGTTGCAGTGACAGTGGATGCCATTGAAGGCCGAAAAAAACGCGACGAAGTATCGTGCCAATGGGACGAAAGAGAAGCACCTAGAGAGGTTGCGGACGATTTGGCACGAATACAAATTGAGGACGTCGTGACAGTGTATCTTGCATGCGATGTCCAAGGTGATTTCGACTCGTCATGCAAGAACACCAGTGAAAGGCCAGGAGAGCGCAGTGAAACGCAGTGTGAGCAGGAGGTTGCATTTGAGGAACGCGACGAGTTGTCGTACCAATGGGACGAGAGTGAAGCACCTAGGAGGGTTGCGGACGATTTGGTACGGATAAAAAAGGAGTATGTCACGACGGTAGATCCTGCATGCCGCGTCCAAGGCAATTTCGACTCGCTAGGCAGGACTACCAGTGAAAAGCCAGCAGGGTGCAGTGAAGCACAATGTGAGGAGGAGGTTGCAGTTGAGGGTAGCTCCCAGGTATGCGAGCTATATAGCTTAGAAGCAGACAGCTGCAGCTTTCCTAAGTGTTTGAAGCGGTCCGCCAGTCAGGAGAGTGAAGGGACGGATGATTTTGCTGGAAATCATTTAGACTGCGTGGATCAGCCAGCTAGCGAGTGCAGTGAGGTTGTACAGGTGCATGAAAAGGAAGCGAAGGGCTCCAAAATGCGCAGAAGGAAGCGGCATAGGCCGAAAAGGCGCCGTAGAGAAAGGAACGCCGCACAGAGCATGCAAGGTTTCAAGGTTTCAAGGGGCTTCAAACGAAGAAGCACAAAAATGAGAAAAGTGTGGTTGTTACCCAAGAGAGATCATCGTAGAATAAGTAGAATCTGCCGAACGAAGGGGAGAGGAGAGGTGCACTCTGCGCGGAAGCGGTCCGAGGGCCGGTTGCAGTTATCTTCCCGTCCTCCTCTCGGTGTGGCATTGTCGCGGGTGTGCACGGTAAGGGGTCGTCGTGAAGTCAGCGAACAATGCGAGCACGGTAGCGCAGGCAAGGCGATGGCGAGGATAGTGGTGCCGTGCGGAGAGTCGAACAGGTGCTTCGCGTTTTGCGTTTCCTGTGCAAGAAAAGCGTTCCGAGCGCGACCACCGCGAGTACGTCTCAAAAATGAGAGACAGACCGAGGTTTTTGAATGGAGGACTTGTTGGAAAGACATTTTTGTTTGTTTGTTTATCTTAGCCTTGCGAAGTGATGTTTATTAATCTCCGCGTGTAGTCTTGAGATTTGCTTTTGTGGCTTTCTTGTAGAGGTCAGACTGAATTTCGCGAACTGTATTTTTTGTTGAGCCGATAGTAAGTGCGAAGGCGAAGTGGAAAGTGAGAAAGTGAGTTGTTTGTTGAAAGGTTACAGTCATGTATGAGATTGAATGGTTTGCGATGTGTCTGAGAGATCGAGTTTGAGGAATCGTATGGCCGAAAATGTTTTGAAAGAGTAGAGTTTGATTTGCGCGTCATTCAGGTCGAATGCAAGGAATCGTGTTGCGGTTTGTACAGCGGGTGTGCGAAACAGCGAAAGTGTTTGTGGTTACATAAGCAATGGTATTATTAGCGAGTTTCAGAGCGTAATGCTGGCGAGAGTTTTGTTTGTTGCTTTAAACTCATGCGTATTGTGTGGACGCTGTCAAAGAATCAGGTTAGTTTGTTCAACAAGTACGTAAATAGTGGCAGTGTTTTGAGTTCGCTTTTAGGCAAGAGTGATTACTAAGCATGGATATTCTTATTGAGTTTTGCGCATAACTTTGGAGAGTTTTGTTTGCTGTTTACTGCTTTAAAGGCATGTGCAGTGTGTGGACGAGAGCAAGGTTATTTTGTATAGGGTGTCTGAAATGTAAGAATTGTGACCGCAAAGTCAGAGAGCTAGTATTGTAGTACATCCGCGGAGTGGAAGTTTAAGTAGCACTAGGACGTGCGAAGGCCGATTTTGAATATGATTAATGTTCCTGCTACATAGGTTTGTAATTGTTTATTAGAGCACATTTGCGTATTTAGCTTCTGCTCTAATGCAGCTCGACAGTTTTCTTTCGTCTGCTCACGGGAACATGATGACTCACTTTGACGGCACAAAATTTTGGAAACAAAAGGTTCGGGGTCATATGTGAGGCATGTACTGGTTCAGAAATGTGGAGCCTGGTGGATTTGCGGCAGATTGCGATAGCTCACACATGTAGTTCGTCGAGTGGAAATGATGACTAATGTAAACTGTAAGCTCAAATTAATTTAGGGATAGAAATTGGGAGCTTCAGCGAATGTTTACAACTGTTTTGAGGGCTGCTTTCATTTAATTTGGGAAATGTAAGGCAGATTAGTTTATGTATTTTGGACTCGATGGCTCCCATGGTGCGGGCAGGGCACTTCCCGTGCCTGTAGTTGTGCGTGTGCGCGTGTGTTTACGTGTGTGCCCAGGACGAGAGCCACCAAGGCATATGTGAGAACCCCACATCGGAGCTTTCGTCGTCAACAGTGGCCCACGGAGAGCTCATCGAACCCCGACACTTCGGCCGACCTGGTATGCTGGTCACCCTCAGGTCGGGTCTCCCGCCGGCGGACGGAGCTGTTACGTCCGGGGCTTCGGAGACGGAGCGGCGCCAGCAGAAACTCGTCAACGCAGGTGTCGCTATTGAAAAACGAGTCGGAACGAGCCGAGTGCCGGTAACGATTTGCTCGTTACCTCCGGCCGGGGGTGGCGAATGACCACCGGAAGGCGCCCAGATGCGCCATCGTATGGTCCGGCTGCGTACGTGTCACCTCGGCCACATTCCAAGAAAAAGGGGGAGGTCCACAACCTTCTTCCCCTTCGGACCTTCAACCTCCGATTGAAAGAAGAAGCATCAACTGGGCCCTCCCAAGAAGGCGTCGAGGACGACGCGACCTATTTAATCCACGGGGAACACCGGGATCAGAGGATTCGATAGAGGATTGATTGAGATTCGGCCATAAGCTACACTCTTAGCTGCAGTAGAGTGCTGGGCACTCCTTTCGACAGAGTAAACGCCCGTCCCATATTTCACTCTCTTTTCAGGAGTGCTAGGCACTCTCTGTAGCACAGAGTGCGCGCACTCTCCGCACAGAGTGCACGCACTCTCTCGCACAGAGTTCTGTCACTCTGGCTGAAGGGGAGTGAAGTAATGCTTCGCAGGAGTTCAAGCACTCTTTTCATGAAGGACGTAACGAAAAAAATGAAAGAAAATGGTGCGGCGCCAAGCGTTCGATCGTACCATGCAACAGCGAATACGTCAAGAGAACGCGCGTAAACGAGAGATCGCATATATAAAACATGCATCCATGCACAACACACACACAACACAACAACGTTAAGCATATAAACACCCATTGCGCAAAGCATTCAGAGTGTCTCCACTTTCCCTGTATTGCCAGTGAAAATAGCGGTGTTCTGTGTAATTAAGCACTAAATATAGACAGAATCCATGGAAACGCCTGGTAACCCTTCGGGATATTGAGTACACTACCTGTTCAAACGAAACAACATAATATTCGACGTCGTTACGATTAGCGAATACCGTTATGATCAGCTGTTTTCTTCACGGCAACAGTGCCGAGCACACGTACGGTGCCATGCGGCGCGGCTGGTCCAGCGTAGCGGCAGCCACGCTCTCATTAATCGTCAAGGTGTAAAAGAAATCGTAGACAATGCTGATCCGGAAGCACGAATGAAAAAAAAAAAAACAATACCTCACCCTGACCAGTAAACGCGGAAAGCGAGCTGATTCGTGTAAGCACGGCACTTGTATCGCTCGTCGATACTACCGCCAAAGTAAACATTTCCAACGCTAATTGACAGTACCGGACATCACAGGGGCACGTAATAACACAGAAATCAAAGAAATCAAGAACATACAACACTACGAAAATAAGCAGTAACAACACGAGAATCGAACCCGGGTACGCACGCACAGCAAGCGGACACGCTCTGCCGGCGGCTTTATTCGCGGCCTTATATATCTACCGAATGTATTGCTACTCTACTTCTGAACCTAAGAGCTTCGAAGTTGATCGGTATGAGCATGTGTTTCCGTTCGGTCAATGCAGAACTTGCGAGGCGGTGAGAAAGCCACCGGCAAAGCACTGCGCTATGAATTATTCTGCATATCGTCGTGCCGTGCGGCAACCGCGTTATAAATCGGTGCTCAATTTCGTGCTACCCTACGCATCACAGATGTTTCGATCGCTAAATGTAAGCAAACATCTGCGTAAAAGTAAGGTATCTCAGCGTGTCATACTCAAGTATGCGTATTCCATAGGCATGTGCTGTTCAGCAATTTTGATTAATGCTGCCGTGAGCCGCACGTGTCCGCTGGCACCAGCGCGTTCCTAGCGATTCAAAAACCACCTGCATTCGCATACAAAAGTTGCGTACGTCACTAGGTGCCCTACACCAAAATATATAACTTATACGCGTGCGACCTACCGTGCGCTACACACACTGGCAGAGCGGCGTTCCCACATTGATTTGGCGATCAGCTGTTTATGCAATTAGTATATACCTGCGCGCGTTGGGCTGTTTGGTGCGACATGCTGTCGTCGTATGTGCTGTACTCAGCTACTAAATCTGGTCATCGGCGACAGCTATTTTCCTTGCTAAGTACGCCTATTTTTGAACAGCATGTGACCATGAGAACGAATGAGCAAGGCGTGCCGTGCCGCAAGGTGCCTACGCAAGCAAGACAGGTCTCCTCTTTAAAACCAAGGATTCCAAATGTGGGCGTTGGACCTCTTACACAGACGCTGCGGTATCAATGTTAAGAAACGAAAATCTGTTACTCTGTTCTTCAGTGAAATGACCCATCTCCAGAAAACACGCAGTGTCTACGCATTTTCTGTTGTCAACGGAGGAGAACAGTATGCCTGTTGGCAACTGAAGATTTCACAAAGCAGGCACAGGTGACTGACTGACAGATGCGGAGATCCTCAAAGCTCAAAGTCACTGACATATACTCTCAAATATTCTTAGCATTCCATGCACTTGATGCTTAAGTTGGTGTTACACTTACGCACATCAAAATATGCTGCAATTGTAAATGAACAGCCAGTCGTTGTTTGAACATCACTGTTCTCTTCCACCACCTATTTCTCTCGTACACTGTGTTGCAAGAAATACCAGTTAAATCTGCCTGGTAGAACTTCAGCAGTAACAATGACAGATCACTATTTTAGCAATTTATTTTCACTCACAAGTTTTATTCTGTAATTCCCATGCATGAAAATTTGTCCCACCACAAGCAACACAACAAACGTTTGTTCTAATATTTTATTGGAATCAAAACAGTAACAACTATCATGTCACTGCAAAGATATACATCTTCATAGCATGCACAAAACTGTTTTTGAACATTGAGCCCATGGAACAATAATGTGTACAATACAGCGTAAATACTCGGCATTTTGATGCAGTAAAACAGTGTGAAAGAACTGTTTACTGATATAGTTTGAATGTTACTATGATGCTCAGTGGTGCATGCATTTCTTAACAACAGTGCACCAATGTGTTCGTACGTTTCTAACAGGTGGCAAGCACAAAGTACATAGAGTCTGCAAACACACAACGGTAATTACATAGGCTAAGGCATCACTCTTTAACTAATACACAACTAATATACAACTACAGCTCACTTATAATCCCACTGTCAATAATGGGCATGCCTACATCAGTGCACTCAACTGTTTATGTGCTAGCTGGGGCTATGAGTTGTGACCAGATGAATTATTACATGTGAAGCACTTCCTGGTGAACACAGTTACTATCTATCTATCTATCTATCTATCTATCTATCTATCTATCTATCTATCTATCTATCTATCTATCTATCTATCTCATTTGCCTGGTAGACCCCAACATGTTGGAGGTAAGGTATAAATGTGTGACTAACACGAATGACATAATATTTGATATTGCTAACCTGATATACTCATCATATATGTCATGATTAACAATACTGCAATTATGCATAGCTCACAACCGTAGTTCTTGGACCACAGTATGCGAGTATGCGCCACAGGTGTTTGGATTTGATAAGGCCTATGTCAATCAAGGACCAGCTAAACTAGACATATGAAACACCGTGGCTGCAGGGACCGAACCCACAACACTGAGCGTTGCATGAAGTTTTCTGCACCTCACATGGCACATTGCTTCCAGGATCAGCACACATTTTGCTGTTCATGATTGACACAGAATAACCGGCTCAAGCAGCTTCGCTCTTAAACCAAGAGAGGAACACCATTTCTCGTAGCTTGCGTTTGAAATGCAGACATAACACACACACACACACAAAGACATGCACACACAGCCTACGAAGCAGTAGGGGGGTATTGAACACGGGCCCTCAAGGCACCAAGCAGGCACACTACCACTATGGCGGCTCCTCCAACGTGGTTAGAGTAAATAAGCCTATTGCACCAGCAGTTGTTATATTGGTGCTTGCGTTATGTGAATTGCATTTCTAATGTATGATGACCACTATCATAGCAACGCATATATGTCTGTATGCTATTGTGCAACTTTGCTCTATACCTAGGAATATCTCAACAAACAATGCTTCTGAGACCACATCAATGCACGCACCATATAGTGCATTTTTCTTTGACAAAATAGACATTTGTGCTTTGGACTAATGTGAGTATCAATGTTACATCATACCATGAGCTATCACTCATTCACCATACTATCAACGTTCCTGGTTAGCCCACGTTAAGCATACATCTTGAGTGGGTATTCATGCATTTTGCACAAGGAGCTTGATTCTACCCGTAACACTTCGCTGAATGACAAAGAATTCATCATTGGCAAGTTCTTTGCAGACTGCTTCACATGACGCCGATTCACACAGTGTGGGGGACCTGCAGGATCTTTTCTTGCTTAACATTAAGATCACGGTACATTGTACATGCCTTATTTTCCTATTCAAAATAAATGAATACCAAGCATCATGGCTGGAAAGCCCCTTTGACCTAAGCAATGACGTGCATTTCAGTATTGCCTACATTTGATCCATTTAGTAAGTAGCATGAGCTTAAATGAAAGCTGAGTAGGCTGTGAAGCAGTCAGGGTTTAATGAAGGTTGAATTGGAGGAGTTTCCACAGGGGTCTTGAAAAAGTGCTACGTTTTCCGCAGTAGAATGTTTGCAAATGATTGCCAGCAGTTTGTGTATAGCCAACCACACAAGTCCCATTGTTCATTCATAGTCTTAAAGGTATGCGAATTTGATCCAGCACATCGTGAGGCACAGAGAAGCCTTCCCATGATCGATCTTGTGGAAAAAGTGGTGGGCCAGCAACTCTCGCTGCTTCACCGGAAAAATCTTCCTGGAAAAGATGCAAAATAACGAGGTCCATTAGACATTTTGTGCACATAAAAATGAAATCTTCATTGAAAATGCTTACTTCGCTTCTCTTATAGAATCTAGTTTTTAAACACATGTTACAGTTAACAGTAAGATTCTGGTAAGTGGTTTGTTGTGAGCTTCGTACTTGCTGTGCGGCACACACATTTATACGAAATGCACAAACGCAAAGAAACGCGAAACAACGTTACATGTGCACTTTAAAAATGTCCGCAATGTTAGTAAAGTCCATCGCGCAGTTACACATGTTGCACTTGAGCGCCTTGTCAAAGGCCGCCCCAGTGTTACTAGGTGCCAATAATATGCAAATGTGGCCATATTGCCCGGCTGAGGGGGAAAAACAAAAGAACTGATTATCGGAACTGAGCGAATGTTAAGTTACATGCACATATAGACACATGACGACGTGATAAACACATCGGCTGCTGACCGGAATGACGAGGATTAGATCCCGGCCACAGCGGTCGCATTTTCGAAAAAGGCGAACATGCGAGAGGCCCGTATACTACGCGTTATCAGTGCACATCAAAAGAACACCGGATGGTCAACACTTCCCGAGCCCTCCGCTACTGCGTGCCTCATGATCATATCGTGGTATCAGCACGTACTACACGAGCAATTATTATTTGCGATAGCCGCAGTCTTTCGCGTAAGTTTACATTCACCGAAAGCATGAAGTTGAAGCCTTCTCGCATGAAATAATATCACTCAATATTTTTTTTTTTTCAGTGAAGGGGCGATTTCGTCAGCTGATCGAATGACCTTCCGACGCCTGTACTACCTTCACGGGTGTTCCTAAACGCGCATTTATGTCGCGTCGTTCCTATATGCGCCTAACGCCTCTTTCTTGCCTTTAATTTCGCTTAGACAGCGCGCTGTGTAGAACAACACGTACACATGCATCAGCGGCGATAAAAACCAACAAACAAACAAAACAAATGCATGACTTACCATGGGTGCGCCGGAATGGGCCGAGCTTGCACGGTTATTTTTGCGCGTCGCGGCATGGCGAAACCATCACTGTCGCTGCATGACATCAGTTGCCCTGCCGTCGCATCACAACCTTCGCGTTCAGCGAAGAGAACACAGTGAGACTGCCCGCACAAAACACGCACAGTGTGTCAACTCAACAGCACCATTCTCATGCAGCGTTCACAGAGCCAACTGGCCATATAATTTCGATATCCGCGATACGGCTGAGCTTGCTTCGGGCAACCACAGCGGCACAGGCGCAACTGGCGCAGACTGGCGCCCGACGGAACCCTCTCACCGGCGCCCAGCGCTGTTCTGTTGATATCTCTCCACCCGCCTGCGTTTGCTTTTGCTTTTTTGTTTTGTCTCCTTGCGCGCGCACTCGTCTTTAACAGCGTACTAGAAGTGCAGTGGTGGAATTCTTGGCTTGCTTTCTGTTGTCGGTGCCGATCGGTGCGCGTCAGGCAGGCCGTCCGGAGACACGATCCGACTGCGTGCGCCGACGCACAATCTTTACGCGGCGCGCTCGCAGAGAGTCGCGTGTACTTTTTCTTGTCGTACTGTATATTCAGGATATCAAGGTACGTTGAGGCTTGCCACGTCCAGGCCGGCAACGCTGCAATCGCATATCGTTGTGCGGCGATATTTGCGAACGATGGAGTACTGGGCGCTGTTCACGCTACGGACGCTGGAGTTCCGCGAGTTTCTAACTCTACATAAGCAGCATGGGAGCTCGCAGACCATGTTACTCTTCCTTGAACGGAAGAGTAAGCCCCGCGGCTGACTCCGCATTCCTCCCACCTAGAGTTGAATAACTCTGGGTAGAGTAATGAAGTTGTCCTACCCTCGCATTACTCCCCCTTCAGCTAAGAGTGTACCAACATGTAAATAAATTATTCTCTTCTCCAAAGCAACTCCTCGTACTCTTCCCTCCTGCCCCGTGGACTCCTGGCCTGAAGGCGACACGAGTCCACGACAAATGGTGGCAGCGATAAACAACGACAACTGGTGGCAGCGGCAGGGTCGCAACAGCCCCCAATAAAACAATCTCTTGCTCCTGTAATATTATACACAATTTTCCAGAATTGGTTGGAACCATATCCGGTGACTGGTCTCGCGTCCAATCGCCGAGAGACAGCTGAGCCGATATACGGTGTTACCCGAGAACGCCGATTCTACGGCCACAGGTGCCCCACTGACATGGGGCAGGTGTGAACAACCACCGGGTACTTACGTTCAAGGACACGTTAGACAAGCCAATTTCGCAAAAATCGACACACAGGCCCCCAGCGCGACATGCCCCACGATCATATTGAGGTCTTGGTGCTTCAAAACCGGTAATTTGAATATTTTAAGAAACAGTAGTGTGTGCTTCAACCATCAGCACATAGTACTGTGCTGGTTGTAGCTTGCCCAAGGTTACGCGTGAAAAATTGTGAGCAATCAAGCAATTGGTTCTTGTAATGATGCGAGTCTATCCCGCTTACTCAATACACGAGCCCATGTTCAATTTGCCCGGACGAAGTTTGTGCAGGAAAGTTTGCTTGTCGCTAGGATACAGCAAGTTGCCATTGCACTAAACTACAGACGGGAATGTTCGGGACACCACGCGTGCTTATCTTTAGCTGCGTGTTTGCTTTATGAACGGCCAGAGAGCTATTTAATGAGTCTGTGTAGCGTGGCTGCATGTTGAATTTGTCCCCGCTCTGTGTTCATAGCGTAACAGTCATTCCGTGCTTTCGATTTCCTGCCTCAATACAATGGATGCTATGCACGTGTTTGTCCTGATTCAAGGTCAATCACGCTTTCTCTGTTATCGATTTTTCGTAAGATGTTCGTGCACGCGTAGTTGAGAGAGCATGTCGATCAAAGGGTCGTGATACGGTGTGGTCGATTCGCTTGCCGTGGTAGAGACATGTTCGAGAGGAACTGTTCACTGCGTTGTGGTTTCCTACCTCGACTCGCTCGACACTCACACGCACACGCACACACACACACCATAGATGGAATTTGGGACGTCAAACCCCACAAATCAATCAACACACGCACCTGAGACGAGAAACGGGTGTTTACGCAAAAGCAGAAGTGAAAATTCAGTACTCCTTTAGCACATTCGTTCACGTCGGAATTAACGCCGCCATGTATGATTGTTTAATAACTGTCCTGAATCATGTAGTGAATGAGTGAGGAAAAGTGTACTGCGAAGCCGAACCATTCCCGACCGCCGAGCAACCTTCACGTGCTGGGGCACCCGCCAGGGTTACGGCCAAGAGCTTTCGTCTTCCGGCGGCTGGCTGTCTCTACTCGCTTGACTGCCCCGACGTGGCATTCCAGGTGTTCCACCCGAGCAGCTCGGCCTGCCATCGCGCGCGGAGGCTGTTAAGCGACGTTTCGCTTCTCTTTATCGTTTATGAGCCCTTGGCGCTCTCATAGCATATGAGAGCATGACGAACATAAATGACAGGTCGTAACATGAAAATTATGACTTGCATGTAATGAGCGGCATGACCTACTTGCCACGGTCTTGGTGCCCTTTCGGCCGTTTTGTTAACTTGATATATACCAAAAATGGTATGGCGAGACAACATATGTCTGTCGACCATGGGTGACGCATTCTATGAACATGGAAATCGTGACATGCATTTCATTAACGGCATGATTTACACGCCCCGCGTTTAGTTAATGGGATGTATACCAAAATTGCTATGGCTCAACACGCGTTCATGAGGAACGTAAATGACAGGCCATAAAATTACAATCATGACATGCGTGTCATGAGCTGCATGGTTTACATGCCAGAGTCTTGGTGCACTTGCGGCCGTTTCGTTAACCTCATATATACCAAAATCGGTATAGCGAGACAACAATGCAGGTCCCTTTTACGTTCCTGATGCGTGCTTCGCATTTCCTTAGTTCCCACTGCACGTGGGATCTGCCATTTTTTATTGCGGTAGCAATTATATGGACAGTCTGGACGGGCGTTTGCCGTCGTCGTTGCCGTCATGTCCCGTATAAAGTCCATATTGATAACCGCCCACCCATCGTACTGTCTACACACGAATAAAAGCACGAGAGCAGGTGAGACGAACGCAGCTGAAGCTGAGATCAAACGAGCCCTGACCCATCCACGTCACTCGGAGGGCGCATCACCCCGCTCGGGGAGCCTGCGTCGAAGCGGAGAGAAAGTGCACCCGTCTTTAACGAGCACAAAAATCCGCGAGGGGGTGGAGGGGGGTCGCTCGAGCAGCAACTGGGGACTTGGCGCTGTCGCAATCGCTGGCGCACGCTATCTCGGCAGCCATCAGACGAACTGCGCACTGCGCAGCAGCGCCTTGACCACGTGCTCCGTTCCAGGGGCTTCGCATATAGTCGCAACGCCAGCAATGCTCACGCCACATAGAACTAACGCGATTGCGTCTACGAGTGCCGGAAGGAGCGCAGTCGTTTGATGCCGCTGTGCTGGCCCAATTTTCTCAACGTTACAATGTGCACGCTGCTTGGCGCGGTCGCGGAGTGCGGAGCATGTGTCAGAAGACATCAAAACAACATGACTTAGCTCGCAGGTCTGCTGGGCCGTCGTCTCTCCGCTCGACAGTCATATGGTACTTTACGCACCTGTAGACTTACTGAATAAACCCACGTTCACTACTATTCAGATTCCTCCTAAAGCTGGTAGTCTTAATTTGCATAATATATAATGCATTGCTATCGCATGCATTGCCAGGCCCATCAAACGTTATCGACATTTCTGGACGCTACCGGCCTGGCGTTTTGTTTACAGACATATTTTGCTTTTGTTGTGCTTTGTCTATGTATTCGTATGCTATTGCTTTCTATGTCTGTCCCCTCTCCGCCATTTCCTTCTCCCGAAAGAGTACGCAGCCGTTGTGCCCCTTTCGATGAAGAGAGGCCTTCTACTAGCTCATGACCACCACTAGTTTTATGCAATCAGAGAGCTGTTCATGGAATACAAGCATCTTATTTGCTCGTCGTCTATTCACTTCCTTTATCATGGATAAAGAGGTTAAACATTCTTTATCTCCGTAACTATCACTCTTCTCGCTATGCGCAGGCCTTGCAGTGTCCTTTATTTTTTTAATTGTGGTTTAGTCTCTATATTATGTCTTATAGAGAATGGGAGAAGGGGAGAGCGAAGACAGATGCATTAAACATACAGCAGTTTCTTCGGCTTTTGGGTACATTTTTTTCTTGTTTACAACATGAGAAGCAAACACGTAATACTGAACAAAAAAAATACACATAGCGCAACACGTGAGGCAACCTTTTTGATTTTCATGGATTTCAAAAGAGTTTGCTTTAGCGACAGCTCATTCATTTACAAGACTTGAAGACCAATAAAAAGGCGCTTGCATTTGTTCACGCGCCTGAGCCGGTCGCATAAAAAGCCGATATGCTCACGTTACTGCATAAGTGAATAGCTTTTCGGCAACAGCGACTAAATGAAGGAAGCTATATTTTAATTATAAAAATGTTTCCTCCGACTGGACATGTGTACAACAAATAGGCATTTCGCTATCTGTGCAGGTGGCATGTTCAGGTGGCATGTTCAGTGCAGGTGGCATGTTCAGGAAACTGAGTATTGGGCTGACACTTGTGCATTATTGGCCGCCATGATAACTCTAACAACACAGTGCTGTATAATTACGGTGGGTGCATTTCAACCACCAGGAGAATACGCAAGATGACTAGGAATAAATCTAGAGCTTATGAGTAGACAGACATTGTCCTGTTTTACTCACGTCAAAAAAAAAAAACCAACACGGGGAAACACGATTCACGTGGAAAGCGTTGTGCGGACGTCCACTCCTAATTAATGAACATCTTCCGTCAGTAATGCTCCTGCTCCACACGCTGGCTAGACTGCACATTAACTGGCGCGGTTTTACGTGCCAAAATATCTGCCAAATGTGCAAAAGCACAGCTGTTCGTTCTGGATTCCTTGTGTATTTTGCTCACGCACAAACTACTGCGCTATCGTAACACCATTATTCTGACTCGTCAGTACGCAGTTTCTCTGACTCTCGTTTTCTTCCTGTCCTGAATGTAGGCAAACAAAAAGAAACCCCAATATTTCGACAAGCTTTCTATGCATGACTCGGTAGGTGTGCGGGTGCTTTCATTCAAACGACTCGGCATGAATCTCAAAGAATGTTCGCCAGAGAGTACGGGAACAAAGGTCGTGACTTTGTTTCGCACTTGGCTGCGCCTCGCGGGCTGCAGCCAGCTGTCTGTAACTGACAGACGCCACTCAAGACTCAACGCCTTTGTTCCTCGGATAGAGAAACGTGCATATCGTTCCGGACGTGCGCGCAGTCTCCTTATCGCCATTGATGGCCGTCTGATGTGGTTGTTTTCGAGGACCATGTTGGTGGCCGCATTTTGTGAGCGTGAGCTTCGCAAGTAGTAAGTGCGCACTACCGTAATTGCACGTCACTTTTGGAATGACAGAGCCGCGGCGTAGTCTAGTTTGTTAAATCCGCCGCGGTATGGCTACTTTTAGTATTACGCTTTGCTGCTAGGTGCGAGGTAATGAGTTGAATTTCTTGCGAAGACAACCGTACAAACACTCAGTGTCTTTCTACACGGGCAGCTACATTGCGGTTAAACCTACCGACACGAAACTTGTTCAATCGTGATTACTTAGCCCTGTAATTAGCTGGAGTCACACGGGCTATGCTGTTTTCCGTTGGACGTACTGCAACGGACCGCGTGATGGATCGTGCGTTTCAAGCGAATAATTAGAAAAATATTGATATGGCGCTTCATAAAAGGTGTATATAGGAAATGTAACTTAGATTTGACAGTCGTTAGGCTCATTTGCGCGTGCTGAATTTCTATGTCGCCATATTTAGGGTTTGTCTACCAAGGGTGGTCGCCACCGGCTACCAATTAGTTCTCACCACCCATGAGATGTCCACGTCGCCAAGCTTCAGGAGTGCTTCCTTTTTCAAATATATTGTAACGGAAAGAATAGGAGATGGGAGATGAAGAAGAGGACGACGAAGTGGAGTGCGCCATTGTACCATCTCCGTGGCTATCTACCTTGGCGATCCCTCATCCCCGCTGACCGTCACTTGTAAATAAACATCCTTCATCCGTAACAGTTAGTGGTGGAGGCGCTGGGTACCCCGACCACAACGAAACACGGGAAACACGGTTCCCCAACCGCCTGATCTGCGTCGAAGCCGCCGCATTGCTGGATTGCCTCCGTCGCCCCCGGCGTCCGAGATGTCCCACACCGAAGCCAACAGACGGAGCGAGCCAACAGCACCTTCGCCCTCAACGGCGGCTGGTTCTTGGCCACGCCAGCACTTGGTTGAGCCCCGCATGTTCGGAGGAAAGCCCGGTGAGGACGTGGACGAGTGGCTGAACCACTACGAACGGGTGAGCAAGCACTATTGTTGGGACAGCGCAGCGCGGCTCGCAAACGTTGTATTCTTCTTGACCGAGACGGCGCTCATGTGGTTTGACAATCACGAAGAGACCTTGACAACATGGGACCGTTTCATGTCCGATATTAAGGAGCGCTTCGGTGATTCGGTCGCAAGGAAGAAGCATGCCGAGCAGACGCTTCTTCAAAGAGCTCAGTTGCCAGGCGAGACGTGCACGACTTATATAGAAACCATACTGAAACTATGCAGAATGGCCAATCCTCGAATGCCGGAAGAAGACAAAGTCGGACATTTGTTGAAGGGAATCGCGGAGGACGTATATAATTTCCTCATCGGCAAGGAGAGCCTTAGCTCAGTGGCCGACGTAATACGTCATTGCCGCACCTTCGAGGCCCTCAAACTGCGCCGCATAACACCGAAGTTTGGCAGGCTGGCAAATGTAACGACTGTTGCTAGCATCGAGGACGACACGTCGCCGGCCGATCTCGCGAACACCATAAGACAGATTGTTAGAGAGGAGTTAAGTCGCTGCACGGAATTGAACAACGACTTCCGTGATGCCCAACAGTCGCACTTTCCGTCACCAGCTCCTCGAGATCTGTCTGTTGCTGCGGCAACTGTCGGAGAGCGGCACCCGAGAAGGCCTGTATGGACGCAACACAACTACCACCGAGAGGAGGATAACGATCGTGCTGCAGGGTATCCCCGTCAAACAGCCTACTTGGAGCCACGGACATACCCGGTCTACGCGAACGTAAGCCGCGAGCCTCCGGTGTGTTACACCTGCGGTATCACGGGGCATATCTCTAGATTCTGTCCCCACCGTCGCCGGTCGCCGCGGTGGTACGAACGCCAACCACAACCAACGTCCTATGGAACCGAACGTCGCAACTATGACCACTCCTGGCCTCCCTGCTCGTTTGCTCCACTGGTGAGTTTCGGCAACAACACTTCACGACAGCATCCCCGCAGTGATTCCCCCGTCTCCGACCGCAGTCTGACTCCGCCGCCTTCACGCCAACGTCGGTCTCCTTCGCCGAGGCGGCGTTCATTCTCACCACCGGCTTCGGGAAACTAGGCTGCGCGACCGATGGGGGTGAGGTCGCCAGACACGATTCGACACAGATACCTCTGCCCGTTACTATGATGCGGAACAAAGTGAAAGTGGTTATTGACGGTGTATGTGCTATGGCCTTGGTGGACACCGGGGCAATGATATCGGTTATGAGCCTGACGTTCAAGAACCGTCTTAGACGTAAAGTGATGTTCTCCCTCGACAAGCCTACTAGATTCCGTGGAGTAGGCGGCGAAATACTGCGCCCCCTTGGTGTTTGTGTTGTGAACGTTCTGTTGGCGGATAAGTGTTATTTGACCGAATTTGTTATTTTGGAACGGTGCACACATGATGTTATCCTGGGCATAGACTTTCTACAAGCCTGCGGGGCCTCTGTTAATTGCGGTGCCGGTGAGCTTTCGGTAAACAGCGGGAGTCCAGGAATCGTTGCATGCCCAGAACAGCTACTGCCAGGATTTGTGGACGAACCACATGAAGAACAGAAGACATTTGCTGTAGCTGATGACGTGAGGCTACCTCCATGGTCATTCGCATCGGTATCGGTAGTCGCTTCTTCCTATACTGATGTTTCATTTGACGCCTTTGTGCAACCACTTAGTGATTCTTGTCGGAAGAAAGACCTACTGGTGCCTAGCAGCATTGTATCGGTGATTAATGGCTTCACATCGTTGTGGGCACTAAACTGCTCTGCTGTGCCTGTGCATGTTCCTAAACACATGAAGATTGCTGTATTTGATGACGTCACGAGCAGTTCAACTATGGCCACAGGGGACGAGAAGACTTCCATTAAAGTGCGAGCCACCGGCGCCTTCGAAGAGGAAATTATAGGCATGGTCAGCAAGTCGTTGTCATCTCGTGAACGTAACACGTTAGTACAAGTGCTGTCCAAGCATACTTCTGTGTTTGACTTCTCCCAAGACCAGCGCCGCACGACTATTCCATCCTCGCGTGCCCGTCATCGAATTGACACCGGATCGGCTCATCCCATCCGGCAGAAGCCTTACCGAGTGTCGTCCTCGGAGCGCAAGGTTATCGCGGAGCAAGTACAAGAAATGCTTATGAAAAACGTAATACAAGAGTCGTCAAGTCCGTGGGCCGCACCAGTTATTCTGGTGAAGAAAAAAGATGGCTCATGGAGATTTTGCGTCGACTACAGACGCCTAAATGCGGTAACAAAGAAGGACGTGTACCCGCTCCCGCGAATTGACGATGTGATAGACTGTCTGCACTCTGCCTCCTACTTTTCGTCCCTCGATCTACGTTCCGGATATTGGCAGATACCTATGGACCCCGCTGATAAAGAGAAGACTGCTTTCGTTACACCGGATGGTTTATTCGAATTTAACGTTATGCCATTCGGTCTTTGTAATGCCCCTGCTACGTTCGAGAGATTCATGGACACAATTCTTCGCGGACTCAAGTGGGAGATATGCCTTTGTTATCTTGACGACGTCGTTATTTTCGGCCGCACTTTTGAAGAGCATAACGAGCGTCTCAGCCTGGTTCTGGAATGCATGGAGAAAGTTGGTTTGATTCTCAACTCCAGAAAGTGTAAGTTCGGGGAACGACAGACATTAGTTCTAGGTCATCTGGTCGACAAAGACGGAGTCAGACCTGACCCCCGCAAGATTGAAGCGGTCAGCGCATTCAAGCCTCCACAGTCATCTCGAGAGCTCCGTAGTTTCCTGGGCCTTTGCTCTTACTTCAGGCGTTTTGTGCCAAGATTCGCCGATATTGTGGAACCGTTGACGCGTCTGTTGCAGAAGGATGCACAGTTCCAGTGGACACCAGAATGTGAGTCATCGTTCCGTCAACTCAAGTTTCTACTTACGTCAGACCCCATCCTGCGTCACTTCGATCCTTGTTCCCCTACCGAGATCCATACAGACGCAAGCGGGGTAGGCATCGGAGCAGTGCTCGTACAAAAGCGAGATGGCGCCGAACATGTCGTTGCTTACGCGAGTCGCTGCTTGAGTAATTCTGAGCGAAATTACACTGTCACTGAACAGGAGTGTCTCGCAGCTGTTTTCGCTGTTCAGAAATTTCGCTGTTACATCTACGGCCGCCCATTCAAGATAGTCACCGATCATCATTCATTATGCTGGCTTGTCAGTCTCCGAGATCCTTCTGGTCGTCTCGCACGGTGGGCCTTACGACTTCAGGAGTATGACTTCGTGGTGACATATAGGAGCGGCGGCCGCCATGCTGACGCTGATTGTCTTTCCCGCTTACCACTTCCAACGACCCATTCTGAGGAGGACGCTTTCGACGACTGCCTGGGAGCTATTACACCCGAGTTTGCCGATGTGACCGTATTCCGACAGGAGCAGCGTAACGACGTCAGTTTGGAGCCTCTCTTCGTCGCGGCGCGCAATCCGAAAGCCAGTGGTGGTTTTTCCATACGTGACGGCTTGTTGTACAAAGCTAACCGCTCTGCAAGTGGCGCTCGCTTTCTTCTTCTTGTCCCGGAGAGCCTCCATACTGCTGTGTTACGTGCGATGCATGACGACCCAACATCCGGTCATCTTGGGTTCGCCCGCACCCTGCAGCGGGTTCAGGAGCGCTTTTACTGGCCTCGCATGCGTCAGACAACAAAGCAATATGTGGCCAGTTGCGACCAATGCCAACGTCGCAAAAGACCTTCAACCGCTTCCCCAGGCCTTCTGCAACCGCTCATTCCGCCTCATGCACCTTTCGAACAAGTCGGCGTGGACCTGCTGGGCCCATTCCCACGGTCATCAAATAACAACCGATGGATCATCGTTTGTGTGGACCACCTTACACGCTACACAGAGACCGCGGCAGTACCGTCATCTACCGCTGCTTGCGTCGCATCTTTCTTGTTGCGTTATGTCGTCTTACGCCATGGCCCACCTCGCGTGATCATAAGCGACCGTGGTCGTCAGTTCGTGGCAGACACTGTTGAGCAGTTGCTTCGGCTATGTGGAACGCAATTTCGACACTCCACGCCGTATCATCCGCAGAGCAACGGCCTTGTTGAACGTACGAACCGAACCTTGACGAACATGATAGCCATGTACGTGTCATCGGATCACAAGAACTGGGATGATGTGCTACCATTTATAACATACGCCTACAACACTGCGAAGCATGAGACAACAGACTACAGCCCTTTTTATTTGCTCTACGCCAGGTCACCGCGGAGCTTCCTTGACACTATTCTGCCGTTTTCATTAGACACAGAAGATTCAGTAGCCAAGACACTTTGCCTTGCCGAGGAAGCCCGTCGAATAGCACGCATCCGAACGTTGGCATCTCAAAGTCGCTCAAAGCAACGATATGACAGCACACATGAAGAGGTTTCGTTTGAAAAGGGTGATCTAGTGCTGCTATGGACCCCACAGCGCAGGCGTGGCTTGTGCAGCAAGCTTCTATCACATTATGTCGGCCCGTTCGTTGTGCTTGATCGCCTGAGTGATCTCACGTATGTACTTGCGCGGCTTTTGTCTAAAGACAGGCGCTCCAGGAAAACGCAACTCGCTCACGTTGCACGTCTCAAACGTTACTATCCCACCACAGCACAATGACTCACCCGGTGGGCTTCGTCTGCGAAACGGGGATTGTAACGGAAAGAATAGGAGATGGGAGATGAAGAAGAGGACGACGAAGTGGAGTGCGCCATTGTACCATCTCCGTGGCTATCTACCTTGGCGATCCCTCATCCCCGCTGACCGTCACTTGTAAATAAACATCCTTCATCCGTAACAATATGTTGTTCGCCTGCGGGAACAGCGGAGTTCATCATAGCCGTCTTCTTCAGAGACACACATTCCGACGGCGAGTGCAGAGAGGTCTTAGTGTCTGCCCTATGATAGCCTCTGTTGGCGTCTATGACATACTAACACGGTTTTACGAAATCACAGGCGAAGGTGCCGCGCCTCACGCGGGCGGTGCACTGCGCCCCCGTTTGGGAAACCTTGGTTACCTTAAACCAAGGCTGCCGAGGTTCCAGGCAGGTGTGAGCCGTTGCGCCATCGGTGTTCTCTATAGCGACCAGGGACCTGGTTACCAAATACGTTTAACGATCAGCTTTCAGCGAGAATAGAGGTTACATTAACCGCAGTTAATAACGGTCGCGCATAGGACGGTAAAAGTCGTACTTCCAATTACGAGCAAGTCAATGCCCAAATAAATGAAAAGCCCACGGTCGTTGCCAAAGATACAGCGTTGCTATAGAATTCTCAACGCTTTGCACCAATAAATTACTTCATTGGCTCTCTAGCGCGACAAGTAAGAGGGTGCATGACTCTGTGCCCGTCGATCGAGCACGGCGTGTTCTGCGAAAGATGCAGGATGATACAGTTTGCGCTTTGTGCCTATGTGAACAACTGTCACAAACACTTTTACGCGCTCCACCAGTCTGACATGCATTGCTACGGCTTATTAAGAAAGGGGGGATTGGGGTTGGTATTGCTGGTACAGCATCATGCGAATACGTAAAGCCCCTGCCAGACAAAGGACGCGGCAAAATTCACACGCACACATAGGCCATATGGTCTCGCCACCGCTTATGATTAAAATCGTAGGGAGATACAAATACCTGACTACCTCGGAGATGATAGCTTAGCTCGACTAATAGCTAGTCTTGATGTTGTTGAGTATCCTACAGGAATACATGAACATATAAACAGAACATGCAAACACAGGCACGCGCATACGCAAGCAGCAAGAATGCCCACGAAACTTTGTTGAAGCCTCTAAATTCCCAACACCAGCAGCGCTTTCAGGAGCTTAGGAAACTGTTTGCGAGAGCCCGCACTGTGGGTGCAAGCCGTTCTAGCGTTCGCAGTGAAGCGTATTCGCCCGCACATGTACCCTTCTCCTCTTGCCCTTCGTTTTTTTTGTCCCGTTAATAATGGACCATCGTTATTTTAAGCCAAAAGAATCCACTAACAAGGTCAGGCGACTGTCATCTCTTTTACTGAGAAAAAGCGTCCGTGCTGAGTTAAAGGAACTGGCATGAGGATGAAGATGCGGTCACTGACCAAGTCAAGGTGAAAAACACGAGACGTTTCGGGACCCGTATGGTTTTCTTGGTCACACTAAGCAGGCAAGAGCCGTAAGTCGCTTTTTCATTCTAAGATGTGACGTTATGAACCGGTGAAACTTGCAGGTAGATTGCCATCTGTCCTGTTGATAGTGTCCTCGGTCGTCTGAATAAACACGGATTCCAAAAGTAGTCTCGTCTTCCTCTCAAGTACTGACCGAGCCCAATGCTGCTTAGCTGTGACCGGACGAGAACCGGCGTATACAGCATGGTATGGCCGATGGCATACATCATGGCAGCATGGTATGGCCGAGGAATTCTTTTCCTTGGCTGTTACAGCGGCGTTATCTATACCGATGGAATGACCGTGATTATCAGCGTGCTTTGCCAGGGCGTTCGACGCTTTCTTGTTGTTGGCCACGTCCCTCTGATGTTCATTTAATCTCCTGATGAAGTTGCCAGTTTCGCCGATATAACTGGAGCTACAGTCTACGCATGGTACCTTGTACACAACACCGTCGTATCTCCTGCTGTCTAAGCGATCTTTAACGTTGATTGATTTGTAGGGTTTAACGTCCCAAAACCAGTTCTGATTATGAGAGACGCCGTAGTGGAGGTCTCCGGAAATTTTGACCACCTGGGGTTCTTTAACGTGCACTGACATCGCACAGACCACGGGCCTCAACATTTCGCCTCCATCGAAATGCAGCCGCCGCAGCCGGGATTCGATCCCGCGACCCTCGGATCAGCAGCCGAGTACCATAGCCACTAGACCACCGTGGCGGGGCGATCTTTAACGTTGACAAGCTGATTCCTAAGTTTGTTGGACGGCATGTGCGCAACGGGCGGCGAAGGTAATATCTTAAAAAGATACAGCTTAGAGCTTCGCTGACCCCAGGAATATGAGACGCCGGCGCGTCTTCGGAACGACTTGCTCTGGGATGGCCTGGGATTAAGGACATGATCTTCGATATTCCCAATAAACTTCTTCAGGTACCCTTCGTAAATAGTTCTTACGTATTGTGTGAAGTTCTTGCCTCATTTCGTCGTCACTACTGCAAATGCATGTTGCCCGCGTCACAAGAGAAGAAACGACGAATTGCTTGTGACAGGCAGGGTGGCCTGTCACAAGCAGTCACAAGCGAGAACTTCACACAATACGTCAAGTGGTTTGCTCTCCTGCGCTTCAAGAATTCCAGCATCAGGACGATGATTACAAAGAAGTATCGAACACGTAGGGGAAAAACGGAACTCCAGCAAATAAGCTGCTAGTAAAAGAACTCAAGCACGCGTGTGGCTGTGGTACCCACTTGCGCTTGCTTCTGTTATTAGGCACTCTTATTCCTATGCACTGCATAATTGAGTGCTGTTACGTTTCGCTGTGCTGGAGGAGAGAAGAGAAGCTGTTTATTCGAAGGCAAAGATTTTACTGGTGCGCTTACAGCCGCGGACGTGCTCCTCTTGGGAGAGAGGCGACGACGACGAGAGGACTGAGGGATTTCGAATAGCAAAAAAATAAATACGTAAAACAAAATAATCATCAATTGAAACTGAGCGAGTAAATGCGCTCAAAATTATAACGAAAGAATCTACAGGTGAAGTGAGCATGTTTGAAGTGCTTTTGTAATTATTATTATTATTATTATTATTATTATTATTATTATTATTATTATTATTATTATTATTATTTGGGGGAATACAACAAGGACAACAGACAACAGGACTGTCAAAGCAATGAGCAGGCTTGGAGGGCTGGGCCTGGCACATCAGCAGATAATCGATGACAATGTACAGATCGACAGCTCTTGTATGCTAACTTATACAAAAAAGGTAATACAGATAAATAGCTTATTTACGCAGTACTTAAAGACAGCAGCAAACGCATTACATTAATGATACAATTAATGATATTACAACTATTATGTATCGGAAATGATTTCTATATCGGCAGAAAAACAAGGAAGATAAATATGTGGCGCAATTTAAATCAATCAGTCAATGAACTTTATTTCCCTTCGTACAAAAGGAGGAAGCCGGGGCTAAAGGCTGGAATGCCTGACGAAGGCCTCGGCTCCCCTGTACAGTCTGGCATCAATAGACACATGCACATAACTGAAAATATAACTATAAAGTAACCATATAAATAAAGCAACAATATAAATAAAGTAAAATTAACAATATACCATCATAAACAATATAAACAACAATATAAATAAATCAACAATATAAAAGCAAAATTAGCTGCACTTGCAGGTGTCACATGTTACAAGTGAAAAACAGTGTTACACATAACAAAAACCAGAAGCTATTAAATATTCCTTTGTTTCCTTTTTAAAGATTTTCAAAAAAACATCAAACTCAACATTTGGAGACATTTTACTAATAGCCGCAGTTACCTGATAGTTTAATTTTTTTTTTTGCGATAGTTCATACGCGTCTTAGGGAGCTGCTGGATTTGTTTACGTAAATGGTGTGTGGTATTAAATAAAGTATTCTTTTGAGTGTGTAATTTGTTGACTTTAATGTGCTGGAGCAAACGAAAAAGGTAGACTTGGTTCACCTGAAGCAAATCGTAACTGCGAAACAGTGGCAACGTAGAACAATCTCTTGGTCTACAAGATAATCCCAGTAAGATACGAAACATCCAACAAAAAATTGGGGGACCCTTGAGCTTCGCCTTTAAGAGTTGAACGCGATAGCTAAATCCGGCCCCTAGTGTGCACTTCAACCACTCAGTGCATACTTATTAATATGTGTTATTACACACACACACACGCGCGCTCGCGCGCCTTATCTATAGTAACGGTAGAGCTTTTCAATCTATTTAACAGCCCTATTTTATCAACTTCATGAAAATATTGTACAGTGATGTAGTCACATGGTCCTGTATTATGAACTGCGCGTAGGGGTGACACTTTTATTCGTAAATGGACACATTCTGTCGTCCTTCTTGCGTTAACTATATGGCAGCTGTTCGATTTATTCTTCTGCAGACCTCTTCCGGCCAACCGCAACAAGCATCGCCTTATGGTCGGTGAAATGGCAAACAGCACGTTGTCTAATATTTTCTGTTTGCTTGATATGATATGTTCCCTGTCCTAGAACGGCGAAACCATAAAGGTCTGCTGTAGTCGAATGGCCTCCGAGATGGCGGGCGCACCCGCCGTCTCGGAGGCCATGGTAGTCGAGACATGTTTTTCACAATGTCTCACAGATGGCAGCACATTGTCCAATGTTTTTCTGATATGTTCACTAAGGTTTATTCCTCCTACAAATCGCTGAATGGGCTCATTTTCGTCGTGACACCTGCCGAACAAAATGCGTTAAGGAGACTCCTTCTACTACATAGCATTTATGTAGTGTTTTTTCCGAAGCAGTTGCAAGTAGCATCGTGGCTTTGTTAACGTGGCTTTGTCGACCAGTATTACTTTCCTGTCAGTGCCGATATATTGTCGCAACGCAGAAAAAAAGTTAACGCGTTCTTGTACCGAGCTTGGTGCATATACACAAACAATACGCCAGTTCACTTCCCAGTAGGAAATGTCGCACATTACTAAACGACCTGAAGCACAGGGGTAAGCATTTTGCACAAATAATCGCGGCAGTTTCTTAACAAACAAAACACATCCACCAGACCTGCCTACAGCATGGCTTACAATCGAGATTTTAATTGCCCACTGAAGGAAAGTGATAGGTCAAGTCGTCAAAAGACTAAAGACAAAAGCAGTGATGTCCTAGGACAAGCTGTTGCAGATTATGAGTTGGTAGACATAGCTGATTGTGTGGAAAGCTCTCGACAGCCAAAATACACCCACTTTCAGGGTACCAGTAATGCCCCATTGGACAGGCTGTACCTGTCGGTAGATGTGATACCACAGTGTAGCGCTTACTACGTTGTGCCGGTTTCATCTTCTGATCACTGCCTCGTAAAATGCCAGATAGGACAACAGAAAGAAAGCAATACGTTTTCATGGGAAAGAATGGAAATTTAACTCCAATCTACTAAAAGACGACTCATTTAACGTCTCTGTCACAACCGAGATTAAGAAAATGAAAGAGGCACACGTCAAGCCAATAGGGGAAGAGTGGGAACTTCTCAAGCAAAGAATAAAAATAAAAGCGATAGAGAGATGTAGTGTTTTAGCATTTGAAGCCAAAAAAGAAGAGAAGGAGCTTAGGTCGATGCTTGAAAAGCTTACGGTGCTGGAGTGTGAAATACCTGGGGTGTATGCTGAAGATCTGCGCAATATTAAACCGAAACTTGAGCTGTATGAGGAGCAACGCTATCGTGGTGCACTTGTGCGAGCGAGAGCAGACTATGATGTTAGATGAGAACCCAACGAAACGCGCGCTTGCACAAGAAAAAAGTTAGGCTAGACGGAACCATATAGAGATTATTTGTACTAACGGCGTAGAGACGGCCGACCGTGAAACCATAGAAAGTGCGTTTTCTAGTTACTACGAAGCGCTTTTCACGGCCAGACCTGTTGATGCGGAAACATTTAAACAGTTTTTTCTTTGCAAAATGCCACGGGTGTCCGATGAAACCAAAGCAGCACTAGAATTGCCGATATCACAAATGGAAGTAGAAAAGGCAATTGATAAGCTGAATCCCGGTAAGTCGCCAGGGCCTGATGGTCTCAGTGCTTCATTTTACAAGACAGTTGAAACAGAATTATCCGAACTACTTACAGATGTATTCCATGAGGCGTATGAATTGGATACGCTTCCTCGTTCATTCAGTGAAGCTTATACAGTTTTAATACCCAAGACGGACCAGAGTGATAAGTTAAAGTTGGTTTCCTCATATAGGCCGATTTCACTGACGAACTGTGATTACAAAATTTTGATGAAAGTTCTAGCACGCCGACTCCAAGGTGTCATTAAAGAATTGGTCGGCCCTCACCAAACATGTGGAAATAAGGGTTGATCCGTTGTGACTAATATTCACAAGATTCGATCTGTGCTTGAGTGTTGCTATGCTACTAACGGAAGTGTAGCGATACTTCAGCTCGATCTAGAAAAAGCATTTGATTATGTTTCTCATGCTCTGTTGCTTGACATCCTAAGCACGCCAATGTTGGCTCTGTCATTACAAATGGGGTGGCTTTGGCATATCGGAACTGCAGAACTCGTTTAGTAGTTAACAAGGCATTGGGGCGCTCTATTAGCATAAAGCGTTCTGTTCAGCAGGGCTGCCCACTGAGTCCCCAATTGTTTGGTATTTACATAGAAACTCTGTGTTTAGCAATAATTGAGAGCAGTAGCATACGGAGATTTAGGTTACAAACATCGGAAGTTAAAATTCTGGCGTATTCAGACGATGTCACGGTATGTTGTATGGATAAAGAAAGTGTTGCCGCTACTGTTGCAGTATTGAAGAGATTCAGCAATGCAAGTGGAAGCCTCGTAAACTGGGGAAAGTGCCTTGGGTTTTGGCAGGGACAATGGTTATCAAAACCAGACATTTTCGCCAATGTTAATTGGGTAACAACTCCTGTTAAATATCTAGGTGTCCCCCTGGAATATTATAAAAACAATAATGAATACTGGGAAGAACAAACAAGAGAGACACAGTTGAAGGTGAATAGGTGGAAAGGTAACAATCTGTCAATGTTTTCTAAAGCTACTGTTTGCAACCTCCTTATTGTCGCCAAACTATGGTACGTAATGCAAGTACTACATTGTTCACGGACCAACGTACAGAAGCTTCATCGAATATTCGCAGTCTTTGTTAGGGCTTCAAATTGGGAAAGGTGCAGTAGAACTAATTTGTTCAGACGAGTGAAGGCTGGAGGGTTGGGATTGCCACACCTTTTCATTAGACAGGTTGTTAACAGGTTCTTCTTTTTTCGCGAAACAGATGATACTTTCCTGCGCACTGTGTGCCAGTTGAAGTTGATGAGCGCTTTGCCTGAATATGTGGTTGGTACTGAACACATGCCAGGGTCTATTTGTGGGTTCCTAAAAGAGGTCATTTTAAGTATTCGTTTTTTGTCTGTTGGATTTTCTAGCGAATACCTTTCTCCGTGAAGCGCAAAGAGCTGTACAAACATGTATGTGATTCAGTATTTCCAGTCCCCTTGTATAGAGCCATATACAGTGGAGGCCAAGGACAGGACGTCCTTAAGCGGGTGAAAAGAATGGAAGTAGCGCCTGCTGCAAAGTCATTCTTTTTTAAACTTCATACAGGGACCTTATCTGTGAAGACATTTCTAGAAGATCGTGGTTTACTTACACCTTGGGGTTCAGAATGTCTTATATGTAAGAAGCCAGAAACCATCGACCACGTGTTTTTACATTGCTGGGAGGGCGTATAGTTTTGGGATGTCCTTCAAAGAACTTTAAAAAAGGATTTACCTTTAGATTCATATGGGATCAGCTTTCTTCCAGTTGACGATGAAGAAGGCTTGCCGCTGGATTTAATTATGTTAACGGGCCTCGATTGCCTATGGCGAGCTCGCATGGCAGGGTTTTATTTTGAGCCTGATGCAAGGCCCGCGTGAATATATTTTCGAGAATGTATGTTAAAATTTGTTGAATATCAGAAAACGAAGGAATGCCAACCTGAGTGGTTGTCCAGGGTCGTACCCTTGACAACGCTCAAGGAATTCTAGATGATTTTTGTCCAGTTTCACTGAGTATTTGTTGTATAGACTACCGAAGTATGCTGTTTTATCGGGTGTGTGCAAAGCGGCAATAAAAAAAAAGTGAACGTGGATTTGTGGTAGGACACCTGCTTGCCACGCAAACGGCCCGGGTTCGATCCTCAGTGGGGCCGAAAATTTTGATTCTGTATTTTATTTGCATCTTTCTCAATTTTTCGGTCACGGACGATTTTTCGCTCACAAGCGACGCCGACACCGACGGCGGCAGAAACGAGCTCTCTAACGCTATCGCGTTAAAAATAATCTGAGTACTGTATATATTATAGTGACATTATCTTCCTTCTTAGGACATGTTTCGTGGTAACAGAAAGCAAATCATTAGCCCCGCCACGGTGGTCTAGTGGCTAAGGTACTCGGCTGCTGATCCGAGGGTCGCGGGATCAAATCCCGGCCGCGGCGGCTGCATTTCGATGGAGGCGAAATGTTGAGGCCCGTGTGCTGTACGATGTCAGTGCACGCTAAGAACCCCAGGTGGTCGAAATTTCCGGAGCCCTCCACCACGGCGTCTCTCATAATCAGAACTGGTTTTGGGACGTTAAACCCCACAAATCAATCAAAGCAAATCATTAGGAGTTGATTAAAAATTGCCGGTACATACACATTTGTGGCAGGTTTACCAAATCTTGTTTTGGAAAACGGTGCAGCAAAGAGATAGGTTCCGTGTAATGTTCGCGCAGCAGTGTATTTACGCTTAAACTCAAGATTCCAGAGGTTCCGCAGAGCAAGAGTTCTGATTAAAGAGGTCTTTAAAGGACGGCATACCAATTAAAGAAAACGGACTATCATTGTCTGAGGAAGAAGAGTTGTGGCGAATGGATTTCAGCATGCTTTTTCAAATACTGTCCACGCGGCATTACCATCGTATAGGACAAAGACCATACAATGTAATGCCGTAACGAAGAATACTGTCAGCAAGAGTATGCATGATAGTCTTTTTATATTACTGTACAATAACAATCGATCAGTCAATCAATTATTTTATTTAAACGCCCAGAAACAACTGAGAGGTTTCGGTACTGACGCACAGAAAGAAATGGGAAGACTAGAAATGAAGTCGAGAAAATATGCGCAAGTACTAATAAATGTAAAAGAAAGAGAAAAACTTAAATATCTTCACGACAGGGAAGAATACTATATCAGACCCATAGAGGGACAAGAACCAGATTCAGAACAACATCCAGGAAAAATAGAGGGAAAGAAATCCAAGAGATCAACAAATAAAGGTCGGGACGACAAGACAAGCTACTAGGAAACAGAGATTGACAATGATAAAAGCAATGCGTAAAGTGGGCGATATTATTTTATAGGAGCACAAATCTCAGACGCAAACAATGGTAGGGAGCCTTGAAAAATATCACGGTTTATAAAACAGGTATTATAGAGATTCTGTATTCTTTGGATGGTCGAGTGTTGGCATAGCTGGGCGGGTACATGAAAACGCCTTTGCACTCTATCTTGCGCGGAATCCGAAAATTGATGGGCTTGAGCAGTTCAGATAATAATAATAAGAAGAAGAGGAAGAAGAATAATCAATCGTTTATTTAACGTGCCCAGGAACAACACTAAAGTCGTTATACTGGCGCACGCATAAACATAACAAGAAACACTACAATAAGGTCAGTCTACAGAAGAAAATCTTAATAAACAACAACGAAAACAAACATGCATAACAAAATTTCAGGAGTGCAGTGCAAAAAAAAAACGCAACAAAATTTATCCAACTTTGCGCAAGGCAGCAGGAAGAGCAAAAAAAATTAAAACAGTGCGATGCTCGGAGCACAACAGCGACTGCGAGCTGGGAAAAACATCGAGGTCTATAAAGTAAGCATTGTAAAGATGCTGTATGCTGTCGACGCTCGAATGTTCACAGAGGTGGGCGGTTACATGAAAATGTCTATTCTCTCTGGTCAGCCTACGTGGAATTCGAAAATTAAGACAGTTGAGCAATACGGGGCAGGATATGACACCACACACAAGCCTGAAAAGAAATAACAGATCAGCGCGTTTTCTCCGGCAGTGTAGTGATGGCAGTGATAGTAATACAACAGTGTCAATGCTAGAATCGGGTGCATTTCTAGCGAACCGATGGTTATATGTGGTTAGAAATTTTTCTGGACTCGCTCAATGGCGTTGCTGCTGGAATTAGAAATGCCATTCCAGATCACAGACGCACACTCAAGTTGAGGAAGACATATAGCTGTGAATAATTTGCGGAAGGTCATAGGAGAACGGAATTCTCTAGACATTCTGCAAACACAGCCTAGAGTACGAAGACCCCGCAAAGCAACACGCTTAGCGTGAGCAGAAAAGTTTAAGGTGCTATCAAAAAGAACACCTCGATCATTTATCTCAGAACTTTACATGAGGACACGGACCCGACAATATTAAAATGGCACACTAGATGTTTTTTGAGTGAAACTCATGACCTTGGTTTTTGAAGTATTGAGTGATAGGTTACTGCTCCTGCACCATTCAGAAAATGAACACAAATCGGATTGCAGTAAGCAACAGTCGACAACTGAATGATTTTCCTTAAATATCTTTATGTCATCGGCATACACAAGGAAACAATTCCGAATGGCAGAAGAAACATCATTAACATAAATTAAAGAGAGAAGTGTGCCCAATACAGACCCTTGAGGAACCCCACTAGGAGCTTTGTACAAAGAAAACGTTTGGCCATTTACGGCAACATAACGTGATCTATCAAGGTAGCTATGTAGGAAATTAACAAAGGAAGAGTGAACATCAAAGCGCGCAAGTTTCTCCACAAGCAGCGAATGGCTGAACTACAACTTCGCTAGATACAAATTCCACTTTCTGAAGTGCTTTCTTCTCGACAATGCTCACGGTAAGACGCTTCAAAGCTTCGGAGAGCTTCGGATGCATACATTCCACGTACGGAAAGAGAAGCGTACATCGCTCCGAAATGCGAGTAAGCGGCACTATTCGAGTGAACCTATAGTGATTTCATTTTTTTTTGCGGCACGGAAAAACTAAGTCCAAAGGTGCAGAAAAGCGTGCTTTCTTCTTTTTTATCGCTGCCGTAGTTGGAATGATACACGGACAACGAGCCCGAATATTCACTATGTCAAGATAAGTGGTTTTCGTTGCTCTCCATTATTGGAACTTCCTGTTGCACTCCATCTAGGCTCGGTATGCTTCTTTTTTTTTTCTGCAGAAATATAGCATCGCGCTTGTGTGGTAAGCAACGCAAATAAGGTCAAGGCAGGGCAGCAGCTCAGTTAGAGTTTTCTGTAATCGCAGGCCAAACGCGAGGCACCACCGAGCGGAGGAGGCGGAGTCAAGACAGCCCTGCAACGAACATGGCCGCCCTTTCTACCATCACTGATGCGGCGGCGCTGGCAGGCAGTCATCTTGGTGACCCTTGCACGGCATAATGGAGGCTCCATTCGGGCGCATGCTGGCGTACAGTGCAGCGAGGCACTGACAAAGGGCCCCTTGCCGACTGGTGAGTCTTCAAACCGATGGGTCTTGACAGAGAATGAATGAATGAATGAATGAATGAATGAATGAATGAATGAATGAATGAATGAATGAATGAATTGAGTGGTGGAAGTGCCTTGCTGGGTAAGAGGGAGAGAGAGTGAAGATATTTAGCTTTTCGCCAACGTCAAGCTCTAACGTGTAGTCGGGCCAAATGCCAGCTCTCTGACAACACATTTCTAACGCCCTGATTGAGCACCGGCAAGAGAAGGTTAATTGCATGGAGTAGGGAACGGTGGCACTCCGTCTATTATTGTGGCCCGATATTGGGAGGAATGCCGCGAAAGGCAGGCTGCAACACGGACTAAATCGAAAGAAATTGCCAAAGGCGCTTTCTATAGAAACAAATATTACACGCCCTTGAAAAATTTGTAATGATCAAGAAGGTTCTAATGCAATACGGGGTGGTAACTGCAAGACAAACTAATTCGGAATCTGCGCGGTATAGCGCTGCCCTGTCGCGAGACTTTAGCAGGAGGACTGATAGAGGCGGCGGCATGTGCTCTGCAGTTCTTTCAAAATTTTTCACTTGAATGATTGACAGGCGCTACACTTCTATATGTTGAGTGAATCTGTGTGTCACACCTTCTGGTCAACGTTTTCGTTGCTCAGTACTAAATTGTCCACTTTCGCTTATATTTCGGCCTCAGATATGGAATTCAACTGCTGCTCGTGTACACTCGGATGCATTGAGAGACTGCCTCCAGCTATTTCGAAATATACTTAAACTATATGAACTTGCGGAAGTTGGCCATAGTACAATCTATGCAAACAAAATGTGAAGCAAGGACATAAGGCTAGGCGTGATGCAACGGTAGTTTTTTAAGAATGAAGAGGAAATACGGTGCTCATCAAAGATCGGCGAAGTTCGGCACATTGTTGTCACCGATTAATGTCGCAAACTAATATTCGAACCACAAATCGCTAATCCCATTCAGAATGTTGTCAGTGTTGGAAACTGGAGTGAATGCGATATTCATGAGCACTGTTTTGGCAGGCGTCAATGCTGTGCTACCGGGCGTTGCCTTGAGAGCCTGAATATTAGTAGTGTTCCCTCATTGGTGTTCGCGCTATCAAAACGTTCGATTCAAAGATGCCGAAACTGTTACTTCCAGCATGACAGAATACTTGGCTCATGAACCAGCTTTTTACCTCGAGGCTCGATATGATCTCAGCAAGTGTCATTTAAACTGCTACGCTGTAACAACGCTACAGTCGTTTGTAAATGAATTGGGAGAAAAAGTGTTGGAAATTTAGAACTCTTCGAACATATCATTTAAAAATATTTATCCGCGTCAAATTAGTTTCCGCATTTGTAACGCCCAACAGCTCCTACATTCTTTCTGAGCACGCACTTTTCTTGATGACATTTTAACCTGCAGAGCAATGGCAATGACGGTAGTCTGCAGACGGTTTTGGTACAAAAGCTATCGGGCACATTAGGAATCCACGCAGTACACCTGGAGGTTGTCTGTTCTTGTACTACCATGAAACGTGTCTGCCATTACGGGGAGCCGGTAACTCCATTATATGCTCTAAATTCTGTATCTGATGCTCTAAATTCTGTAAAGCCTCATAGAAAATGCGTTGCATTTAAAAAAGGACTTCGCCGGAAATGTCTATATAATTATGGTTCGTTAGTTCCCTGCGCGTATGAGACTTTGCAGTCGTGTAATCACTGCAATGTAACGGCCATAATTGAATTACTACTTGTTTTAATGAGTAATTTAATGAATTACTTTCGTGGGTTAGTGAATTATTAATGTAATGAATTACTTAAAGCAAGTAATTTGAAGGAAACTATTCAGCGCTTTCCTGATCTTTTTGAGTCAATTATGGCATTTTCGCTTCCTTTATGGGATAGAACATTTACCGAAAAACGATTTAAAAATAACACAGGGAAATTAGTCTGAAATGGCAGGCTCACAGAATACAGAAATTCTGCATAACTTCGTCACTCGAAGTCCCGAATAACATATCTCGAAGGCTACTACCCTCGACACTCCACACAAGAGGAGTCAACGAAGTCCTCACGTTTATGATGACTATCGGACAGCTGAGCTACATGATGCAGATGTTTCAAATGCGTGTGTCCCAGCAACAGGCACAATTTTTCTTTATACACAACTGTGGCTGGTTCTGTGGTCCTAGGTCACCCCCTTCCCCCTCCCCCCGCCACTCCACTATCCTTTAGTCAAAGCAAGGTCACGCAAGCATAGAGGCAGGTTAGAGAGACGCGTCATTAACAAAGGGAGGAGTTGTCTTTAGGTGCTAAGTTCATTTCACATGTGCTGCAAATAATTGGTACATGAGTAACGGCATAAATTTTAAAGTTTTGTTTAAGTAGCTTGAACGTCATTTAATTACAAGTAACACCAATGTAATGTCTTTACTTTCGACCAGCAGTAACTTGTAATGTTCTTAATTACATTTAGAAAAATTCTAGACAAGCATTTACTTATATGTGCTTGAATTACTCTTTCGAAGAAATCTTGCCACAACTCGTGTGTATGCTTCCATAACTTTCCTCGATATCTCAGTGATTCTGGGAATCATGAATCCCGCATCATCCTGCTGCTACCAAGGCGCTCGCATGGTCTGTCTCGTATAACTGCGTCGCACTAACTCTTTTCAGTGCACCAATAACGCCGGTCATGTAGTGTAATCAAGAATTGGAATTGGCTTAATATCTAAGGAGAAAGCTGAAGGAACAAGGGAAGGACACACGCATACGACAGGGAGGTCTGCCAGCACTAATTCGACCCGCCACGGTGGTCTAGTGGCTATGGCACTCGCGGCTGTTAATCGGAAGGTGGCGGGATCTAATCCCGGCCGCGGCGGTTGCATTTCGGTGGAGGCGAGGTGTTGAGGATCGTATGCTGTACGATGTCAGTGCACATTAAAGAACCCCAGGTGGTCGAAATTTCTGGAGCCCTCCACTACGGCGTCTCTCATAATCAGAGCTGGTTTTGGGACGTTAAACCCCACAAATCAATCGAAAAAACCACCATTTTGTTTCCGCTTTCCGTGCTTCACGTGCTCACCATTGCCCAGCAGTACGGGACGCAGCGCCCACGCGTTGCGTCTAAGGCATTTATACAGTTCAAATATACTCACTTTTCGGGAGCGTCGGTGTGTACTTGCCTTCGGAGGGTGAGAGATTGAAAGTGTTTGAAAGTTTGAAAGTGTTTCTTTCCTTATTTACGCACATGTAACAAATATTTGTCGGGCTTGTAATTGAGGGCTAGTTGAAGGTGCGATAAATAAATATACAAGCTATCCAAGTGCGTTAAGAAACAGAAATTAGTAAATAAGTAAGTTAAATATCAATAAATAAGACAAATATTAAACACACAAAGAATGTGATTATTTATACATGATTATACTAGTGGCCCGGGGTTCCAACCTCAGCGTCGACGTGAAATTTTTCCACTAGCATCGGTGTTGGAGGGACTCCGAGGTGAAGCTGCCACGAGATTCGAAGCGCTTGCTTGCTTGCCCGTGACAGGGCGACACGAGTTGACGTCACTTGCCGGCCCAGCCAATGGCGTGTTAACCTACGCGGGCGGCTACTACGTCGACGCGACTTAGGCAAAGACAGCTTCAAGTGCTTTGCTCCTACTACTACTACTACTACTACTACTACTGCTACTACTACTACTACTACTACTACTACTACTAATAATAATAATAATAATAATAATAATAATAATAATAATAATAATGGCATTGTATATTGTTAAGAATATATCCACCATGGGTTGGGGACGTGCATGTCCTGAAGGGGAGAATGCGACCAAAGAAAAAAAAGGATAAATGGTGCTTCCTGCGTGAGTGTTTCTCAGATTCTCGTGAGGTTACTATAAAGCGTGCTTGACTTTCGTCGTACATTCTGACGAAAAGAAAAGCAATAGAGGCTCTGCCACTTGACGTCGCTATACTGCCCACGTTGTTCTCGTCTCTACTGCGTTTGGGTATTCCTCTAGCTTGGACAGGAGGAAATTGCTGCAGATCGCCGCACGTGATGAAATCAGATCCTCTAAAAGACTGATCAGTAATAGTATAAAGCGGACGCGCAGCTTCGCTGTACATCCACTTTCACGAGGTTAAATGAACGCGAAACTTTTTCATACACTGAGATCAAAGCCTTCGCTTGTAATGTCTGAGTATTGACACCTAAAGCTTGTCATGATTCGACATACGTCTAATGGTGCTTGCATGTCCATAATTCACTTTCTGCCTATTCACCAACTCCCGCACGTCTAAGGAAAAAAAGGGGGGAACTGGTTAGAACACGACTCTGTCTCTGAGACCCTGCGCTGCTAAGATTTATTTTCTGTTCCTTCCTAACGCCCTCATTCATTCTTTTTTCCCCTTAGTATAGAAGGAGCGAGCATTAGGCTCCTCGTTTTGATGGAACGGTACCGAAAAGGGGAGCCGATAAGCGGGGACTTCCCTGGTTGCCTACATTCAGTATGCGACAAGCTGCGTGAATACTTGGCTGAAGGGAGGGTCGTATGGATCGCCCTTCGAGTTCGGGGTTCTCGCTGCGGGTTCGATCGAGCCATTAGCGATCAGATCGTTATAGTATGTGTGCGGCCACCTTCGACCCGTTTTCGAGCTAAACCGTTTAGCTTTCACTGAAGGGACCCATTAGCGTGACCATGGCGAAGGCAGAGATTTCAAGATATGCGCTGTTCTTCAGAGAGGAAAAAAAAGCAGTATCATGAAACAAATGGAAGGTGGATATCAGAAGTCGGCCTCTTTAATGCCTAGCCCGGTGTCGTAGTCTTCGAGCAGAGCGAACGATTAAGCAAACGGTTCTGTGCAAGGAACGCGGGCGCATGTGCGAGGTGAGATTGCTGAAGTCAGCTCAAGGCTGAACGCAGCGATGGCGAGTCGTTTGATCTTACGGTTCGCTGCGAGGAAAGCTTTGGCTGATCTTGTGTACCGCGGCTCAGGGAGCCGTACGAAAGTAAACATCGTAGCTTGTGTCAACATGAGGGTCAACGTCGATAGGACAAATTTTACATTCTGCGCAGTGTTCGTTGATACCAACCAACTGCAAAGACTCGTAACCTTATAATCAACATTGGGCTTTGTACAACGGGATGTTTTGTTCAAGGCGCCAGTTATATGTGCAGTCGTTCTTTTAGGGGCGGAGCTCCTTATGGCGTCACCCGTTCGTCCCCGTTGTCGTTTCTTTGTAACCACCGCTCGTTGAGTCTACAATCCGGCCATAGATGGCGCTACTTGTACTATATAACGAATGCATATACGCTGAGAAATGCAAAATCGCCCCACACTAGAGGGCGTTTTGTAGCAAAAGATAATAATAAAAGGTGAGTTTTATGAACACAGGATTTACGTCACACGTAGGGAAGGAGAGAGAGACGATCGCGCCACTGCGATCGCGTGTTCTTCGGCGGCGTTTTGGCGCGCGCGCCAACAGAGGCTCGTCGACGGAGGATGGACAAGGCTGCCGAGCGGCGTGCGCGCAGGGCGGCGGCGGCGGCGGCTCGCGCTCGAAGAAGCGACCGGGAGGCCGAAGCTAGCCGTGATTCTGCGCGGCGGCGCCGCGAGGACCCTGCAGTTCGAGCGCTCACGTTACTCACGAGTTTCATTGAGGTGTGTGGCGAGGTATCTTTAATACATAAGAAGAGCTTCGCCCACTCTCCATCATTCACCCTGTGGATATGCTGTCATTTTTTTTCATTTGTTCTGTCCTGTATTAATTTTTGTATCCCATTTTCAGCTATGTTTAAGTCTCTTTAATGGACCATCTAACTCCCCAGCATGGCATGGAAATCATCGGGAATCTGAGCAACAAGAGGACACACAAGAAAAGAGACAGGACAACGCAGGCGTGAACTAACAACTGATTTAATTGAAGACAGGGGGCCTGCATGTATATATGTATCTACAAACTGCGCAGGCATACCGTAGCGAATACCCTTGGAATTCCCGATAGTTTGCATGCCTAGTACAAACTAGCCCAGTGTGTACTATTCCGTTGTCTACAACGGGCCAAATAACCCACGTTTAGGCTCGAGGTTGCGTTGCTCTAGCCTCTGATATCGAGTATGATTTGATGCTGATTTTAAACTGGTTCCATTCGTATAAAGAGCACGTAATTATTTCATTAAGATTATGCTGGAATGTCATAGATAGCAGCAGGTATGAAAAGATTCGGAAAAAGCATTCCCTCAGCATCGCCAAACCATTTGCAACACGCGACAAGTTCTGATGTCACCAAAAGATGAAAGATTACCGTCACTGTTTTCAGTTTTACAATCCAGCATTTCTTGATCAGGTGCATGTTCTATTCGGGGCAGTGTATGGACTAGCAACCATGAATTCATGTGCACACGGGGATGAATTCGTCATGAGTTTTCTTTGACCTCAATAGTCATACGAGCCCACTACCTCATAGCTTAGGTCTTTTCCCGAGTATGCTCACCATACCTCATATGAACACTAACTATATGGAAGGAACTTATTCCACGATGCAGGTATCGAACTTTTTTTTTTGCCTTTTTTGTAAAATTGTGGTTAACGGCTATGTAGGCACAAAGGCGTACACATACCTGTGTGCTTGCGAGTTATCACAGCCAATAGCAACCTACGTCACAACTTAAGCGTAGTCGTATGTTAAAGAGTGGAATGTAAGCTTGCAGTTTCGTGCATTTCATAAAAATCTTTTTTACAATCTCGGGAAACAAGTTGGGGTACACCTTAAAATTGCTTCATCAGTTCATTCACATCGCCCACAGGACATATTGCACCCACTTCCTTTGGAACACATAAGAGCGTAAGGAGCTTAAGTTTTTTGATAAAAAAAATCCTGCACGTCGCACACATTGTGGGAATAGGTGTGATACGAAGCAGTCATATATGAAATTTCCTACGACGAATTGATTGACATTAATTGAAGTCTTACGCGCAGGATTAAGGTCTTTGTACAAAGAACATGAGTGGATGCATGCTTAACGCGGACTGACCAGGAACGTCGACAACACTATGGCAACCGAATGGTAGCTCATGGGACGACCTAACGTTGGCACTCATATCAATGCACAGTACAGACCTTTCTTTTGTGGAGGTGAAATGCACGCTAAGGTGCACTTATGTGCGTCTCCTAAGCCTCGTTTGTTGAACTATTTTTACGAGATCGAGCAAAGTTGGACAAAAAGCGTGTCGAGTTATAGTAAAACATGTGTATTGTTGATTAAATTCCCATGATTAAGCTCAACGTACATTAGAAGCACAATTCACGTTACACAAGCGCAGTCACCCCACAGCCGGTGTGATAGGTTTACTTACTATACATACCGTCTGCGAGGAGCCGCTGTAGCTTAGTGGTTACGCGCTTGCTTGGTACCTCGGAGGCCCGGGATGGATGCCACCCCCCCTCCTATACTGCTTCGTAGGTTACGTATGTGCTTGTTATGTTTATACTTCCGTTTCAAGCTGCGACAAACAGTGTGCCTTTCTTATTTTAAGTGTGCTCTAATGATATGTTAGATGTTTTGGTTCGTCCTTGATTGACATAGGCTGTATAAAATTCAAACACCTGTAGCGCATTCCCGCATACAGCAGCCCAAGCTCAACGGGTGTGAGCCACACGTGACTGCAGTATCGTTGATCATGACGTACATAGCGAGTGTGGTGTGTTGGTGCAGTAAAGATCAGTCATGCATGCTCTTTATACATGTGTACCCTGTCATACAAATATTCGGGTATATCAGGCGAACGAGACGACCAAGAGAGCACCTGGACGTAGATAGATAGATAGATAGATAGATAGATAGATAGATAGATAGATAGATAGATAGATAGATAGATAGATAGATAGATAGATAGATAAGTGCTGCTCAAGTTCGCCAGGAAATGCTTTACATTTACTATTTCCGCAGGCCTGCGCTCGTTTATTTATTTATCGAATTTGTTCATAACACCGGGGAGAGGTAGAGCATCTCAAAGAGGGTTATTACCTTTGATTTGGGTTGTTTTGCTTTCATAAGGAGGCGCGCCTCTAATGCCTCATTGATTAGCCTTCGTAGGCGATGCGTCACTCCCGAGTTTTATACTAGCCCAGGAAGAAGAACTTTCACTGACACTGATTACTAAAATCCAGGCAATTAAGGTGAATCTGCTCTTTGACCACAACTTTACACAAGCGCAGCCTTGTTTTGTATAATTCAGACTCATGCCACAATCGGGCGTCATTTGTTCGCACATGAACAAGCACCGCGCAAATCGCAACCTTGATGTTTCGGGCGATTATATTTGATGTTAACAGCTGAGCTGTTTGATGTAGAATTTGAATGGTGACGAGCGTGCGCAGTTAACAGCGGAGCCATCACGCCGAAGGGAAGAACTCTTGTCCTTGACCCACTACCCACGCTGCTACGTGATAGAGAATATGTCAAAGGACAGTATAAAAGTAATAAAAGAGAGAAAGGAAGAAAGAAATAGATGCAGTCTCGGGTTCCGCAGAAGGAAAAGGCGGACCTGTGCTTGCCCTCCACCCACTAACCACACCCGTGTCCTCAGCACACTTATACATGAAAGTGATAGTGAATTGGACACCTTTGCCCCAGCGCAGCTGCTTATTTGGGTTTCGCAGCTATGGAACTGCCTTTAATTCTTCTTGTATTGTGTGCAAACACCTATATGGCATCTGCTAGGCAATGCTATGTCAATTATGTCTCAGACAAACAGGAGCAGTATACCAAAACAGCCTTTGAGGCTGTTTTGGTAGACCTGGGTTCGCTTCCCAGTCCGTTACAAATTTTCAACATCATCTTCCCAGCTCGATTACTCCACTTTCTTTACAAGAGGTTCCCCGCTAAATTTGGCGCCGACGGGAGCACTTTTTCGCACTCGTTCGTTGTTCCTGCCACACGATAGAAACCTCCTAGTCGAGCCACGTATAGCTTCGGCGCAAAAGTACACGCTTATATTTGCTGGAAGAACCTTCGATTGCACAGGGCATAGGGAAGTGTCCTGTTCAGTTTACGCACCGAAATTCGAAGAAAAAAATGTGAGCGGCGCCGTTTTGGATACTGTTCCTTCGTTTAGTTGATGGGTCGTTTTTTTTTTACTCGCGCACCCTTTGTGATAGTGCCGAATCATGCTGCGGAAATTATCACCACACTTCTCTGTTAACAATTCCATCTAGACTACCAAATTCGGGACAGCTCTTTTCTGCCGCCAGTGGCTAGGAGTGCCACTAATGGACAGCTTTGATTGTGCCACCAGAAAGGCATTGCCTATGAGCATTGCGGCAGCTGAGGAAACCACTGAACCCATTCTTGTCATTCTCCTCGCTACAGCTATCAAAGACAGTCCCTCGCAGCTGTCCTAGCATGCCTCGGCGGCCCACCGTTTTCCGAGCAATTAATCTTGGAATGCCGGAATGTTCAAGCTTCGCGTCAGAAGACGACGAAGCCGCTGCCGAGGTTCCTACGAGCAAATGGCTTCGCCGAAAGACTGTGACACTTCTTCGCTTGTGTCCACCATCACTCTTGACTATAGACAGGCTAGATAGCACTGCGGAAGAGGAAGGAGTAAAGGAAACATAAACGCGAGGAGGTTAACCACTAAGCAGATATTGCTCCGTATTGAGCGCTTCGAAACACATTATCTGGATCTTTCAACTGCTCATCGATCGAGTTGGCGTAGGACAAGGCCCGTCATCATGATGTAACTAGGTCAGGGGAGTGCACGAGCGCGAGCGTAGAGCCTGTGAAGTCGTGGACTTGACAAATGTTGCCCGATATACGCGAAACTTGCGTGTCGCCTTTGTCAGCCGCAGGCGCCTGCTGAGTCGAGCTAGCCCGAGCGCCAATATCTGCCGGAACAGATCTCCGCGCACGCACCACGCTTCGACGCACACCGTCGTCGCACGCGTCCGCGCAAAAAACCGAGCTTGAACTACACCGCAAGTGCGTATGTTGCCTGAACTTAGGAACTTAGAACTATGTGTTGATGAGCAGACGTAGAAGGTACGCATGCGCACTCAATGAGCGCAGGCAAAGCCCATCCACATGTGTTGATGTATATTTTAGAAGTGTCGTATGTTTGGGCTAGTTGCCGTTTAGACATGCAGACAATTGAAAATCAGTGCAATAAGATGCCACACAAGAAAACTGACAGGACAACACAGGCGGAAACCAACCACTTTTTCTAGTTTACGCCTGTGTTGTCCTGCCTCTTTTCTTGTGTGTTGTCTTGTTGCACTGACTCCCAGTGATTTCTCTGTGTTGACACGCGGTACATTACGTGGCGCTGCAGTCGTTCTGCGCAAGGCGGGCGCAATCAAGCGGATGCTCACTTAGTAGACAAACTTTATGAAACAGAAAACAAAGCGTGGCTTCATAGGTAACACGCTTGAAGACTGATTACCGGGACTTTGATCGATGATCAGGAGTGATGACCGGGATGATCTTGAGCATTTATGCATCTAGATAATGCAGGCATTATGCGCCTTGCATTATATAGCGACAAAACGCGTGATTTTACTCATCTCTGTTTCTTAAACGCCATGATTTTAGCTATAGTATTGCAGTTAGGTTCATTTTAGAGTTTTATTAGAGCTCCAAGCGAGGATGGTCGGACGTCGCATGCCCTTCGTACAGTTGTCAGTTATGAGAAGGAAGTGGAATCTACATAAAGGATTTCTTATATTATCCCCTGTAGCTTTCTTTAAAAGCTAATGCAACGCCTGCAAGAAACCTTGCGCGTGTTAGTTTTGGGTATAAAGATTGCGGTACCTTATGAGCAAGCACGTTGTACGTGCTCAACTCTGCGTCGTTTGCTTTGACTGGCTCTGTAGGAGCCATTATGGCGCGAAAACAGTTAAATACTGCCGAACTAAATAAGCAATACGGACTTATTGGATACAGTGATGAACGTTTACGAACCGATTTTCACGTTCGAACCAATTGTCATTGGTATCCATTGCAGTAACAAATGCCCTGTTCGTTCTAATACGACAACGCACTGTATAAAGATATTCTTTCAACGTGACATTTCTTCAGCATGACCAGTAATGATTTTCGAGGAATACCGTGGCTTCTTTAGCAATAAGACATCGGACGCGACGTGCGCGCCGACAAAACATCACAACCATAATCTGGAAAAAATGCAACATTCGCATCGACGTACACGTTTTAGAGAGGGAAAACTGTCTGGCATATTTAAAGAAAACGTGATAAATTGACGGTGGAAGGGTAAGCTCCGACATCAACTCGAAAAAGAAGGAGAAGAGAGACACTGTAAATGACGAAAAACCAGCCCCTGGTTGTCTACTGTGAGCGTGGCTTGTAAAAAATGAGGTTAGAAGAAAGAGAAGATCAATACCACCTTGGTCAACTATTTCGATTGAAGACTTCCGTAAAAAGTGACAATCATCCAGCCTCGGTGTAAGAGGCTGTTAAGGCGATGGTCTTCTTTTCGCGATCCACCCGACAAGGTAGAGGTTATTCCCTCTGGCATTAGCCAAAGAAGCATAGCGCCCACGTGCTGAATGGTGGGTTATTGTGCGCAGACCCCCAGGGAAGCTGCGGCGTGGGCCCATGTCGTCGTCGTGGCGCGACTCGGTGCGCACGGTGACCTTCCAGCGGTCGCCGTCCAGCCGGCATCTGGACTCGGGCCGGTTGGGCTTCGAGGTGCGCGCCGCCGAGCCCGGAGGAGGACTCATCGTCGCCCACGTCGACTCCCAGTCGGCGGCACATCGCGCGGGGCTCAGGCAGGGGGACCGCATCCTGGCCGCCAACCACGTCTCCTTCCGCGACCTGGACCTTGACGCGGCGCTGCAGGTAAGAGACTCTCTTTCCTCGCTACTTGCCTATGGGTCGTACGTGTGCCCACTATCATTTTGTACCAACCGACATGCTCATTAAGAAAGCAAGTGTAAATGGATACATTTTATGCCACCTCTTTCCAAGGAGTCATTTAATGAATAATCTGAATGAATGTAGTCAGCGAACTGCGCGCGTTACTTTCACGTTGCATTCTGGCGCTTGATTATCATAGAAACATACAAGCATGGATTATCTCATTTAGCTTGATCAACTGTGGCACATGAGAATTTTTTTACAGATTATTGTTTTTGTAGCACTTCTTGGTGACATATGATGTGATAGTATGCGCGTGCCACCAATTCTGCAGCTGCACTCCTGTGAAATAGTGCAGACGCACCACTGAATATTTTCTCAGTTATGGCTCGTTCGAGGGTTGTTATTCCCACGTTGCGAGGTTTGCATTTCGCCACAGAGACGCTCTGGATTCGATATCCAACCTTGTACTCTGCCTCGCTTGCTTTTAGTGCGATAAAGTGGGCCATATCTGTGGCCGTTTCATTCAGTCTTCATTAAAACTACAACACAGAACTAGTGCAAATAAGAACGCGACTGTTTCAGCCAGTATTTCTGAGTGTGCTCTACCACGAAGCTTTGCCAGCAAGGTAGCGCCCCATCAGGTACGTTCTCTATAGTTTTCTAATTCTTAATTACCACTATTCCACCTATATAAACTCCTTAGTGCACCTCTTTATTCCACTATCATTATACTTTCCCTGCCCTTCATAGCCCCTATTTCACCTCGGTACCGCATTCGCCATGATTCTAATCGTTCATTCTTAGGAGTCCATTTTTCCTTATCATAGTTAACGTTGACTAATGCACCTTCGTTGTCCTTACTTCTAAGTAATTCTAATTTGTGCGCGCTTAATTACGTCTGGCTAACTTAAACAATTATATAAACTGCCTTCTGCTCTGAACAACACACCATTCCTGGCATCGGCAACCTATTATCTATGAGGTATTTTTGTCTCCTTGATGTTAATATCAACTCGGACGCCAACTTTTTGGGCTCATGATGCTTTAGGCTCAATAACAAAAAAAAAGCATAAGGGAAATGTGCCATATAATTGACCTCGTCATCCCGGCCCTGCGAAAGCGAATGTCAAGCAATGCTGCGTAAAATGACAGTCGCGACTGCTGAGGGTGTATTCTTTATAAGCGCGAAAGCAAAGTATCACCGATAAAGACAGAAGCCCATCAGTGTTAGTGTGCCAGGGTACCAAAGCCCACGTGACCAAGGTGCACCGTGAAATTTGAATTCATAACGTAACATGGCCGTGTCAGCGAGCAGAACGTCGGCTGATGAGGCCATCGTATCAATTTCGTTGGGATAAAGTCATCATATCTGTCGTATAGTGATGATGTTATCATCACGCTACGATATTACACGACGCATCATGCGGTTGTTTGGCACGTCATACGTGTAGTCCAGCGATGACGTGGTCCGATGACATCCCTCACGGGATGTCATCGGACCACGTCATCCAACACACTGTTGGATGACGTGTGTTGCTGACCACGTCATCCGTGGTCAGTGTGTTGCTGACCACGTCAAGTGTGTTGCTGCCCACGTGTGTTGCTGAACAGTGTGTTGCTGACCACGTCAAGCAACACACAGTTCGCTTTCCGCTTTTAGCGGTGAAGCTCCTTAGGGCATAGGCTAGTCCCTCGCCATTGTCGTAGCCACCTCTAGGTCTCAGAATGATCACGAGATGGCGCTGCGGTGCGGCGCGCCAGGAGGCTCGCGCTCGCCCTCGGCGCGTGCCTCCCGGCGCGCGAGCTCTCTCATCTGCTGTCTTGTGAGAGAGAGAGAGAGCGAAAGGCGCGCGTTGACTATGGAAACGCTCTTTCTTCGATGAACGCTCTACCAGCTCGCAAAGAAGGAGAACGCGAGAGACAACGTTGGCGCAGGCAGCGTCTTCTAGGGAGTTTCTTGATTAAAAAATACCGACTGCTCGCGCTGGAGAACCGTTCACCGGCCACCCGTATATATATATATATATAGGCATTGGATCTTGACCTGCAATGAAGTGCCGGTGGGAGATTTCACTTGTGCGTAGTTGAACCATAAGGAATCGTAGCGTGCGCGTTAACTAAATTAATCCGGAACTCGGCACGATATACGACGTGGGAGCGCAGGAATCTCATAAAGACGAGGAGCATAAATGACATCGCGTGTGTGACATGCATGAGTGGGACCAACGAAGAAAACACGGCTCCAGTAGGAAAACGAAAAATCACGGCTCACGAATAAAAAATTTCTTATATATATACACACAGCGTTTGTCACGTCTTTGATGATGTACTGGGCAAGATTCACGGAAGGTTCACGGTTTTTACCGATGAACATGAACTTCCGGAGCTTCGCCCACTCATCTTCATTCACTTCGTGGATATGCGTGGATTTTTTTTTCACGGTCTTCGGTATCGGCGTCAGAAAGGGAAAAATAGCTGTTACTGAAAATCACAGCGCTCTTTATACGCTTGGCGAGTGAGTCAGCGCGACCAGACCTAAGATGTCGTGTGGTGCGGCGCACACTCTACTAGTGCAGGAAAAATTGCTAGGAGCTCTCAGCTATCGCTGAGCAGACGCAAACCGAAAACCGCGACATTCGGTGGTCGTGTCAGGGAACTAGGCGTTCGAACAGGGAAAATTTAGCAGTCGCACATCATGTGACTGTTAACCTTGAACTACTTGTGGCTCATAACCGCGTATGCAGTGCGGGTGTGACCCACACGTGGTTTTATTACCGTTAATAGTGACGTAAAATGGCACAGATATCATGTTATTGATATTGTGAACTATCAGTCATATTTCTCACACATGTGTGCTCTTTCACGCCAGTTTCGGTATATACCAGGTCAACGAGATGCGAGTTTTTAATCATTTATACCAGATTTCTGTGGAAAATTTTTCTGCCACCATTTATTGGGTTTTTCTCACCTTTTATGAAGGTCGCCTTCGCGTCAGACATTTTAACTATTTCGTTACAGTAGGAAAATGGGCGACTTTCGTAGGCTTTAGTAAATATTTTTGCAATACGTAATATAACGGTTATAGTGTGATGCCATGCACAACTGAAATCTAATTAAACATAATTTCGAAACGTGTCAGTTTTAAAAACTTAAATTAGAAAGTAACATGGAAAAATCTTAATATACAACGTTTATTCGGAATTTCATAGAACATTTGTAATGGTGGGGCTACTACATAAAAGGAGCGGAGCTTAAAGATATACTGACGTATGCGAATTATTTGTGTAGCAGTTGCCTACATTAGAGGAAAGTTCCAACGGCCTAGCTCAAAAAGTGTATGAGTTACACTTTTTTGCTTCCTGCCTAGTAAAAACGGCCTTGCTGGACCAGGTGGCAGTTTTATCTCTTTGTTGTAGAAATTTCCCATACACAGAAACAAGGTAAATATAAGTAAATATGGAATAAAGTATGCTATTGAACTACTCGTATATGACCAAATTCTGCTGCATTCTTCAAGAAAAAACATTTGCTGAGAAAGTATAGCAGCTGATGACAGTCCGCGCTGGTTCTGCGAGTCTTCGTCGGCCGAACCGATGGCCCATAATCATCATCTGAGTCACTGCTGTTGCTAGCCAAATCGTCAAAAAGGCGTTGTAGGCGCGCTTGTCCCTCGACAACTTCCCGCAAAGGAAAGTCTGCCACCCTTGTAAACAAGCGGAGCAAACCGCGCGAATTCACCCGCCGTTAAAAATTTCCACCGCAAGTGAAAAATGCAAACTACGCAGGAAATGAGGCATCGTTTCTTGGATAATACGAGAGAAGGCATAGAAAGTCTATAGAAGCACTAGTATTTTTTAAAAATTCTCGTGGGGGCCTACGGGTCAACGGTGACCGATGATGTGCAGTGACGGTAACAAAAGAGTTAAGGCTCTCTCCTTAATAACACAATCACCTTAGTGCGCAATTTTGTTTTTCCAATGCTTGCTTGGAGCTGATAAGAACAGCATGACATCATAATCAACCGAAGAAAATTTACAGCAGAACGATAACTCCTGGTTGCTAAAAGTAGGTTCTCACGTCTTCGGTACTTAACGAACCTAGGGCGGGCTCATGAATCGAAGCAATCAGGCGCCTGCGATAGCGGAATGACGCGCAAAGGAAGCTGCATGTGAAGACGCACAAAGGGCTAAAAGCTGGGACTACCACGACAGAACCCTTCATACCTTCTGTGCTGGCACTTCTGTGTTATCGTCCCTGCTGGCCGTAGCTCTCTGTCACGGCGTAGGGGACAGAGGGCAATCAGTTCCCCAGGCGTATTCGCGAAGGCCGCTCCTAAGTGGCTGCGCTGACGTCGACCACTGCAGTAAGTGAACGTAGTCCGTTGATTGGCGCGGGTGTGAACGGCGCGGAGGAGGCCTTTTCAAGTATCAAATGAACGGTAACAGACCAATGAGGGCCTCTGTTGCCACCGCACTTTAACTCCAGAATTCGAAGAATCGTTCATTTCGTGTTTCTTTTCGCTTCTACTTGAAGTTTTCATGAATCGTAAAGAGCGTCGAATTGTAACAAAGCTTTTTAGCGTCCTTATCGTATTGAGTACATATAAGTAGATTAGGTGCACATATATGCAAAATTTTAACCAAGTCGGTCCTGAGGAGGAACCAGAACTTCACCGCAGTCTTCCTCACACCTTGTATTAGCCGACATTTCTGTATATTTTTCGTGGTTTTTTTTTTTTGTCCTTCAGGACCTCATTAAGTCGCATGTGGTGTGGCTGAAGGCGATCGATTCGTCTGACATAGATCGTAGCAACCAAGCTGACAATGTTAGGCTACGCAAGATAATTGAGCAGTAGTATTGGTACTCGTTAGTGCATTGATGGTCCGGCATGTGATTTCGTGTTATTTCGTTAATATTTACCGAAGGAATTCACTGGTACTAATACGAAGAGCACTACTAATACTGGTACTAACACGAAGAGCACGTTGACCGCTCTGGCACACCGAATAAAACAGGGTGGACTTGTCGGCGCGGAAATGGAACTGTGAGTTGAACAGCGAAAATGCAATAGCGCTACATGGTGTGGTTCTTTTCCTTTTTCTTTTGTCGTCATCCTTGTTTCGGCGCTGTTTTCTTGTTCATGACTCTAAGTCAGAGCGGGGGGCTTTGGACAGCGTGCCATGTGTCGCTACGCGTATTCCTGCGCTCGGGACATTCTTAAAGGCTAGCGTTACGTGCCTCCCGTAAGTGGCACGCGCTTGTAGTGAACTGGTGAGAACAGAGAGTTTCGGTGTGAAGTTCAACGAGTTCAAATTGCGCCGACGGAGTGTTTTGAAGAATTTTAAGAGCGGATCTGTTGAAGCTTGAATTCCACCCGTCCGGAGCGTCCGCGAAATTGGCGAAGCAGGTGAGGGCAAAACGAGGAGAGCTCGAAATGAGGAAAAATGTGAACATAGTGAGAGAGAGAAAAAAAAGAGACAGACCGAGTGAGTGAGAGAGAGCAACAAACGAAATGAATGTGAGGCAAAGCTGGTTACAAACCATGGTACCCAAGGTCCGAAGGCGATCACAGTACCACTGGGTCATACGAACCACCTCAGTGGGCTGGATCGACCATTGTAACACAATTTCTTATAGTCGGGACAACAACAAAACAAACAAAATCCACGTAGAGAGAATAAAGAAAAAAAAAGAGTGAAAGAAATTGTTAGAAGCGGTATCGCGGCGCCTTCCCGGCGGAAGTGTGTTGTGTATGGAAGACGACGATGTAGCACTCAGACGTTCGTTTTGTCGAAGGCAAGGATGGTACAAGCCGTCACGCTGTTTTGTCAGCATTACATAAATTTATCGAAGCCTCCGGAAGATTACGCTGCTAGTGCTGTCGACCACAGGGTTTCGATCCCCATGTTTCATTTAGTAAATTCTAATTATTAATTTTAATTAGAAGTTCTTCCTTCCTTTTTATTTTTTCTACGATTTCGGCCTTAGACTTTTAATTTTCCTGCTCTTTACATCATTACTTGTAGTGTGGCCAATCCCCCTCGTGGGTATGTGCCAATTATAGAGGCCACAACAACAACAAGTGCACCCTACCGTGACCCGATGCGCATATCCCGAGCGTCATTCTTTGTACTATTGCTACGAAATCGAGCAAAGTTAGGCAAAGGCATGCCGAGTGATATTAGAACGCGAGTGTTGTTTATCACACTGCTATGATAACGCATAACACGCACAGAAGTGGCAATTGACTGTCACAGAAGCGCCATCATCACGAGTGCTGACGCAATAGATTTATTTACTACCGTGCAGTAGGAGCTGCAGTAGCCTATTGGTGCCAGGCTTGCTTGACACCTCGTAGACACGGGTTCGAATCCTACGACCTCATCACTTGGTATAGTTTGCCTTCGGAAATCACAGCACGTTCGTCCGTGCCTGTACGCTTGTTTGTATAAATTCCAATTGCGAGCTACGACAAACGGTATGCCTTTCTTGTTTTTGAGCTTTGCAATGATGTGTTAAATGTCTGTTTTAGTTGATCCTTGATTGATATATCGTGTATAGAATTCAAACACCTGTATCGCATAATCGCATACCATGAGCCGAGTTCTACGGGTGTGAGCCACACGTGATTGCAGAATCCTTGATCGTGACATACACGAGTCTGTCATGCTAGGGGTGTACCCTTATGAAAAAATTTAATGTCATTCTGTAGAGAGTCTGATGAGTTTACGCATCAGGATCACAAAAGCCTCTAATGACTGTCTGATGAATTTCCTTATGTATTCCTGATGTTAGTCTAGTACGAATTGGCCACCGCTGTTCTATAGAGCTCCTGACGCAGATTTTTTGATGCGCTTCTAATGAATGAGTTTCTGATGCGCTTCTGACGAATGAGTTTCTTACGTGCTCTTGATGAGCTATTCTGATGTATACCTGATGTCAGTCTAGTACATATTGGCCACCGCTTTTCTATAGAGCTCCTGACGCATGAGTTTCTAATGCGCTCCTGGCGCATGAGTTTCTGATGCGCTCCTGGCGCATGAGTTTCTGATGCACTCCTAACGCACAAGATTCCGGTGAGCTTCTGACGCACTGTTATGATGCACTCTGATGACAGCTTATTACATATTGACCACTGTTCTATAGAGCTCCTAATGCTCAAGATTCTGGTGAGCTCCACGCATTCCTGATGCCTGTGTTGTGGCTGTTACCTGATGTCATGGAAGTGAACGTCCGTACGATCGGTTCAACATGAAGACATTGATAACTTACATTCTTCACATTCATGCAAAGGCATGCTCACTGCACAGGTAGATGAATCCTTTTTCTTTTCGTTTTGTGGTTTACTGCAGTCCTAACGCATATTAAATGATGGAGGCATTTCGAAACAAGCACTGCAGTGACAACTAATCTATAATTAACAGGGCAATGAAAGGGGCTATCTCAGTGATTTCTACATTAGCTATGAATGCACTCTCCTACACTCACAAATAAAAATAAGACATGAAGAGAGGTTCACAGAAGAAAGAAATTTTCTATTTGATTTCTTGACACAGCAATGACGAAGGGCCAGTCTTGTTCCACCGATTGTATGGGTAAAGCTGCAGCTAGTGCACAACCTGCAAGAAAATGTGTGAAAATTAAGCACAGCATTGAAGCATAGCAGCACCAATACTAGTTTTCTATACTGCTTAGTGCAACAAGTGAGCAGGTGCTGAAGTGTAACACATGCGAAAAACATTTTACAGTTGATGCCATTTTACAATGTAATGATATATTTTTTATCAGCTGCACTAATAATCAATCTGCATTTAATATTCAACTACCTAATCTTATTTTTGTGCAGGACAAACAGCAGTAGTACTTTGCCTTCACAAGAAGTTTAAAAAACCAGCACAGTAGTGGAAACAGGCCAACACGTTCTGTATACTCATACAATATGTGCTGGCCTATTTCTGCAAGCATTTAGGATATTCACATCATGCAGCTTTTTTTCAAAATACAAGGGCTAAGTGATGCTGCTGCATGGAAGCTGTCCGAACCAGTATGCTTGAATGCTGATAGTTTTCGTTTACAAACCACAGAAGAATCTAAACTTTGGTGTGAGATACTGCTACATCCTTGAAATCACGAAAGGGTACCACCCCCCCCTTACACTGAAAGGGTACTCCATACAAGCACGTAAATTACAACAGAACAGTACTAAATTTGCAACTAGTTTAACCAGAAATCACACATTGTTTAAAGTTTCACATGTCATATATATGCGTCACAAGAAAATTGCAAAAAGCCCAAAAAGAAAAAAAATCTGCAGACATATAGTTCCATATATACACTGGCTACTTCTGATTTGAGACAAAAAAAAGGGAAAAAAGAACTTGCTTTCATGACCAATTATGCAAAATGTTACCAGTAAACTGATCTAGTGCATGAATTGCCTTTAAAATATGAAGCTGTGTTTATACAAAGGGCAGCACAGATCAGACAGGCAATTGTTAAAATCCAAGTGATGCAACACCAGAAGAATTCAAAAGTGCATACACAAGTAGTTTAGCTGTGCAGTGGAAGAAACATATCTGCGAAGCCCTGTTACAGGGCTTCGCAGATACGTTTCTAAAATAAAGACAGCTTTATAATGAACAAGGACAGGAAAACTGTAGAGGCGTTTCATGTAAGCAGGTGACAAACTTGCTTGTATGCCGTCAACTGCTGCCAAACAAAGTAAGCACAATTATCTCTCCCTCTCTTTTTTTTCATAGTGGAATATATGCACTAACTCTTCTTCGTAACCCCCTGTTGGTAGTTAGCACTGTTCCTGTCTTCCATGAGCTTTCCTTCAACCAATTTGTGCATTGCTTCAGAGGAAGTAGATAATACTTACACGCTTCATTCTGCTAGCAGGTTCTCGCTACCACATGGTGGTTGTAAACACATTTGAAAATGGGGGAATCCCCTATGTGCGAGCATATGGGTTGCACAACTTTTCATTGAGGTTTTTAATACTTCACGAAACTTCCCAGATAAATATCAACAATAAAACTGCTAATTCTACATTGTATAGGTGCTCCAAAGTTATTGAAATACCTTACATACAATACTGAAGCGCTGCTGAGGTAGATGATATAAAATCTCACTGTTTAAAATGCAGAACTAATCAGAATTACATGTGCTACCAAAAGGTTTAAGCACATCCTGTGATAAACGGGTAGCACAAGCTCAAACGCGAAGTAGAACACCAATACTAAATGGACTGTCACATGTCTCTCCTGCCTAAGAATTTCTCAAGGGCACAATAGCTTTCTCAATAGGTGCGAAATGTAAGAACTATCAACTTGCACTGAATAAAACAAATGCCTACCACTTAAGAGGACTTGTACGGGCTTGCAAGAACATATCCATCGCCTACAGCATGCTCTCCTCTCCTTGAGCGCCTTAAGCAGCGCCATCATCATCACTGCGTGCGTACATAACCAACAACACAAAAACGTTAATGATTTTTCAGAAAAGCAGAGTCCAGCAGGCACATGTAGCACACAACAAACACGGTGTGTTTTGGCAATAAAGGCCCTGAAATAATAAGCACACAGTGCTTTAAGAACAGATATTAATCGATTTAAGAAAGCTTGCTGATACGGATCCACACTGAAAAAACACCACTTATGAAACATGTACACAGAAAGCAAGAGCGACGGGCGAGCACAGTCTGTGCATGAGTTTAGTTAGCACTGTTCTTTGAAGTATTAGTGAAGTAACAGCTTCTTGCAGCTTATTGTAGAAATGCCACTGCAGACCAAATTTGCACACATGTGCTTCACAAATAAAAGGTCATAAATGTAAATTGCCAAACGGATTCCTCATGTGGAGATGATTACACTAGCACTTGTAGCAAAATTTTTTTTTAAAAGATTGATTGGTGAGGATTATGTGTTCCATGTATATCTGACAGTTAAACTATGCAAAAAATAGTGTACTGCATAATGAATGTTAGCCTTTCAAGAAAGTAATCCTTGCTGCCCTAGAGCCAATCCACATGCACATATTGCACGCTCAAAGCATTGCTACTCTTTCATTCTTTTTTTTTCTGTATTGTATTAACACTTCACAAAAACACGAACCCTGTTCTCCAACCTTCAGCAAACACAGTTGAAATAAAAATGTAAGCCCTTTTCCAACTGACAACCTCATAAAAATATTAAAGCTGTGTTTTTACCAACTTTAATGAACGCCACATCTTAGTTGCACATTGTGCAAATAAAAGCGCACTTTTGGTATCATGCTGTTTAAAAGAAGTGAATGAAAAAAATAAGAGAACCGTAAAGCACAAGTGAGCTTCTTTAACCCACGTAAATGTTGCAAGCCGTGCAGCGAGATTAAAACTCCTGTCAATTTCTGGAACAAACAGTTACACGCAGCGAGGTAGTCGGAGGCGCAACTAAGATGAGACGTAAGCCACAAACCAACACTGAATGCGCGATGACACCACAGTGTTTTTCTACCGTGCTCCACTCCACTGTAGTTTCTTTGCACGTTGGTTCATTTTACTGAACTTGCGGAACTTTTGTTTAATCCCCAGTGTGAAAAAGCTACGCGATGACCGAAGGGTACTAGTCGTCACGTGGAAGACCCCTTTTCATAGCGACAACGCATTGTATCAAGAAGCTTCGGGCGATCGTAATGTACCTAGTACAGCCAAGGAATAACAAAGCCATGACCTGAACGTTCCCGGAGCACAGGCACGCGTAACGCAACGATTCTTGATCACCATCTTCTGACTGCAATCAGCGGACATGGTAACCGCGCCATATAATTTTTTAGGTACTCGGAAAGCAAAGCCCAGCACAAACATACCTGCCATGCTCAGCCCTTCATTCCTGCTTTACCACGCTGTCCGGGCTGTCTTAGTTGTTTCCTGCACAACAAAAGTCAAAACGCAATGAAAATGCTGGTTACATAATTCAGCGGCTGTCTTAGGCTTACCGAAGCTGGGCATCCGCTGTGCACTCTTCAGCTTTGAGGTCAACAATGTAGACATTCGGCGACAGTCTCGTCAAACGTCGGAGGCTCGGGCTAGTGTACTACCGCAGTCACTGCTGCGACGCGCATTGCGTGACGATGAACGCTCACCAACGAATCGCACAATCAACTTGAATAACACATACACCATTGTGGTAAAAACACAGCACTGAGCGCGGTGACAAAGATGTTGTTGTCCGGCCGTTGTGGCTGCCGTAGACGACGACGATGCAGCGTCCGCCGATGACTACATACCCTACAACGTTCCGGCACACGGCATATATGCTCTCGGCGGCTAACAACAATGATAAAAGTACAATAAGCGCGCATATTAGCGATAAACATCGTAAAAACACAAGCACCGAACGAGCACGTTGCTCCCACTCGCTGCGCCAACAGCACTGTTCCAACCGCTGCCTTACGTTGAAACGTAAAACTACATAGGTGGCGGTAGTGTAGTGTTATTATAAAGAAAAGTTTTGTTTTTAAACCAAGATGTATTCGCAATACTGCACTCAAGTTTGGGACATTTGCATTCTTTTCCCGCTGTTTGCATACAGTTCACAAGACATGCATTTTTCAGTTTGAGAAATAAGCGAGTGACAACAGAGTGCCAACTTGGGACATCTTGTACTATAGCTAAAACAACACGAGCACTAAAAAAATTTCGTCATGTCGTCTTTTTTTTCTGTGTGTGCGTTTAACTGTTTTTATCTTCAGCACTTAGCGATGTCCAAACACTCCCCTAAGGCAGCACCTATCTCCGAGTCCTATGTCCGATACGTCATTGCCAATCTTGAAGGCAATGCGTTTTGTACTCCAAGCGTCAAATTCTTTCACAGCGCCATGGCGGATGAACGAAGGGTTTGATTACTTTCCCCGTGACTTGGTAGGTGGGTTGTATAGGTTCATAGAGGAATAAGACGTGTATTCTGCAACCCATCCGGCAGCACGGTTAAGCGTCTTGGGGAAATAAAGGGGGTGAAAGGCGTGTAATGCTGCGCCAGAGAAGAAGGGGGTGGGGCTGCAAGAGAGTTATGCTGTGGTGGAGAAGGGTGCGTCTGTGAGGGGGAACGGGTCGTACACGCGCTCGCTTGCCTCTCCCCTTAAAAGAGTGATGGTGAGGAAGGAGAAGGAAGGAGTGTGGGGCGGGGAGTGGGGGGAGAGAGAGAGGGTGTAGGTCGCATGACTTTGGAACCCCTTTGAAGAGATCTGTTTCATTCTAGACATACGGAAGAAAGGATCACCGTGGGACTCAGCATCATGCTTTGTAGCTAATGACCAGCTGTTCTTGCATATCCGACTATTAAAACTCGCTATATGGGTCAGATATGGGAGTACTATAGACTGTCCTAAATTTGTACTTTGCCCTCAACATCGCCTTTCGTGTGATCGCGACTGCGACTTGCTTAGTGAATGTGCCCTGCCTCGAAATTTAATTAATTTCCAACACGATTTAGAAGCGCGTTGGAATTTTTTAACATTACGGCGGGATCTCTTTATGATTGGCCGGAACGTGTTTTGCCGTTAGGCGGTGGAGTTCAAATCCTTGAATAGTTCTGTCAATTGAAGTCATTGTGTGCGCGGTCATTTGAGTGCCTAATGTATACGTGATGCTAAAACACATTAGTCATTGCTACTCATATTTCCCATGCTTAACATACATGTCAACTGCCTGTACATGCAAATTGTCATCAATTTTAGATTTCTTACTATAACACGATTCAAAAGTGTTATGGAATAGGTGCTGTTTAGCGTTTAGGACAACCGAAAGACAAAAGTTGAATGTTTAGACGTGTAATATAAACTAACACTGCGGCATATTATTAGAACTCTTCACATTTCATTTTTGCTTATGTGTTTTGACATTAGAAAGAACAGCTGAAACTCTGACTACTTCGGTCATTTGAGATTTACATGTGCATTGTCATTTGAGTGTCTAATGCATGCGTAATGCTAAAACGCATTAGTCCTTGCATTTTAAAATATTATTAGAACTCTTCACATTTCATTTTTGTTATGTGTTTTGACATTAGGAAGAGTAGTTGAAACTCTGACTACTTCGGTCATTTGAGATTTACATGTGCATTGTCATTTGAGTGTCTAATGCATGCGTAATGCTAAAACTCATTAGTCCTTGCATTTTTAAATATTATTAGAACTCTTCACATTTCATTTTTGTTATGTGTTTTGACATTAGGAAGAGTAGTTGAAACTCTGACTGCTTCGGTCATTTGAGATTTACATGTCCATTGTCATTTGAGTGTCTAATGCGTGCCTAATGCTAAAACGCATTAGTCCTTGCATTTTTAAATATTATTAGAACTCTTCACATTTCACTTTTGTTATGTGTTTTGACATTAGGAAGAGTAGTTGAAACTCACTACTTCGGTCATTTGAGATTTTCATGTGCATTGTCATTTGAGTGTCTAATGCATGCGTAATGCTAAAACTCATTAGTCCTTGCATTTCTAATGTCAGTCTAATGTCACATAAGGAATGCATTAGGTTAACATCAGAAACTCAATTTTCATTTTCATAAGGGTAAAAATGAATTGTTCTTGCTTGCCATACATTGGTACCCTACCATCCAAATTTTGGTGCATACCAGCCGAAACACAGGACCGTGAGAGCAGCGAGACGTAGGCGCATAGATAGATAGATAGATAGATAGATAGATAGATAGATAGATAGATAGATAGATAGATAGATAGATAGATAGATAGATAGATAGATATGGTCAATGTGACTGAAGTTCTCCAAGAAATACTTCGCATTGAATATGAACTAAAAGCTGAGATTCTCAGGTTTTGCCCCGTGCCCCGATGTGGGTGTGCGCCATGTACGAAGGATCATCATCACTACCATCGTGATTATCACCACTGAGGGCAGCCAAGGCGTCCGGTCATCCCGAAAGAAAGCATGCCGACGGACGTGAAAGGCGTGCACTGTCGGCGCGGTACATTTCTGGGTTTTGTCACGATTATGGCTAGGGCGAAGAAGCAGCAGGTTCCTGAAAAACAAGTGCCGTGGCATGAAAGGCGGCGGGATGCCGATCAACAACGGGCTCAGCGACGACGTGCCGACCCAAAGTTCAGAGCAAGGGAGGCCGAGACTGAGCGACGATCCGAATTGTCCACATTATGGTCTAGGGAGATCAGATGAGCTGGGAGAAAAGAAGATAAGGGAAGCCGCAGCTCCGCTCTTTCATCAGCCTTCGCACCACTAATGCGTGCTGCCACAATTTTTACTTGCGTCCATGAGGTTCTTGCCGTGTAGGTATCAATTGAAATGACGTCACTCTCGCCTTTGTGCGAGGGGTGTGGGGTTGGTGTCACGGGCCGTGACAGTGACATTTTACCGACAGTGAAGCGGATTGTGGGTCGCACTGTCCATTACTAGTGGGTACATGTGACTGCCCGTGCCTGCCGAATGAATGCCTGGCGGACCTTGAAGGCGCCATTGGGATTAACGTGGTACTATGGTTCTATGGCGTGCTTATGTCTACTTGTTTAACTGATTGTATAATTATGCACTTGTGTCGCACTGACGATGCTTTTTTTGTTTATTTGTTGCTGTTTTCTAGTATTTTCACTGTTCATTTCCACTCGCGTTGTGTAATTTTACTTGCTGTTATAATTATTCGTTCTGGTGTTATTGTTAACCGAGGAACCCACTGCACACGCTCGACTTTGGGACCCTCGTCTGCATACTACAAAGTACGAACTTTGTATTTTCAACGAATAATAAACTGAACTGAACTGAACGCCTTACCGTAACATTGAGTGCGGAAGAAATCAAGAATGTGGGGCCGTATGCATCCCATATCCGAAAGTCACTGGGATAGGTTAAAGGCCAGCCTAGCCGGCGATGTTTTGATGCCAGCATATATCAATGATACGCATTCAATGCGTTCATTCCTTTCCGCGCGATTTGCCGGGAAGGCCTGTTACCAGACATGACCGAAGGGCCTCGAGAACATACGCTCGCCATTACCTCGGCATGGCCGAAAGATTGCCGGAGTTGGCGTTTAGGAAATGTCATTTCGTTTTGAATAGTACCGAAATCCGAGGCTTCGCAGCTAGCCGGAACGGCATAGTATTTGTCATTTCCCAACCGACATGCGTCGATGAAAGCTCTATCCTGCATGTAGTGCACCCAACATGAATGGTTGCACGCAGGTGCTGGAGAGTCACCGGACCCTGCGGCTGAGCGTTGCTTCTCCATCCCGGAACAGCGGCTATGCTTGGGTGACCCGCGACGGCCGGCCAACATCCCCGCCAGCATCGTGGGGAGCACCCGTGCACAAGGTACGCAGGGTGCGGCACACTGCAGACACAGCGTAGGTGGAGCGTACTCGGGAAAAACTATGTCGATGCGCTTCTATTAGCTCTTGTTACTGTGGACTTTAACCCCTTAGGTTACAAAGTTTCATAGTATTGCTAGTGCATGAAGACACAATGTAAGCAAAATATATATTTTTTGCTCACGCTGTCAACCGAATCCCAACCAGAAGCGAAAACCGTACCCGAACGGGTATTTTGGCCGGAACTTAACCCGAGCCCGAGCGGATATTCTCAGAACATCTTTCAACCCGAACCGAATCTGAACAAAAAAAAAAGAAACTAATATCGGTTATTGGTTCGGAAGAAAACGGTCCAAATAGCTACGGTATTGCGATATGCCAGCACCGCCTCGTCGCTGTGATTGATCCCGGCATTTCTCTATGTTGCCCTTTATCGGTTTTTTTTATTTGACTGAATTTCTTCTTACGATTTTCCCTTCTTTTTCCGCTGCGGTGGCCTAGTGGCGCTCGGATGCGGACCCGAAAGGCCAGTGCAAACCGGCCGCGCGGTCGTCTTTCGATGGAGGCGAAATGCTAAGGGCTGTGCACTCTGCAATGACAGTGCATGCTAAATAATCCCAGGTGAAAAAACTTCCGCAGCCCTCAACACGATATGCTCCGTCTTTCCACACCTCCATCCCCTTTCTCCCATGACTCTAAGCCGCGATGCCTACAACGGCTACAGAAAACAGTGTTATTTCCTTAAGCGAATCATAACTATTTATTGTTTCTCTTTCACACCTGTGAAAGTTAAAGAAGTTGGGCGCGCTGGAGTGAACCATGAAAACATACATCGTTTTCACCGACTGAAATTTCTGCACAGCTAAAAAAAGCATTTTTAACGAACTTGAGAAAATATATCAAGTGCTTCTGCAATGTTTACACCAGCAGGCGCTTAATGTATATGTGCTAACGAACAGATCATGCCAACAGTCTGAGATCTGTGTTGATCTTGCTGGGTAACCAGGCGACATTTGAGGCATCCTTTAAGAAACTTGCAAGCAGGCACGTACATCTCCTTTATGCAGCTGGTCACTTCTCTGTTTTAATTTAGACGAAGCTAATTATTTTTTCGCTATTTTATTGTCTGCGTTCTGCTGTAATTCCGAGTCTGCTGAACGAGATGTAGTGCACACGAGACACATTTATGCCAAATAACTGCGCTCTTTCTATCACCGAATTCAACGTGCATCCTTGGGTGCAATGCTTGTGTAGTGCACTTATGTCAAATTATGTAGAACGTTTGTTTTGTGGACGGCAGACTGTACGAAACATTTCATTTGATCTCGTGTTACTCGCTATCGGACAATTATTTTTCTCGCTGTTATCTGATATTGCAGTTTAGCTATTCGAGCACTCGTATATTTTTTTACTCGATTCCTCAATAGCTAGCAAGAGAAAGAAAGAAAGAAAGGAAGAAAGAAAGAAAGAAAGAAAGAAAGAAAGAAAGAAAGAAAGAGAGAAAGAAAGAGAGAAAGAAAGAAAGAAAGAAAGAAAGAAAGAAAGATGGGCAAGAGAGAGCATGCAAGAATGGATGTGTCGGAGGTGCTCAAAGGCTTGCTATGTAAAGATGGGATCAGAGAAGGACCGTGTTTCTGATTTAGGTGGAAACATCGCTAGCTGTTCCCGATGTGCTAGGGGGCCTTTCCTCAGCTGAAAAAAAAAGGTAACTTGCTTATGTACCATGCGTGCGGTGCAGCATGGGATCGGATGCTAAGGTGGAATTAAATTGGAAAATTGCAGATTTAAGTTCTGTGGGGCCAGGCCAAAAAGCTTCAAGTTTACGTCAGTGGTTCTTGCATTATCCAGCTGTCTTAAATTTCTAGTGCTATAGGATACTGGCCATAATTTTCTATGATGGGCAACTCCAGTGCAACATGTTCGTTTTTTTTTTCTTTGTGTGTGTGTGTGTGTGTGAATTACAGTATTGGTGAACTTTCGAACGCCGTCACTTGAGTAATGCTGCTTGAAGTGTTTCAGGCTAGTATAAATGGCGCCGTCAAAATTAAATATGGGGTTTATTTCTCCTAATTGGTTCACGAACTGATTCAAAGCTTTATTTCTCCGAACCGGAACTGAACCGGAGAGAAATGTACGCTTTTAACCCATACCCGAAGCCGAAATCGTATTTTCTTTTCGGTTCAGCACCCTGATCTTGCTTACATGGGTTTCAAATGTTGCAGAAAGCGAATATAACCTATAGTTACAGTATCCTAGCCGCGTAAAGACAGGCTTCGTATTGAAAGGAATAATTCTGACTCACAGTGAGCTTTTTTTATCGATATGCTGCATCATGTCCTAAACTCAAATATTTTCTAAAAGGTGACGCGCTCGCTAAGAACTCTAGGGCGTCCTGATTGTAGAAGCTGATTAACAGCGGCTATACAGACACACACGTCGAACATCACGTCAGTCCGAAAAATGCGTGCGCCTCATCATCAGCCTCATCGTCATCAACCTGTCGACGCCCACTATAGGGCAAAGGCCTCTCCCATAGATCTCCAATTATCACGCTCCTGTGCTAACTGGGCCCAATTGATCCCCGCAAACTTGCTGATCTCATCTGGCCACGTAACTTTCTGCCACCCCCTGCCACGCTAGCCTTCGCTAGGCCTCATCAACATATTATTTTAACGTGATAGCGTTAGAGAGCTCGTTTCACAAAAATACCGCTGTCGGTGTCGGCGAAAAATCGTGAGCGAAAAACCGTGAGCGAAAAATCGAGAAAGATACAAATAAAATAAACAATACAAACCTGCGGTCCCATTGAGGATCGAACCCGGGCCGTTTGCGTGGCAAGCAGGTGTCCTACCACAAAGCCACGATGTCACTTGGAACATCCTCGGAAAAAAACACCACATAAATGTCAGGTAGTGGAAGGAGCCTCCTTAACGCATTTTGTTCGGCAGGTGTCACGACGAAAATGAGCCCATTCGGCGATTTGTAGGAGGAATAAAGCTTATTGAGCATATCAAGCAAACAGCAAACGTTACATAATGTGCTGCCATCTGTGAGACATTGTGAAAAACGTCTCGACTACCATGGCCTCCGAGACGGCGGGTGCGCCCGCCATCTCGGAGGCCATGCGACTACAGCAGAGCCTATATGGTTCCGCCGTTCTACGACAGGGAACATATTGCCACATGGCGTCTTTTCATTTAAAGCGACAGACGCGCGCTCTTAGCATTTCTCTCTTCGGCTTGCGTCTATGCATGCGTAACACTAGGCGTCTGGTATGAACGCGCGTCAAGGATGCTGTGGCGTTCGACTTTCATCCTTAGTGTCGACGCGTTCTTATAGAGCCTCCAGCTCAAACTCTGCGGGGTATAAAACGGCGTGCGTCGCCGAGCCGTGGTGCTCTTTCTCTTGTGACCCGCCGAAAGACAGCTGCGCCTGTCGTCGCTACCACCGCCGAATTAGGACAAGGTCTCCAATAAAGTGGCTGCCCCAAGACGCTCTCTACGTCTGGCTCTTCTAGTCACAATACTGCGTGACAATATCATATCAAGCAAACAGCAAACATTAGATAATGTGCTGTTTGCCATTTCACTGAGCATAAGGCGATGCTTGTTGCGGTTGGCCGGAAGATGTCTCCAGAAGAAAAAATCGAACAGCTGCCAGATAGTTAACGCGAGAAGGACGACAGAATGTGACTACTTACGAATGAAAGTGTCACGCCTACGTGCAGTTCATAATACAGGACCATGTGACTACATCACTGTACAAAATTTTCATGAAGTTGATATAAAATCGCTATTAAATAGATCGAAAACCTCTACCATTACTATAGATACGTCGCGCGCGCGCAAGTGTGTGTCTGCGCGCATGTGTATGTGTGTAACAACACACATTAATAAGTATGCACTGAGTCGTTGAAGTGCACACTAGGGGCCGGATTTCGCTATCGCGTTCAACTCTTAAAGGCGAATCTTTATGTATTATCTGGGTTACGAAGAAAGGCAGTTTTGTAAGGTGTTCTGTGTACTTTCGGTGCATCAACACGATGACTCGCAAGGTCATTATCCCATGCAGTGAATAGACGGCACACGGGATAAATCGATCTCTGGATGTCCACTCAGGATATTTTCAAGTACGCATAGCAGGCGTCGATCAGTAGAAGACGGCCTTTTTTTTTCACTTCTGACTTCTTATACAATTTAACGGCGCACCCTTGGGATTTCTTTATTACATCCGCAACTTTAGAGCGCATGACGGATGCAGTTTAGCGCAGCGTGAAGTGGCACACGTGCTTACGCTAGTTCGACGACGTTGTTTTTGCTCCGGAATTCGTCACGCACGTTTTGCGCCTCCAAGTGGCTTGGGCAGATTTAACAAACTTCGATCTGCAACTAAGCTCAAAGGGGGTGCTCGCCGCGCCACTCTCAAGAGCGGGGAATGCGGGCTAATTCTCTGACTTCGATGGCAGTTACTTGGCCAAGCACACTGGAAAGTCCCACACCTGAGGCGAAGTGATGTTTTTGTTTCTTCTGCATAATGGCCATGCAATGAATAGATTTTTATGACCTATCTTGTACTTGAACCGCTACGAGCATTCTGTTTCGTAGCCTGCCACCTCACGCGGTGTTTTCTGGCAGTGCGGGGCACCTGCGCGCTGTTTTCGTGCCCAGCAAGCCTGCATTGCGGAGGAGGCTACTGCTGCGTAGATCCCCTGAAAGCAAATTTCATTGATTTCTGGGGTTTTACGTCCCGAAACCGGCTGTGATCATGAGAGACGCCGTAGTGGAGGTCCCTGGAATTTTCAACCACCTGCGGTTGTTTAACGTGTACTGACATCGCACAGTACACGGGCCTCAACATTTCGCCTTCATCGAAATGCAGCCGCCGCGGCCGGGATTCGATCCCGCGACCCTCGGATCAGTAGCTGAGTACCATAGCCACTAGACCACCGTGGCGGGGCTCAAAGCAAATTTGATCTTCTCGTACTTAACGTAGGCACCCCCATACTTCACTTCAAAAAATGGACATTGGCATCTGTATGCGTTCTCTTGAGCGCAGTCGAATGTCTGAAGAAATCTGGTATAATTTGGACGCATATGTCTCTAGAAAATAAAGAAGATAAGAAACAAAACGAAAGAAAAGTCAATGTATATTTAATACGCTCGGAGACACGAGGGCAGCATGGGTGTCCTCACAAATAAATCAAGTTTGAACCAGTTCTACTATTTGGAGCGTCTTTTTATACAGATAGCTGCAACAACATTGAGACGAAACGACGGAAATATTCCAATCTATGCGTTGGAGATTTCTTTCGCGTACACATTACACATTTTAATGGGAATTCAGATCTCACCCGTCTATTATGTGTAAATCAACAAAAACGGGCTGTTGGAGACACCGTGACTCATGGGCATAGCAGGGCGAAATAAATGAACTGGGATAGAATAAAACAGCGTCCAAAGCAGGACTATGCAAATACTGCACATGTGGCGCTAACAACCGTACTACCTGTGGCAAATTAAACTAAAATATGCTATCACGCGCACTTTCTTTTTGTTTTGTTTTTCAGTGTGACCTGGTTTCACGGGCTGACACCTTCACACGTGTTTTCGCGAAGCGCATGTCGTGCCTGTACGTGCGAGAACGTTCACAGCTGTCCACCTCGGTGGTCTGTGTAGTGGTTATGCTAACTGAGTCCCAGCCGCGGCGGCGGTCGCATTTTCGATGGAGGCGAAAATGGTAGAGGCCCTTGTGGCTATACCTTAACAGGGGAAGCTAAAGAAGCCCAGGTGCGCGAAAGTTCCGGACCCCTCCAGTACGTCGTGCCTCATAATCGGACCGGGGTTTTGGCACGTAAAGCTCCAGCAACAATAACAATTAGTCCCAGATGTCGACGATTCTAATTACATCCTCTGCGTGACGCGAAACCCCCGTGTACAGTCTTGGGCGAGCTCGAGCACAAGCGATAATGCGAAAATATGCGATGACGAGTGTATAAAATGCCGACGCGTTTCACCGAAGCAGCAGAATATCGACGACCGTGATCGCCGCTGTCATTGTGCAGTGGGCGTTCTGTTTCGTTGGGCACAGATTCGCCCAATAAGTACTCTCGCTTTATGGGTGTCTGTCGTGTCTTCTTCGCTGTAACGATTGCCGAAAACAGAGCAATATTATTATCGGCTTTCGGAAGCGGCCGTCTTAAGCTGGGAGTGTGTCAGAATAAGAACGAACGACCGCGATAACGTCCCGGCTGTCCCTATCGCATGATTGCTGCCAGTTCTCGCTCACCACGAGCTGTGACATCGCCAAACCCGCAGGTAAACGAATTGGACAAGGTATACTTGGTGTACACTTCGTGTCGTGTTGTTATTTGCGTCCCTATCGTGTTCATACATTGATTTTAGCAGCAGCTTCAACATGTCTTACGAAGAAGCACACTAATGATTTGTCCCCAATGTATTTCTCTTTCTCTTAACTCATACCACAACTCCTGTTTATTGCACGCGTAGGTGAGCCTGAACGTGGACAAGGGCCGCAGCCTGGGCCTCACTATCCGCGGCGGCCAGGAGTACGGCCTTGGAGTCTTCGTCATTGGCGTCGACCGGCATTCGGCCGCCGATATAGCCGGTCTACAGGTAAGCATCCGCTGCCATACGTCCCTTGATAAACCTCACTTAGGTCCGTATTCATAAACCTGCCAGATCCTCATCGCCCCTGTGATTTTAAGGCGCGCAAAGGGGACTAAAATGGTAATCAGTGCGAAAGACTATCATAAGGGTGTTGTGTACATACGGGACAAATTTGTTGATTCAGCATGATAAGGGTACACGGGCGATCAGGAAAACAAGCGATAGGGATAAGGTAGGTTTATGAATACGGGACTTTCGAGTCTTGCATCCCACGTCAACGGCATAATAAAATAATAAAACAGGGGGGAATCGAAACCCAAAAGAATGTGCGGGGATAAGATTGGGCCCGCGCATCGTATTTCCTGCTACGTCTAACTGGACCCACCAGCGTCTGTGCACACAAAGCCGTATAGACTCGCTATTTCTGCTGACAGTTGCTATAATTTAACTTCTCACACATGTGTTCCTTGGTACCTGGCTCTTATTCTGAGCTAGGGCACCTGGCACGTGTTAGTCCTTCCCCAGCCAATCGACGGCACATTCCAGCAGTGCACTTCAGAGCGCTGATGGCGTCTCCGCACTTCCATTGTCTCAAAAATTGCGGACATCTTGAAATGTGCCCTCTCATGCGAGCATTTACGATGGAGTAAATGCGACGCTCTAGAGGGACGTAGTGCTGTACGGTCGGGTGCTTTCTTTCCAAACGACACTGTTCATCTCGCACTGTTTTGATTTACATCTCTTGGCTCAGACGAGGGCATCTGCTTCACGGTTCCGTAAGAAGCGAGAGAAAGAAAGTGACAAAGGTACAAGTTTCGTAAAGTATGACTGATGGCTATAGCGTCCCTGACGCGACTTTCTTGTCGCGACAAAACGGCGACAAAACGGGCTGAGAAAATGCAGCTGCGCGGTGAATTACACTGAGTAAGCGCTCCGCATTATTTTTTTCAACAGCGGAGTGAAGATCGATACGTAAACGGCGCGGCTCTAAGGCTGTGTTCTTCTTCGTCGGCCTGAGGGCATAGCTGCATCTCGAATACGTTCACGATGGCAACCGTATCACCGCGGTCTCCCTCGCGAGACCGGAAGCGTTCTGTTGAACGCCATCGAGCTCGTTGGGGCATTTCCGGCGAGATATTGCTGTCGACGTTCCTATAGCACTCAACCGTCGTCTTTCCTTTCCTCCCACTCTCGATTCAAAAGCTTCCCATTTTTATATGATTTACTTCGGCGTAGCTCGCCCTTGCTTTAATGTTGCGGCCCTTGCTCTAGCGCACCCAGCCAATCTTTGCATCCGTTATCGGTGAACGTCAGGGTGCTCATACACATATCTTATACATGCCTCTTATGAACTTTTTGCAGTGCAGTCGTCGTTGTATAGAGAGCAAGTAATCGTGATTTCACGTTAGTTGCTGCTACGCACATAGAGAGTCAGGGCAAAAGAAAAAGACACAAACTGGGGTTTTTCACGCATGCGATACGAGCAATGTTCCGCAACACCAAGGCATGCTCCAAGAGGGACTTAGATGAGACCGCAAAGTCTTGTTCTCTTCTTCATAGTCAATCATCGTTACCTTGATGGGTGTATTTGCAACGCGTATGAGCGATTTTTTCACGGGTTTCTTTTAACTGTTCACTGCGATTGCTTGTCGCAACGGTAGTGAAACCCACCACAAGCGTGTCTGGATTCTCTTTTGTTCTCTCCTCATCCATGCAACTATGCTGCTCAGTGCAAGAAGTGTTGAGCTGTATTCGCGGGATAAAATGTTCCCGGAGCTGTAGCTATACGTACGTATGTACGTATGTAAGTATTACGTACGTGCGTACGGACACACACACACACACACACACACACACACACACACACACACACACACACACACACACACACATGCTTATTACTAGCCGCTAGGTGTTTCCTTGTGATGCACTTTAGACTAGCTACGGTTATGACGCGCGCGCGGCCTAGTGAAGGGCTCCGGTGTAATCTGGACCATCTGGTGTTGCTTAACATGCGCCAAAAGCTAAGCGCGCGGCTATTTCTTTCAACTCGACGCCATCGAAATGCTGCCGCCGTGGCTCGTATTCGATCCCGTGACCTCGAGCTTGGAAAGCTGTCGCCCCCGCCGCTAAGCTAGACGGCGGGTGAACCGATGGTGTGTAGATCAGTCACTTGGATTGGTGCGGCACTTCAAACCGGTCTTCGCGAGCACGAATTGAGTGAAGTAATTCTCGTGATGTTTTATTATTATTATTAGTAGTAGTAGTAATAGTAGTAGTAGTAGTAGTAGTAGTAGTATGGGCGGAATACTGGAAGCTTTCTTCGCCTCGCGCGGTTTTCTACTGGATCGCCCTTTCCAACATCCTTAAAGGTCCATCATCACACAAGAGCATTTCGTTTTCAAAAGGAAGGCCGACCAAGCACCTTAGTAAGTGAAGTAAACGATAATGCCATATTTACAGCGAGCGAAGTGAGGTAGGTGCCCCCCTAAGTTTTCTATTAAGCGCAAGGACGGCGACAAGGAAATGAAAGACAAGAAACCGTCCAGGGGAGTGACGTGACCCGAACGCATGTGCAATACAGGTGAACGGAACGTGGCTTATGCCTGCACCATTGGAGGCAGGACAGAAGTGGAATTTTAGAATAAGTATTAATTTTCCAGCATTCGTTCACAAAGGAAATTCGCTGCAAATGCAAAAATCTTTCCGCTGAACGAGCGCTGCCGCGTACACATTTCGTGAGGCGATGTGTTCGGTGATAAGACCAGGGTCGATTTCCCAGCCTTCCGTCAAGCAATTCTATCTAGAAGTTTTATTGTGAAAGGCACAACAACAAAAGTGACTTCGCTTTCAGTGCAGCAACGATTCTAAATCGGGATATGAGAGACGGCTTCAGAATAAGGCGTGTGTAACGGAGAAGGGCGCCGAACATCCACGCCCTGTGTCGGAAGAAGAAACGCGCTTCCCTCTCCTATCTCCGCCCCCCTCCTCATTTTTATGCGGAGATCGATGTGTTTTGCTGCTTTCGAATGTGAAGAATATATTGATCCGCCTAAAGTCAAGCGCGTCGTCAAATCGAGCCGTCTTTGGACGTGCTCCCGACAACGAGCGCTGCGACGTTCAATACCTAGTCTATGATTTCTAGCTCCTTTGGCTTTTTTTTTTCGTTTTTTGTTCTATTTTCCTTTTTTTTATCTTCCGCCGTAGGTTTGAGGCTCATTGACTCGTTTATCATTACTCCTGCAGCAAAGGACCCCATTGTCATTGAATGTCCATTTTCCGTAACAGAGGTCTACCGTACAGCGCGTAGAGAATGTTTTTGCTCGGTGCACAATTAAAGCTTCACTTAAATCGTTTCCTCATTAATATGAGATTACACTATTAATCCCTGCCAAGCTTCATAATAGTCTGACTGGTAGCTACCCGCAAAAAAAAAAGTTGGGATAGCCATTTGCATACCCGCCGCGGAAGCGCCGTTGCTGCTTGGCTTGCGAGTTCGATCGTCCGGCACAGGTACCGCATTTCGGCGGGTGCGAAAAGGCAAAGCGCAGGTGTTTAGATAGGGGTGCCCGTTAAAGAACATGAGGTGGTCATAATGGTAGGGGCATTTGGTAATAATACGCGCCTGGAATTAGATTGTGGTTTTATAGCGTTAAAATTTCGAAATTGTTCTTTTTCAGCACTGGCGACGCGGGTCAATTTCATTTTATGTTGACGTTACCGTTTCTAATTTTCTGGTAGAGTATACAAGCGTATGCATCGCTAAAAAAACGCAGGGATAAAATCGCGTTGATCACGACGACGTGCGACAGGGTTATGATACACTCTTAGCACGATAACCTTTATTTTATAGATACACAAAAATGTTAAAATATGCTCCTTTACTAAAGGTTAAGGTACCTTAACCTTTAGTGAAGGAGCATATTTTCACCTTTTTCTGTACCCATAAAAACAACTAAAAGTTACCGTGCTAAGAGTGTACCCCTGTCACATGGGCACTTGAATGTTTTTGAGCTAGAAGACTTCTACGGAAAGAGAGGTTCGTAGACACACGCCAGAAAACCCTCTCCTTTTCAGAGGTCGTATTTCCTGCAAGAGAAGGTCACCGAACTCTTTTGCAACTGAAAAAGTGAAGCCTCGGAAGTTTCGGGAGCCAAAAATAATCAATTGCTGAAAAAAAAAATGAGTGAATGCTTATTACTCCGTCACCCAGGCTCATCATACCGTGCGTTACCAGTGCAAGTAAAAAAAAATCTCCAGGTGTCAAAATATCTGCACACGCGCACTACAATAATCGTATCGTAGTTTTGGGCACGTAAAGCCCCATCAGTTAACATTACAATCAGTGCGGCACTGACTGCGTATTGATAAGCATGCGCCGACTCTGTTGATTGCGTAATTGCTATAGGCTGTTCCCGGAGCCTCTGCATTTCAGAGCTATATTGCCAGCAGGCAACCGTACCTCATGTGCCACTCTCGACGGCGCAGGTGGGCGACGAGATCCTGTCGGTGAACGAGCACGACTTGAGCGAGCTGACGCATGACGAGGCTGCCGACGTGCTGCAGCACGCGCCGCGCATGATACTGCGCGTGCGCCGCTTGGGGAAGGTGCCCTGCGATCCCGCCCTGCTGGCTGATGGGGACGAGGACGACGACCGAACCCGGAGAAGCGTCCAGGACTGCAGGTTGGCTCCCACATAAGCGCACAGCGCGCTGGCAGGCGTAGGAATACGGTCATTCTTGACAGCCACGCTAAGTCTACCATTGCCCGTGAGGTTTATGCCGAAGAAGCAAGGGCTGCTCAGCTGTTAACAGCACTATCAGGCAGCTTACAAATAGAAGCTGCAATGGAGCCTTCTTTACTGACGCCGACAAATTTTCCTGTGGAAGGCCTCTGGAAGCCCAGAAAGTGTATACACCCTTAAACACTGCGCACTGGCTGAGGTGTATAGCTTTGCTAATCAGCGATTAATTAGAAAGTTTCTGTATGTTAGCTTTATTTAAGAGGGGTTACGAAATTCTTTTTGTTTCGTCGATGCTCAACGGCAATGAGTCGACTAAAGTTCCTTTCCGTACTTGCGTTCCCTTGCCAAGACAACTTACCCGGGTTAAAATTGTACGCTGGGGCACAAGTGGGACTGTGCTTCGTTGGCTGCCTCAGCCCTTAATGATTCTGGCTATGAGAGATACTATGCCATATATTCTACACTTTGAAAATGACGATTCTGTCTACATAGAGCGTACACTGAAGTAACTATTCGCGGTGTTTGCGCGGGGTCGACATATAATTTCGGTGGATGTAAGAGCACGCAGAACGCACCTCCTACGTCGAGAACACGCGTAAGAAGTAAGTGTTCCGTATTTATTACTCCTCCGCATGGGCCTCACGACACATTACAATGCCCTAGCGAACATGAGTCAATTGGCGCGTTACGGCAAGGGACCTTACCTACATTTGTATAGCTATATCTCCCCACATTTACAGGTCAAAGACCGAAGAAAGGTCATAGTTTGGCCAGAAAAGCGAAGCAGTGACTGCGATAGCAACGCATTGATTTTTAGACGCAGTAAGACCAGAAGCTCTGGGGGGATATGCTTCCACTTTGTGCAGTCGAACTGCAGGATCCTATGCGGCATTGAGCTGCCGTGTGTTTGACGTGCTGCTGCACTTTTTTCCTGCTTGTAGAGTGTGCTACGCATGAAAGCGCACTTTTCGTTCAGTGCGACTAGCCCTTTGCCGAAGCTCCTCGGCCGGCGTCCGGACGACGAGACGTCGCGTGTTCGAAGTGCGCCCGACAAGAAATTGTCTTTAGGTTGTTTTTCTTGAAGATTGTGATTTATATATGCGTACTTCTACTTATACGACGGCGACGACGAAAACCCCGTTCGAGTGCCGATATAATCGCTATCATCTTTAAAAAATGACGCTCGGAAAAAACCCCACGTAACGGTCAACTCTACTAGTCGATATAGAGCAAATTTTCTTCCTCCTCAGCTGAAAAATTGAATTACACTAATAGATCCGCGTTTTCCACTGGTCGATTTGGAACAACCTGTACCACGATGGAGCGCTCCGCGTCGTTTCACTTCGTAGAGCCAGATTTGGCCGGAACTCTTGAAGTCGGACTTGTTGCAATTAGGAGGCAGGGGTGCCCAGCACGGAACCGTCTGTTCCCTGACCCACTCGGCTCTCTTCCTCTCTCTTAATGTAACGCCTATAATTTTTCGTTTCATCGCCCGCTGTGTGGTTCTTAACATCCTCTCGAGCGTCTTTGTAATTCTTCAAGTTTCTGCCCCGTATGTCAGTACTGGCAAAATGCTGTAGTTGTATAATTTCCGCTTGAGTGATAGTGGTGGGTTTCCGTTCATGAGTTCGAAATATCTCCCGTATGCAGCATGGCGCAGGCAATTGCACTCGGGTTATTACAAACCTGATTTTGTCCATGTGCTGCAAGTATCTCAACTTATGTAGACATTTACTCAAATTCTCCGCATTGCGCTTTGCTATACACCTTTGAGGACATTATGTGGAACTGCTCGCGCTTATTACATATGTGCCTTGAAACATATGTACCTAGTCACATATGTACCTTGAAAAAAAGGCACTGGACTGTTTAGCTGAACAAGCAAACGATCGGTTCCTTAACTTGGAGACCGGCTCTAATGTAGCCTACCTCCCCATGTTCTCACATTTCAATAAATAAAAAAACTTCATCGTCCCAACCTTTTGCCTTCCTATGCAGCGTTTCCCGCCCCAGCTTCCCATTCTGTTGTTTTGATTGTGCAACGGTTGTCGCTTTTTCGCATCACATGTCGTGCCTACATTAAGGTGACATTTCAATTTTGATTTCAGCGCGATTTAGAACTGTTTTAACGAATTCTAAAATGTATAAAATATAGTTTTACCTTGTTCAATATAAAAAAATGACATGCATTGAAAAAAATACATATGCAATATGAGACTAGCAGCGCGCGTGCTGTAAATATTCTTCTCGATAGAACCACCCTTAGGAAATAAAACATTTGATCGCGTCAGAAATCAATAGAAATATGGTGAAAAGAGACGCTTAGATGATGCATCAGTGGTGCGTCTTTAATAACCGCGAGCGATAAACGACCATGAACACTCGTATGAACTTGCGAGTTTTTACGAGTTTTGCATACATTGCGGCATTATTTTCCGTAATAAAAGATGCATACATATGAAAACTACAGACGATATAAAAGAGGCTAACCAATAATGTCATCCGCGAACGCCTTGCAATTTCCAGATTAGTAGTTCACTGTTTAAATTGCTGTAATTGCAAAAGGGCTTACACTTATTATTAGTATTGCGATGCCAGCTCGTTCAAGCTCCGCTATGTGATGAGATTTATTCGCTGTTCAGATTATTGTATTTCCAGCTTCGTACATAGCGTGTGGAAGATGACAATAGAAGAAAGGAGCAGATAGAAACTTCTTCTATGCCACGGTAGAAGTTTCCTTTCTTGATGCCGTTCTTTCCGCGCTCTTTCTGTTCTACGAAAACGCGAAAATTCGCGGACAGTACTAGCAAAAACGTCAGCATCATTGAGAAGAGAGAAGGTCGAAGATGACGTAGTGAATTTTGCGACTTAAATGCGGCCCAGCGGATTCTCGCCTCTATGTCGTCAAAACATTTAAGTCTTTTTCGTATATTTTTCCTCACGTTGTAAATGAAATTAGTGACTTTTTTTTATCAGAAAGAAAGGCCAAAATTAATTTGTCAGCGTGGATCTGGCTTCTCCACAATCGCACCGTCCATGTGGGAAAGCCCCATTCTGCTTACAACCGATACTGCCAAATGTTTCGTGGTACCGTTCCAAATGTGGCAAGCGTAGTTATACATGCGATGAAGAAGCTATGGCGCCACTCAGGACACCACTCAGGACACCAGTGCCGCGTGCGGCCTCACCTTTGTCGTTCACGGTGCACCCGTCAACCGTCACATACATCTGTCTCCGACTTGTTCAGGAGGCTATGATTCGTTATGTTGTTTTTAGAAGTTTGGTTTTGCTTTCATTATTTGTCTATGCCTGCTTTAAAGATTACGTCATCAGGAGAACTGGCTAGTTCTTTTGATTTTTCTGACGTTTGTAAACATACATACACGCATTTTCTTAATGGTTGCGAACTCTATAAGAATAAATAAAGCGTTACTAAGCATGCTTCCGCGATCACTAAGTCACCAATGCTAGTTCTGCCACAAGCGACATAGTCGATGAACCGTGTGACGTAGTTTGTCGAAAGACGAGCAACGACTTTGCAGCACTTTGTTTTATTTGTTTACTATGTACAGAAAGTGTTGCATTGCCCCTTTAAGAGTAAGCAGAAACACGTCCTCGCTTCTCGGAGACCAGTGCTGGTTACGAAGGCGGACACTCGAATTACTAAGATGCGGCCAACGCTCTCCTTCCCGCGGCGCACCACTGCTGGTAGCGCTTCCAATCGCACATTAGCGTTATCCGACACGGGATTTAAAGGGGCCCTAGAACACCTTCTTGACGTAGTCTGGAAACGGTGTCCATCACTCGTAGCGGCTTCAGTGAATATACGCGAGCCAAATAATAGTGCGCTGCGTACCCCATTGAATTGGTTATCTCTTTTCAAAATACGCCTTGGAACCGCCTGGTCTTATTTCAACAAATGACGTCACAGGCAACGTTGACTCCGTCGCATGAACTAGGATCGACTGGCAATAGTGACACTATAATTGCAGAAATGCCCTCGGTAACGCTTCGTTTCTTCGTTTTGAGTTCTACGCATAAAGAAAATGTACGTGTCTTTCCTCCCACAACAACAAAAGAAGCTAAGCGACGTAGATGGTGCTACTTGTGAGGTCATTTGTTGAAAGGAGAGCCGGCGATTTGCAACTATATTTCCAGCCATATTGTGAATTTCCTGATGCATGCAACGCACTAATACTTGGCTCATGTGTTCACAGAAGTCTCCACGACTGAACACCATGGTTTTCAGAATATGTTCAAAAAGTGTTGACAGACCGGCGGCTCCCGACCGCCACTATCAAGCACGCTACGGCCAGGAAGCACTCAACATGACATATTGGTACTGGGGAGAGGGGATACAGAAGGGGAGACATAGAGGGGAGAGAGTGAAGTGTTGTATAAGAGCAAAGTAGATGGATTGTTGACTTTATCGTATGGTGATTGTGTAGGACTTGGTCCTAGTATAATAGGACGGGCTCCTTAAAAGAAATATTTTCAAGCAAGCGCGCACTTCTTTTTTTGGAATGCTCAGCGCTCGCCACTTTCCTATCAAGAACGTCATATCATTATAACAGCGTGCACCATTCCTGACCTGAAAACACCAGTCGTTTATCGTTCAAGCAATAAAAGGTACGGAAGGCAGCTGATCCTTATCGCTGTGCTTTTGGATAGGTAACCAGATCTTTATTAATTATTGATTGAATACTGTCTGAGCGACGTAGGTAAAGAGAAAATGAGAGTTTGGAGTAATATATTTGGTAAGGTAACTTTTCTTACTTGCTGCTACGGAGGTGATATAGCGTCAAGACGTTTGTCGCAACACGTGAGGCTGCACGCTATGTTCGCATCTGCATAGGGAACACGATGACGACGTGGCGACTCTTGGCGATGCGCGATTCAACGTTCGCCCGAAACTACAGTTTTCACTCGTTACTTCTCGGAACTGTGTAGCGCAAACCTTTCTATTCCAACGTGCGTTTACTGTCAGGGAGGAAATGTGTAGTTAGCGTGTTATATGCCCGGATTTCGAGCATTCACTCTAGATACTCGGGAAATCCCTAACCCTCAGAAGGGGCCTTGAGGTAGAAAAAGTGTTGACAGTTTTTTCAGCACACTTTAAAAGTGATATTTGTGATTCCACCCTTCCATAAAGAGTTTAGGAGTTAGCTAATTCGTTGTTACTATACCTTCCATTAGTAGCCAAAATGGTATTGTATTGTCAAAGAGGGGAGGGGACATTGACAGCATTTTTAGCATTACGTGCTCAGGTAGACCAATGTAGAAACACAAGCTAGTGTTATGTTTGGTAAATAAAAACAGACTGATCCCTTATCGCATGTTAAGCCGCCCAGACGGCGCAGGTCATTCCATGCTGCCGCAAGGTGTTTTGACATGTGTTCAATTAGTTTATCTTTAAATTAGCTTTACACAACGTGAACATCATTTTGCGTGGGATACAAAAGGTTAACATTGAATCGCATGTACCGCGTACAAGCATCCTCTTGGCCGACGAATGCAGGTACGCGAAACATGTGATTTCATTATGGGAGATCGTTATGTAAATTACAAGCAAGTCATGTCATTGGTGTCATGACCCCGATATTCGCACGTTCCTACCATCTCGTGCGAATTTTGGTATGCACGAAGCGGTGGAGACAGAAGTTAGAGCAAGTGCTGTGTCGCGTGGTAGAACACTCTCGATTAGGTACGTAAGATTGTGAACTTCATCCCAGTATATATCAGCAATATCAGCATTTGTTCTTTTTTTAACTTTCTCCATTAGCACTGCCGCTTAGTGAAGGGTAAAAATGAAACTCTGTACTGTTTCATAGTGTTAGTGCTTCGTGCAGCCTCTTCACCGCATTATGTTTCTTCGTGCAGTGAAAACAATTTACGGAGAAGTTTCGTCGCCATCGCCAGCATTTTTTTCTATTTGACTCGGCGCCAGCCAAAAACAGTGATGCCACTGCTGATACTGTGCACCCGATATCAACGCGTCTCACAATAGCATTAAAACGTTAGGTGTCATCCCATGAAAAGAGATTTATCTTTCACTCTCCTGCAGCTTTACCCTGGAGCCCGAAAATGATTTCACTATAATTCACTATAATTTTAACGTGCAGTTGATAACATTTCGTGAAATAGGGGCTAATGAAATAAGTGTCGGGTTCTCGATTCTCATGAAACTTGCAATTCAACTTGCATTGAAACTTACATTGCAAGATAAGGAGTTCAGTTTCATTAATAGTTGTTAAACACGTGCCATAGATGTTAAGCTTGATCGCCTCTTAGTTTCATGTGCGATGTGTATCATTTTGTGTATATCTGTTCATTTCCACGTGTGATTAAACAGTTGAAAGTGAGCGTTTCTGGTGTGCAGTTCTTTCTTCTTGTGCAAACGTTCTTTTTGCGCTCGTATTTTTCTAGAAATATGCTGTGCCAACTAGCCCATTTATCCCTTCTGTCGTACTGTGGTGTCGTGAAAAGGCACACCTAATGGAGGAGTTATGCTGGAAGGCGTGCGTCCACCGGGGCATATTTTTCAACGGTTAGAATTGAATACGTGAGAAAAAAAAGAAACCAACGACGATACATGTGCAGAGAATTCAACCACACGGGCTCCCTGTTTGCTACTTTCTACGGTGATGAGGGAGAACTGCAGTAAGAAGAGAGACTGCGTGCACGACGGAGGATGCAGGAGAAGTCTGTACTAGCAAATGGTTATTCAGGCCGGTGCTCTTCAGCACCTGCACTGTTCTCATAACACTTCTTTTTTGTGCCGCAACGGGTGTAGCCACAGCTCGCTTATCATCGACAGAGAAAGTGGCCCCCGAAGTCGGGCCAGCCTAAACTTCTCCTGCGAGACAGCGATGCCGAAGAGAGTGTTTCTACACTATTCGGATCGATGATGGGCATCGCAAATGGCATTGTTTCAGGATGGTGGACCACCATGGTTATGGCGGTGCACGCGGCGACGTCGTGGAGCGGCTAGAGTGCGGTCTGGCCGACCCGATGCCGTCCCGCGTGAGCCGAGGCAGCAGCCGGCGCCTCAGCCCTCGCCGCCAGACCAGCGAGGAAATCGAAGAGGCGCTGGACGCCAAGTGCGCCGAACTGCTCTCGCCAAGGTGAGAGGTGGTCGCACGTAACATACAGACGAGCCAAAGGCGATGTTCCTGTGCATTAATGGAAGTGCGGACGTCGCTCTTGCATAAGGTTTCGGACTGTTCCTTGAGACAAAAGGGCAAGGGGAATCAGATCTTTTCTCCAGGCGTATGTGAGTTCAGTGTTGAAGGATCCCCATTGTCTGAATTCAAAACCATGTAAGAGAGATGCAGTGAGAATTGAGCGTTCTCAAAACTAAAATATGAGCAACGGCGTACTTAGACAAAAGGTTAACTTGTCGCTTTGCAAAAAGCCGGTAACGCATTTGTGGATTGAAAATATATGCACGCGAGATGTGTCTAAGTTTTATGGCACGAGCGTATGTCCTTCCGTGCACATAACTTGTCAATTACACTATATAGCAAACCAAAAATAAATTACGCGATTTAAGGTTCCAGTAATGTTTGGTGAAATAGCGGGTAAAGTGCTGGGTTCTCGATTCTCTTCAAACTTCACTATAATTTTAACGTGCAGTTGATCAGCGCTATTACATATCCTTCACATTGTAATTCACTATATAGATGGCAGGAGTTGAAGTCGCAGCCTTCTACTCAGCAGCGAAATACCATATACAGCAAGCGAAAGCTAGCCTTCCTTTATTTTATTTTGTGTTTAACATTTTTATACGGGCATGTCACCTTTAAAATTGCAGTCGTTGAATCTAAGGCACAGATTCAGCTGTCCCACTGCGCACTCTTCTAGAATCCCTTTCATTGCCGTATTCTCTTCCTATTAAGGCCTGCCTATTGCACCACGCGTGCGGTTCTTTCTTTCTTCTTTCTTTCTTTCTTTCTTTCTTTCTTTCTTCCGCTCTACTGGGACGCTTGGCCACCCTGTATAAACAATATATGGGGAGCTGCGGTAGCCCGAGCACTTTCGGCGTCACCTGCTGTGGACATCGTAACCACAGAGCAATATTTCCCAAGAGGTGCGCTCTCGGGTTTCGCAGCGTGTATTGCCGGCCCTTGGCGATGCATTTGAGCGCGAACGTGAAAACGCTCTGGCGCATGCCTTGCCACTCCATCGTTCGCAGGGTGGAACTTGTGTTTTAGGTTGTCCTAAAGTTGCTTCTATATTGCAACTGCTCACACGTAACGTGGGTGCATTTGACGTGCCTTTCTTTCTCCCAGGCTTAGATAGATAACCTACATCTCATGTGGCATCGGCAGATTTTGGTTGTTTTCAGTGCGCTCCTTCGTTTTATTTTTATTGTTCTAGTGAATAATGCCAAGCCTGGGATTCCCCAGTGATAGCACATTAGGCGTGCATTCGCCGTGTTGAGTAAGTTCAGCCGTAATGCAGCGAGCGGAAACTGGTGTCTTTAAGCGCACCAAAAGATAACCCAAGGTTACGCAGTGGCTCCGTTTTTTGGGGGGGCAGCATTATGAATGCAGTGGATGGTAGGGCCTATAGCTTATGTTGAAACTACCGCAGTATTTTTCCAATATGATAGACGCCCATGCTTACTTACTAAGGCAAAGTAAGAATAAGGAGTATTCTCTTTTTTTTTTGTGGGGCTGTTTGACTGTGCAGTTTAAATCGTGTTATGTTTTTCCGTGGATGTAGAAACTCAATCAAATGCAGGAAAATTTTACATAAAACGCATTTAAAACTTCGCATGTGTGGCAAAGCCAAGCAGCTGTGCATTCAGCAAAACCAATCAGTTAGAAGAACCAATCAGTTTTTCCCACATGTGAGAATGATAGGAAAGGAGTGGTTTAACGCTCAATTTTTCGACGATATAAAAAAAATCCACGCATATCCACGGAGTGAATGATGATGAGTGGGCGAAGCTCCGGAACTTCATCGTAAATCGTGCCGAGTTCCGGATTAATTTAGCCATGCTTCGTGCTGTATGGACAGACAACTGAGTTCTCTAGAACACTGTGGTATTCGTTTCGCATCTTCTACCTTCCAGAAAAGTTGTGACCAACGACTTAAAACTGGGGATATTGTGATGTAATACGAAACGAAACCGAAACTGAGTGATGCCGGAGTAGACGAAGAGGAACCGGCGTGAACTCGTGACACAAGAGCGCGTGCCAGCGCTCGGGGCAGCTCAGCGTTCGATGAATACGAAGTGGCTATGACGGACAACTACGGCAGACAAGCCTACGCCTTAAGGAGCTTCGCCCCTAAATATCTAAAAAATGTAATGTAATATACATGTGCAAAGCTTGGCGCAATGATAGGCACAGTGGGCTAGCATTTCTTGCTAGTCAACAAAAGAACGAAAGAAAGAAAGAAAGAAATACTAGATGGATGAGATTGGTTATTTCCACTGTACCTCTCATACATGGCACATTTAAAAAATTAATATTTTCGGTGGTTTTACGTCCTAGAAACATGACATGATTATGAGAGACGCCACAGTGGAGGGCTCCGGATTTCGACGGCATGGGACGCACTGACATCGCACAGTACCTGGGCCTCTATCGTTTCGCCTCCGCCGAGATGCAGTGACTGTGGACGGGATTCGATACCGCAAACGTCATGTCAGCTGTCAAATGTCATAGACACTAGACGTTATTTTCAAGAAGAACTCATATAAATAATCAATACATACGAGAAATGTGCGCCATACCTTTCATACGAGCTTTGGGTCAGCTGTTCGACGACTCACTGGTCTTCAAACCATAAGCCAAAACAAAAAAACATAGTAATAACAAATCTTGTTTTTACGCATTCGGGGAGAATGCGGCATGATCTTGCATGTCGGCACTGCATAATAGTTTTCACCACGGGGTTCGTTCAAAGGCCTTTGAACCTAATTACACGTTCGTGTTTGCATTTCGTCTGCATTAAGATGCGGTCACTGCGGCCGGGATCGAATTCACAACCTCGAGTCAAGCCTACTACTGCGTATCATGCACGGCTCTCCTGTTGCTAGAAACAGCACCAGGCCGCGTAAATTCTAGCAAGTTTCTTTCTTTTTTTTTTGCAAATAAACATTCGACAAGTGCAGTTGCGGCGCAGGACCATAGAAGGCAAGCCGAAATCCCGCGAAATTAGCCCTCACATTCCTCTTTACGCGAAAACAACCGGCGATTTTAGCGACCACCTGTGTCTCTCCTTGTGCCTGAGACTTCAAAACCGGATATAAGAAAAACGGCACATTGTGCCTGAAACTTCTTCGCCGTCTTGGAACCGTTCTGTGTATTCTGCATCACGCTGCGCGCAACAAGAAGGAATTAGAGGCAAAACCAGTGACCATCGGTGAATGTTGCTGCAGCGCGCGCATCTCGCTGGCGTACTACCGAAACGAGTACGAGACACGCGCCATGACAGTGGATGCCCTGGTCGCGGTGCTGCTGGAGCTCCTGGACACGCCGCACAAGTATGCGCTGCTGGGTCACCTGCGAAACTCCATACGACCGGAGGACGTCGACAAGGTGAGTGCTTGTGCATGCGCAGGGAACTCAGGCACGGTGCAGACTCATAGGCTTAGTTTCTAGCTCTGCCTACGGGACGATGCCAACTGTAGATTAATTAGGTCCGGAAGGCTATAGTAAGACGAAGGAACATGTTTTATTTTAATGCAGCGTTATCCTTTTATATGTATGGTGCCTCTGGGCATTGTTTCCCCGTTACTTAGTAAGATTAATGCGAGAAAAAAGGAACGCTAAGTCTAAATAAAATTATTCTCGAGGCTAAACAGGCACACTGCGTGCGATTTGCACAGTTTGTGAATAGAAATGTACATGATGCGACCACTCCGAACCTTGGCTTGTAGTCTTAATCGCGGAAGGATGGTATTGCAGTAGTTACACAGTTCACCCGGTCTCTGAAGAAGTGACGTCCAGGCATGCGTGGGTTTCGCGGTCACCTCTGCGGATATCGTTTGTTTCTATTTATTTTACTTCCGAACGAAAACCCCTTGAAAGCCGCCAGGAAGGGTGCTACATCGGAGGTGGTGCCAAGAAAATGCAGTAACATTAAAGCATTGAATAAATTTATCAATGTGAAATAGAACAGATAAGCTAATCACTTCGCTAAAGAAGGTTAAACACATTTGACCATAATAATAAACTTGCTACCATCGTGAAAAGAAAAATGCAAGATCAGTCAAGTACCCCGCGTAGTCAACATTCGCTCAGATGTCCACGACGGCGTGCTTCATGGTCATGTAGTAGTTTTCGCACGTAAAACCACGGCAATTGTTAATACTTGAGTGATGGTGTCGAGTTAGTATACGTCGAAACAGAGGATACACGTACTTACAAGCTTAACATTCTTAATAGCGCCCTATTCAGCATTACATGTAGATTAACGCTAAGAAGGATGAACATGAACCTCGGTGTCAGTCTACATGCTCAGTGTCGATCTCCTGGAACTTATGTTAGTTACTAAAGCGAAGCGATGGCACCTCATTTCAAATGTTAGTAGTACTGGCTTTGCATGAACTTGCAAAGGAATTAGGTTGACACGATAGTATTTATTCGTCTCGGCAATAGAAAATTAAGTCCGTTTTTTTTAGCCTTCTCAGCCGTAGGGAAGGCACTCCCAGAATATTTACGTTGAGCATGCAGTTTCGGACTTGCTTTTTTATTATCATTATTAAGCGTAACAAACGCCAGCAACCTATCGTATGAGCTTCGCCAATATAAATTTAGAACACTGGCTGCTATACATTGCTCAAATATTTCAAGGAATCCCCTAGATAAAACATAGAAAGCGTTCTCCAAATAGGTAAGAGCGGTGTGAGTTTGTCTCGAACTACGTATGGAACCGTATTTATGTGTCAGATTTTGCAGGAAGTCGGTTGCGGTGCAGAGTAAGCTCTCAACGCGGTGCCTCACAGTGAGATATTGAAATTATTTCATCGCAAGTAAAGGTGCATTAGCCCGTGTATATTCATTGCGTCTCAAGCTACAAAAAGTGAAACAAAGAGGGAAAAAGGTCGGGAGAAGTACTCAAAGTAAATTTAAAGGAACAGTTCGCACCATTTTAAATGGAACGCTGAATTGTGCGCGTGTCATGCCGCTGGTGCCTTAACTGCAAGTGGCTTTGCAGACGTCATACCTAAAGTCCATGTTCTGCGCTGCCGGCCTATGTGATCGTGTGCCTATGCGGGAGCCAAATCAGAAGGTGGGCTCCATGCAAGTGTTCCCTTTAACAGTGGAGATGTCTGTACATCTGCTCTGCTAAGTCCATCTGAAAAATAGCCGTCCTGCAGACAATTAAGGCTCGAAAAAAAAGAGATAGTGTCACAGCCACGAAGCGCGCTTGCTGATGCAGTGTCCTGCTACACACTAAACGAAAATAACCAGGAACGGGAGTAAACAGCTTGTCCTCTAGCGCACAACCTTTTCTGGTTTTTTTTTTACTACGTAACAGTCCCGGTAAAAATTTACTCTCACGCTAACCGAGTTTTTGAACGTAGAAACGGCAGTAATTATTTACCCCCCTGGAGGCTTTCAGCGAGTGTACGCGGAGTAATTTTTTACTGCCTAAACAATGTTTTCTCTGCTTTTTTTAGAGTTATTTTTAAAGCTCATTTGAGGTTTACTGTGGCTGGGTAAACATTAGGCTTACGAAAAATGCAGACATCACTCAATTTATTGAGCAGTAAACGAGGACTCACCCTTCGAACTTATAACATTGGAAGCACGTTTTCACTCGTTGAGAGCGCAACAAGCACAGGCACAAGCGCGGGAGCAGAGATACTCGAAAGTGCGTTTTCACTTGGCAGTCGTCCACCAAGACCCGCGCTAGGACAGCGAGCATCGCTCGAACTCAGCACAAAACCACGCCGCACTGGTAACACTCGGGGTAGTTCGCCGTGTCGTTGTCGTACTGGTTGACGATGCGGTCAGTCAGGAACGCTTGCGACCGTAGTTTCCGTGCTTTCCCAGAACTCGGCGGTGCCTTCGAAACGACGGTCACTAGGCATAGCTGCCGGAGATATCACGGTATCGCGTTCTAGTTGACGGGCGCCGGCGTAGGCGTATCGGCACGCGCCGATACGCGTACGCGCTGATCACACTCAGGCCGTTCACACTCACGCCCCGAGACGTCGTGTCCCCTCTTCCGCGACCGACGCTTTTGACGAACAGTTGCTTGTAAACGCGCACCATGTGGCTAGGCCTAAATAGTCATTCGAGGGCTCTCACGGCCTCCACTCCTGCGCCACGGCAGTTTGGAGTTTTTTACCACGTGACGAGGTACGTAGTTTTGATCACGTGGCTTTAAACTCTAGACTGGGGTTTTTTATCACGTGACACAAAACCCCCTACGTAGTAAAATAGGGCAATAACGTCCTTTTACTACCTTTCTAACAGGTGGTAGTAAAACTATGTCATATGCTCCTTTTACCTCAACAAGACGTACTAATTTTGAAAACAAGGGAGTTTTTAAGGCTCATGAGCCGCAAAAACCCAAATATCGGGCAACTTTTGCTTACAGTGTAGGAACCGAGCGTGGCGTCAAAGTCACTGTGCTGTGGGCGATCTTTGAATCTTGTCTATTCCACAAGCGATCCTAAATACTTTTCAAAAGTAGACTATTATTGTTTACCTTTACCTGAACATCAGCGAGTTGTTAGTCCGAAATCAAGTACAGCTTATGTTGTCACCGCAGAAGGCATAGGCCGAGAATGTCGTCGTTCATTCCGTGATAGCACTCGCTTTAGAATTTGCGTTCTTCTCTCTGGAACCCTCGCTCAGCAAAGAACACTGATAACTCTACCAGGGCACATGATGGTGCGGCGTGTTCTGGCACCTTCCTTAGTGTACTTATATCACGCCACGACGGCGCGTGTTACACGGAGTTCGCAGACGATGACGGTGCATTTACAGACCTGGGTTGTCATGCAATGGCAATTCTATCATGGCACCATTGATTTAGTCGTTGCATTAAAATATTACTATTACTTACCTAGGCATCGGTCAGTTTTCTGGTATCATTGAAGTGATGTACACGCAAGCCCGACTAATTCATGTGCTGTAGACCTGTGCGAACAGTTGTTAATTTCACAGATAGGACCGCTTCAGTAGCGCTGTCTACTTGGCAAACAGTGCCGGAAGCTCGGGCGCCTCGTAGGTATTCCCAAGCTTTATTCCTAACCTAGATCGGCGCAGGAAACGACAAACGGCAGTCGGGTGGAAGGTCAAAGCACAGCGATCATTCGGCGCCGTTTCTGCCTAAGGGTGTTCTCTTGTGTGTTTGTTTGTTTGTTTTGTTTTGTTTGCTAAGTGACAAGTATGCATCCATTTCAACTCGCTCAGTTTTCTGCCTTACTGCGGTACGTTGCAACGTTTGCCCTCCTTTAAATCAAATGATGTGCTGCCGGGACGATGTATCTGCTCCAAGTATGGAAGGTTTAAATGCGTAGCAGGTTGTGAAGTCATTAACGTAAGCCTAATGATATCGTTATGCCATCGAATGCTATCGTCGTGATATCAGTGTCCGCATTATGAGTTTCAGCGCTTATTTTACAATAAGCGCTGAACCTCTCCTCCCCAAGTTTGGGCTTTGGTAACGTGCTGTGCTCATTTATTTAGCTGCATGCCTGAATATGAAGACTGCGAAATGAGTAAAAAAGAATGCTATTCCCTAACGGGAGACTAGCTTTCAAGCCGAAAATCTCGAATCCACCACGTGATGAAAGTGATTCTCGTCTAGATGAAAATTGACGCCATCTACTAGAACCCATAAGTGAGCGCGGCTCAGTGCCAACACAAAATGCTGTGCACACGCATAAGCCCACCGAATACGCTACTTCTGTCGCACGCTTGCAGTTTGACGAACTGCTGTATCGGCGAGAGGTCCAGGCGGCGCGCTCCAAAGAAACGCAGCAGCAAGTACAGCTCCAGCTTCAGCAGCAGCAACAGCAGCAACAGCAGCAGCAGCAGCAGCTCCAGCAGCAGCAGCAACAGCAGCAATCAGGGGTGGTGGAAGGCGCTTGCGGGGGCGCTGAGCTGCCCAGCGAGGACAGCGGAGTCGACTTGGCCAGTGGCGGAGGTGGCGGCGGTCTTCAACAGGGCGGGGGTAGCCGGCGGCGCAGACCTCCGTTCCGCCGACACAGCAGCGGCGGTGAGTCCGGCGACAAACAGCTGGCCGTCGAGGACCGCCGCTGGAGCAGCGTCAGCGAGCCACCCATGGATCCGGATGTGGTACGTCACTCATACTCTTATTGGGGCGCCGTTACGTTGTGGTAGTGGTGTTACGCTACGTTGTGTAACAAACTACCACAACGTAACAAAACCGTGTTACGTTGTGGTAGTGGTGTTACGCTATTTTAGTTCACGATGATCTAGTGAACTCGCTGTATGTAAAGGCGATGTACGAGCGGAGGTGCACGTCAAAGATAACGTGGACAAATGGATGATTCGAAGAGGAACGAGAGCGAGGACGAATGCCGCGCTTGTAAGAAATACGCTTCTACTACAGAAAGTGTATGCACGATGATGTCTATGCAACGGTATTGTGCGAAAATATAAGCTCTCGTAATGTGGCACAGAGATACATCCATCAAACATCACCTTTTGCCTTGAAAAGAACACGCTCTTGGGCAACATGAAAAAAACAAAAAAGCGGGATTGATCACATATCCGCAAAAGTGCACGGGGAGTTCACAAAGGGGTGTCTGCCATTGGTTTAACATTTCTGCGAGGGACCGGCTTGAGTGGCACATACGACATGGACAGAAACGCTCGGGCGGAGGCACTTGCAGGCCAGGTCTGCCAGGCTAACACCAACATTAGCAACAGCGTCGCTGCCACCACCACCGGGATAAGTTGCACCATTTGATCGGAATATATAAGCGAGAAAATTTTGACTCACCGTGACGACTCATATCAAGGCGAAAGTGTTATGTGTCTCCTTGAAGGGGCACCTCGAAAAAACTGAGGCTGCGAAATGCACGAAAAGTTGTGGCCACGAATTATTTTACCAAATTTTTGCAGCGAGCAATGATCGGGGCATTTTACGCAAAATTGAAAAAAAAAAGCAACCTGTGTAATGGCGAACGAAGTTAAAGACTTCGACGCATCTACATGCTGCGCACTCGCGCATCATACACACGGGTATACTATATTGAACGGAGAAATGCAAGGAATGTACAAGTGTGTATTGTGGGGTCACTTGGTTGGAGAGTATTTATTTATTTATTTATTTATTTATTTATTTATTTATTTATTTATTCTTCATTTATTACACTACTGCCAGTATCAGCTTCAGACCTTAGGCAGGAGTGGTTTCCAAGTCATAACTATTCTGTGCAAATAAGAAGGAAGAAAAGAAAAAGATTCAGCAAACATATGCGATAAACGTGCCACAACAAACTTAAATAGGAAAGTTTCAACGAACTAATCCATTGGTGAGCCGTTTGTTCTGCAGGCAAGAAAAATATGCATATATACAGATGGATGCGACAAGACGGACGCCAAGGTTCGTGCGCATCAGCGCTATGCGCTACAGATTCGAAGGCATGCACATAAGTTGAGAGCGTCGGGTATTCGACTACATGTTCATTACTTACATTTACGACTACGACATGCTCTCAAATGGAAAACAGCACTAAAAAAGACTAAGCACGAGGGAAGAAACACGCACAGGATCAGCTCGCGCTTTGTTCGCTTCGGCGCCTTTTTTTGCTTTTTTTTTTTACTTTCGAGCGAGGAATGTGAATCCAGAGCCGCTCTGTAGCGTACACGTTTGGCAATGTCGAGGAATAAGCGACAGTAACAAGAACACGGCCTCTACTGACAATCTTCGCGCGTTGGGAGGCCGCGGTGCTCAGCTCCGCGCCACGAAGATCAACTCCGTGTCGTCCAGCGGGGCACCAAGGATGCCGCCGGGAGCTAAGAATTCTTGGCCGTCCAACTGGGCGTCACCATGCCCAATTGGACCATTGGGATCCCTTGCCGTGATAACCCGGCACGGGATACCATCGGGATCCCCGGCCTCTCTATTTGTGATTTATCAATGACCACTTGTTCATAAACAATCAATAAAACTCAGTCAATCAATCGATCGATCGAACATTTCTTTCCAGCGACAATTCACACAGGAATCCCTGAGATTTAATAAAAAAAGCTAACAAGTACCTCCTTGGCTATTTACCGTTCGCTTCGTCATCGTCCACGAAGCTCAGTGCCACCCGAGCGCGCTGCACTCACCCCTGTCACCGCAGTGATGCAATGATATAATACGGGACACGAGGCATGCAGTGCGGCTCGATGACTTCGCTTCGTCCACCTGATCATCTCTTGCTGTGACGGACACTTTGCGCTGAGTCTCGTGCGCGCCAAGCGAGTTCCGGCGATCGCCCACACGATGGCTTCCTACATCCTAGGTACGACGCAGACGACCCAGCTTGCGCGTTTCAATTAAGAATTGCGTAACGATATATATCATCAAACATCCGCTGCTCCCGGCGACGCCGATCGTCAAATTGCTGCCAACGCCTTCTGTGTCGCGTTTGTTCTTTTAGTTTGATCAACACGCTCTTTTTTTATTGCGCATCGTACGCTTTGTATGCAGTAGCGTCCCAACGGAGGGGCCCCGCGCTTGCTGGACGCCCGCGGCATATGGCTTCGTCGGCGTCCGTGTGTATATACACAAAACTGTGTCACGCTCCACTTAAAAGGGCCTTCCAATTAGTGGCCGGGCACTGCCGGAGGCCCGAGCCCGTAATCCACTTTTTATAGCCCCCTACCCTCGGCGCCCCACTCCCTCCCCTTTCTTCACACGCGTCGCAAATTGCGGAACAGCCGGCGCTTGGGGCTTGTACGCGCTGCGCATGCCAAGGGCCGTATCCCGCCGACGGGCTATATAGCGCAATTACAGGTTCGCTCTCCGCTATTCCTCTGTTCTGTTATCGTCCGGCGGCGTTTATGGTTGCTGATGTTGACGTTGCTGGTGATGGTGACGCGGCTCTCGTTTCGGCTGTTGTCGTAGCCCTCTTGTTTGACCGCACGTTCTGTCGTGAGACACTATACATGTCTCGCGGCCTTTGCGATTGTTTTGGTTTCTTTTTTTTTTCTTCCCTTCATTTATCTAGATGTGTGTGCATGCACATTTATTCTGAGCTACTTCGTTCTTCATCCGACAGTGTTAGACCCCGTGTATACTATTTCTTAGCTTAGTTTCCCTTCTCGCAGTTACACGTGCTCGTATTTTTTTCGGAGTCTTTTTACTGGAAAATCTGCCTGCTTATCGTTTTACTTTCTTTTTTTTTTTGTTCATGTGGACTATCTGCCGATTGAAGGAACGTGCCAGGCGTCTCTACGATGAGCCTGCTTAAAATGCACGTTCCCTTTGAAAGACGCTGCGGTGAAAACAACTACCAAATATAACGAAAAAAAGAATGCAGAGGCAGGCTTTGCTTTTCCTTCTTGTGAGCGTTAGTGAAGTAATGCGATTACTGGGACTATCCGCGTCACCTTGTATCTGCGGGAAAAAATCAACATGCGTACGTAAGGTCTCCCAGCATTTCGGGGAAGCCTAGAAGGTGCAGATGCTTTTTTCTCAAGCGCGAATGCTGTAGGTGTGGTTCAACAATAAAACCACTTTCCCAAAAAATTTTATAGGAAGAAAATGTAATTAAATATGTGGTGCAGAGATGTGCTCACATCTATCCTTTTTTCGCTCACAGAAAATCGTTACACATAAGGAATGGATGTTAGCGTAAGGGATGTTAGCTTGCCGCCGTCGCGCACACTTCGTTACATGACTCAATCTTAACGTCAGTCATACGCATGTGACTTCCCAGATGAGCACATAATTTCATATAGCAGCGTGTCATTTTATATCGTTAATCTTATTGTGTCAACATGCGAAATAAACTATGCCTGGACTGTAGTTTAATACGCTCCATGGGCGAATGGGTTACGTTGAAGTGCTGTAATTAAAAAAAAAACAGATATAAAATTAAGCATCGTAAATGTACACATTCCCGGGCCACTAATTACTGCGGGAATTGAAGATAAAATAATAAAAACAAAAGATATTGGAACAATTATGAGTAGAAATTAAAAAGTAAAAGGACAAAAGAAAGGCTCGGTAGGAGAGCCGCTCAGGCAGCCCCAGCGAAGGGAGCAGGGAAGGATACATACGATACTTTAAAGTCTTGTCTCGGAAATTATGGGAAAAAATTAAATGTAAGAAAAGCCTCTCTGAAGACCTCTGAAGCCTTGAATCTCCTCTTGAGTGACCCCTTTTACGTGGTTGCTCGTTGGTTGGTCTTGGTTCGTGGATTTCGTGTGTATTGAAAATATCTAAAGAAGCTGTTAGGTCATGACTGAGTTATCTCTGCATTGATTGGAACGATGAACGGGGATAATATGATATGTATATTAATCGAATCTGATGTATTGATGTACCACCCCTTCTTACAATGCTGTTCTTAATCGTATTGGTGTAGGTAGAGTAATTTCTGTCTTATGAATCACCACATTAACTATTGAAGGGAAAATACTTCGTATTTAATATTACGATACGCTCTCCACGTTTGTACTTGCGTACGCAAACATCTGCATCCCTCCGCTGTTACAACATTACGTAAGCGTTATCACGTGCATCGTACACTAGCTTAGCGAAGCAATACATGACGTTATTACCGGATGACCGTAGACAACTCGCTCGCGCCACATCCTTCGATCGCGCAACCGCGCAACACTGTGCGGTGCCACTTTCGTGGCCCTCTCGCCGCGCAACCTGTGTTTGCATCATTTCTTGTTTATGCATATTCACCTGCCCTGCCCGCCACGGTCGTCTAGTGCCTATGGTACTCGGCTGCTGATCCGAGGGTGACATAATTTAATCTAATGCGAAATCTCCCCCTATGGCACTGTGGGTAATAGTGCTGTGCTCTTGGTACGTAATACTCCTCCCCCTCTCCCCACTTCTCGCTTTTACGGTTTCTAAATGGTGGCAGTACCTGCCCTCTCTGTGACGCGTCTTTGAGACAATCGGGATTGATGACACTAGAACAGCAGTGTCACTGCCCGCAGTAGCTTTTCTTACACAGCCTGACTTCTATGCATGCCACACAGTATACTTGCGTGAAGTTTATTGTCACTCGAAACCCGCAGTGGTTAGCTTAGCCGCTAAGGTGCTGGCTTTCTAAACTCGAAGTCGCTGTTTCGATTCCCCGGCCACTGCAGCCGCAATTTCATGGGGCCAAAATGCAGAGAACGCCCGTGTACCAAGCTGTTTTGGAGGTGCACGTTAAAGAACCCCAGCTGGCCAGAATTATTCGGGAGTCCTCCAGGACGGAGCGTGGCCTGATAATCATAGCATAGTTTTGGCACGTTAAAGCCCGATCAATTAATATTATTGTCACGCAAAAGCCAGAGCGTATTGTTACGTTGTTGTGACACACGCAGCACTCGAGACGAAGCACGCAGGACTCAAGGTGATGTCGGGCGAACTGTTTATTGGGCGAACTTGTGCCCAGCAAAACAAGGCCAATCACAACTCACAGCAACAGCGGCGTGAACAGTCGTCTGTCGACGGAAAGACCGATAAGCGGCGTAATGCGTCGGCTTTTATACACGCGTCATGACACGTTCTCGCATTATCTCTGAAATTCCAGAAGTCACTGAAATGTGCGCGTCGAGCATGCAAAGTTTCAAGAATGGTTGGCATGGTTCTCGATGTGACATGCAAGATAAACGCGGCCTGCGTTGCTCGTAACAGAAAGTGAAAACGGCGCTCCCCGCAAACAATCAAAACACTGCGCGTGTCAGTACAGAGCCGACTAATGGCGTTACAAGATCGTTAGGTTAGCCCCGACTGTACTCGTCATGCAACATTCACAGCGCAACGCTGTTCGCCTCCGCTGATAACACGCACGACATAAAATTCTCCACGTTCTGGACCCGCGATCCGTGGGTGACGTAACGTAACGGTGAATTCGTGCGTTACAGTTATAGCAGCTGAAAGGATTTGTCATGCAGAAGAAGTAGTTGAGTAAAGGCCACCTTACGACAGAGTGCACCCGGAGTGATAACATCTGCGACTACTTATTGCGTAGCTACCGCGTCATTTTCCGCTATGCATTAGAACGTATAAAATCGTTGAGAAAGCGTAGGAAACGGACAAAATGCTCTGCGTGGCAAGAGTTCAGTAACTAGCGTGAATGGGCAGGCCATGTAAATGGAACATATCCCACGCAGAACAGGAAGGAGTGTGCGAGAAAGTCATAGTAGTGCATCCTAAAATTGAGATATAGCTCTTTTCCTGTATTTGAATGCGGCCCTTACCTTGTTATTTGGCATTCGGATGCACGGTAGTTTTGGTTTATTGACATTTTTTTTTATTTATTTGTGAATTCAACGTCGACGTCTCTGTTTCTACTATCACGACTGCTGATGTAAGTTATTTGTGACTGTGCTAGGACTCCGAAGGTATTTCTTTATCGGATCTTTAGCTATAGCCTTTGGTACAGGTCCGAGAAGTGTTCGCAATATGTATAAATAATATAGAAATGAACACTTTATTTAAAATTATCTTAACGGTGAAAATGGTGCCTTTTCACGTCAAGAAAAGGAAAAAAGCCGTGCGAAGTGCAGCGCAGTAAAAAACACACGGGATGTCGAACTACAGCACCCTCAATTTTGTTGTGTACTCCTGCGCGCGTGCAGTGCTCGCCTTATCCCTCTCTCCCTCTTTCTATTCCCAAAACTCGTAACCTCCAGTGCGCGGTAGCAAAGTGGACGCTCGTCTGGTCGACGTCCCTGCGTCTCCCTTTCTCTGCTTTCTCTCTCAACCTCTTTCCCACTATCGTTTCTGAAGCCAGCAGTGCCAGCTGTTTAATTTATTCTCGAGCTTTCCTTGCTTTGTAGTTTGCGTTAGTTCATTCTTTTTTTTTCTTCTGTCTTTTCTATCTGATCGTTTTACTTTATGTTTCCTGGTAGGTCGCGCGCTCATGTTACATAAATGTATTCCTTGCAGGTCGTCCTAGCACATATAAATAATAAATGTGGAGCCCCCTGTGAAAGAAAACTGCCTATCGATTTTCGCTCCGATGCCTTTCAAATCTGCCGGCGGCGTTCGAGCCTTCCGCATAAATATGATATTAGGCCAACCGATTCGGCGTGGCTGAATTTGCAAGCGTCGACAATTTGCGCGAAAGGCTCCTGGTAGCAGTTTCATATATTCCGGCACGCAAAACACGCCATCCATACCCTAGGAGGCTAAAAAGAAGAGAATTGGATTGTGGGATTTCACGCGTCAAAACCACAATCTGAATATGAAACAAGCAATACCGAGAGACGCAGGATTAAGCGCAGTATTTGCTAACATAAAGCAAATGCGCGGTGCACCAGTCCTTTCGCGTTTCATTTCCACTTGAACGCGACCAGTGCTCATGGGATCGAACCCTTGACCATGTACACGCCAGCGAATACCATTACACTACCTCGAACGTTTGCGGAAAAGAAGAGTACGCCCAGGGAAGGAACTTGTCAATTGTGAAAAGTGTGAAAGCCTAGTGCTTCGTTTAACAAAGCAAGTGTTCTCTAAGAATATCTGGGTACATACTGAGCAGGTGTAGATGAGGAAGAGCATTTTAAACTAAGCCTATCGCCGCCAGCGATGTGTTAAGCTGCCTCATTAGGACATCCGACAATACGTTAGGCTATGGTGTTAAGGTATTACTTTTGAGAAAGACACTTGGATCGAGTGTTTAACGGCGAAGTTTCAGCAAGAAAGAAAGGAAGAAAGGAAGAAGCGCACCGTCTTTTTTTTTTTGTATTTGGTGCCTACCGACAGCCCAGCATGTGTTCGCTGATGTTATTCGGTCGTTGGCCACATCAAACGATAGTGTCCAGCTTCTTCTCAAGTTTCACATCAAACTTACAATCTTCCATGTCCATGACAGTTATTACATGCAGGACACTTCTGGTGAGTCGCCACGGGGTGCTCCACTGCTCCACAGGCATAGCCCGCAGGACTTTGGCTAAGCTTACCATATGTATGGGCAGCGGTTGAGAGATTGCTTCGAAGGCTGAATCATTGTAAAACCAGATGATTCTTGTTTAAACAAACTTTAGTAGCGGAGCGTGCGATACGAACCATTAAATGTGATTAAACTAATGTCGGAATAGTATTTTGCTCCTGTGCATAGTGGCTGACTGCATATTAGTGTTTTGCGGCCGCGATGACATTAGCAGCAGCACCGCTCCAAGAAACTTCAGGACACGTGAGCTGCTAGTCTAGGACACCAGAACTAATTGTACGTGTTTATAAGTTGCTTAAGTGCGAGAAAACATTTTTCTGACTCTTGCTGATAAACGAAGGGTTTCTCGAGACGAATGCCTACAATCCTTCACAGAGTTTAATTCGTTCAAAATTTATGCAATGTTTACTAGCGAAATTTCTGCTAATCACTTGGAGTGCTAATTATCTGCAGGCTTCTGTTTTATAGCACTCCTACAACTTGAGATTTCGTTTGACTCCTACTAAATTTAGCGGTCTGCGTAGCTGTTCAAAACCTGAGGGTGTTCAAGTCTTATGTTTGCAAACAGTGGAACTTCGTTCCGCGCTCTTGTGCTGATGCCTGCAGACACCTAGTATTCGGTAGCCCTGGGTTCGTTTGCGTGTTATGCTCCTTGCTATTTCCTTCTCTGGTCCAAAAGTCGCGGGACGAATCCCTGCCTCGGCGGCTGCATATCACTGGGCCAGATATTGAGGCACGTGTGTGCATGTGCGATATCAGTGCACGCTAAGGGACCCCAGCTGGTCGAAATTCCCGGAGCCCTCCACTAAGGCGCCTCTCATAAACATATCGTGGTTTTGGGATGTTGAACCGCAGAAATGAATCAACCGAGATTTTTTTCTGTTTGTTTTGCTGTACTTGAATAAAAAATTATAATGCGTTGTTTTGGGACGGACGTCTTTGAGAAGTGTTCTCGCTGTCCCTATCGAAGTAATAACGCACAAGAGCAGCGCCCGAGAAATGATATGTATCGCTCAACTCTTCGTGATGGTTGCAGAACATATACTAACAATAATGTTCCGTAAGGCATAAGCATACGTTGATGCGGATGCGTGGGCCACCATCTGTGCGTGTGTGTGTGTGTGTGTGACCATCCACCGAAAGTCCGAAACCTACAAGGCGAAACTTCGTTCGTTTCCTTTTTACTTCTTTTATTTTTTTCTCTTGTTCACGTTGTAAACATAATGAAACATGCATAAATCGCGCAGCAGCCACTCACAGACACGAGCACACGGAAACACCGCTCGTCCGTGCATCAATATGCGTAAGCAAGCTCTCTTACTCCAGGCGAAGCACGGCTTCCTTGAAGGAAACATACATTTCCAGAATATTACCCACGCTTCCTGAGCCACGCGCAGCCTAATTTGGGCACACATCGCGAAGAATGATTATCTGATGGAAGAACGCGCGCTTTCGGTCTTAGCGCGTATACAGTGCCAGGGAGTGTCTCCGGGCTGCCTCTGAACTGACGCGCAATTCTCTTGACGAGGAAGTACCGCACGCAAAGTGGCGAGTTGTATCCGCAGAGCGGTCATCGATCGACTCGTTCTGTCGGGTTTCTTTTTCACCGCGAACATGAAGAACAGCAATTTTTCTTCGATGCATCCCGTTCTTGATTTATTTCGCCGGTGCACTATAGATAGGAACGCGCATACAAGATGCAGACACCACAAACACTGGTTGTGTGGGGTGTATATGCATTGAATGTTCTGCTGGCACCGCTGGAGAATGGCTGGATGCTCTATACGAGATGCCATCAGTTCGCGTACAGCTATCGCGAACACGGCCTCGCCTACTGCTAGCCCAGAAATTTGGTGCGCATATACCTTACAAAGGCTCCCGCGAGCTAACTGCTGGTGTGCGCCCACTCTGTTTTGTGTGAATCCTTCTCATTCTAACGGGTCTTCATTTTTTCTGTATCTTTACCTGCCCCTCTCCCCTCTTAGACAGCGAGATTGCAAGTGTGATATTCCAGCCCCTCTGTACGACTTCCGTACTTATACATCTATATTGTTCAGCTTTTCTCCATTCTTCCTCGTCTATGACTGTTCACCAAGTTTCGTTCTAGACGTCTCATTTCTGTCGGATTCTGTACCCTAAGCAGCTCCTTTCCCCGAAAATTTCTATCTCTGCTTGCGGACTGCCGTCGTCGCGGCCGCATTAACACCGCCATTTCCCAGGAGGTACGAAAGTACCGCGACGACCCTTGTCACTGTGCTGCGACTTTTTCTCTTGGCGATGAGGTACTTCCTCCCGTGCGCGCTACAGGCTTATGTGAAAAATTAACCAGTCGTTTTATTGGACCTTACACAGTCACTGAACAGACATCATCGGTGAATTACCGCGTCTCTCCCCTTGCGCTCCCATCTGACCACCGTTGCCGAGGGACAGAGATCGCGCACGTTTCTCGCTTGAAACCATACCATGTTACCGTCTTCACCTTCGGCATTAACGAACAACGTGCCGATCTGCATCCGAGTACGCATTCGGCGCGTTCCGTAATACCTCAGCGCGGCCAAGAGGGATCCACCGCGGGAGGCAATTGGTGTGAGCTCAACATATATACGACTGGCTCTTCTTCGTCTCTGCACATCACCATCACTTGTACATTTTCCCTGATCTACATGGATCATAATCAGGCGCTCGGCTCGCTCTTCAAGTGCCTCCCCGCCTTTAGTCATCGTTGTCAGAATTACATAGCGGCGAAGGCAACCGCAGGCTACTTATATTTTATTTTCCCTTTAGCAGTTGCACTTCCTGTAACTTCCAAACAATTTCAGTTGTGAAGTGGATCGTGCGGAAACTGTGTAAGTCATTTTGAGGAACTTTTATTTAATGGCGGACCCCAAATAAGTTCAGGTGGCATGAGCATCTTTCACCCACAACTTACGAAAGCACGGCACGCTAGTGCTGTACTATTCTGCCCCAAATAAATACGTCATGGGGCTGCCTGAAATCGAACCCGCGACATCATTCCCAGTGACGCGCCGCGCGGCTAGTGTAACATCCTTTGTTGTAATTAGTCCCATTAGTCCCATTGCGCATGTTACTCGCATGGCAGCTCAGCGCTTAAGAGTGTAGAGCTGCTAAGTTTCTTGTTCACAAGTTTGATCCAAGCGCACTAACAAACTTCACTTAGTCAACTTAATCCCGTGTGCACCGGCTACGACTTCCCTCATCACCGTGTCGTGGTTTATGGCTCGTAAGAGTGACAGAATATATTTAAGAGCGCCCTCTTGCGTATTTATTTATTTATTTATTTATTTATTTATTTATTTATTTATTTATTATTATTGTTACCCTCAAGGCCAAGGGCATTACACAGGGGAGTGGCGAAAATTCAATGGTAACTATGGCTACAAGATTTATGTTCCTGGCTATACGTTTATATCTAAAGTGCTTAACAGTGAAAATACAAACACGTTTTAGCAAACCTTGCTAGCAAAACGATTGCTAGCAAAAGTGTTGCGGAAACACAACTTGTCTTAGATGGCAGCTGTCTATCCGGGAAAGGTGGTTGTAGTCTGATGTATACGAGCAATGAGGGACTGCGAACAAGATTGTGTCTAGAATAAAGTATGTCCACCTTGTGAGAATAATCTAGCCTGGGAATGACAAGAGACGGTGGACGTACGCAGATTGGGGCAATGGTAAAAAAAAAAAACAAAGAAACGTAGGCATGCCCAACATGCATAAACGGTAAAATGTTTTACTTGAATCCAAGTGTGCTAAGTTAATGGCTTTCCTTCTTTTTTATTTTTTAATGCTATAGTGACACTCGCGGTGCGACTGCAGTTCAGGAAGTTGAAACAGACCGCGTTATTTTTAGTGACCCCGGGGGTATTACTTTAAAGGGGCCCCTGCGACACTCTTTGATCAAAGCCAGAGAACGACGCCGGTCGGTCGTGGTCCTTGAACATGCGAGCCAAATATTATTTCATCGAACGCAGCAGGGAACACAGCCTGAAGGCGCGCGTTCTTCTTTCAACAAATGAGGTCATTGGGGACACCGGCGAAGTCGCTTGAGGCAGAAGTAGCATTTGGCTGAATTCCTGATCGCGAAAAAATTATCTGTTGTGCTTTAATTGTTCGATTTTGAGTTCAACAAATAATGTCTTTTAAAGAGCAACGAACGGATGTCAAGCGACGTGTAGTCGGTACTTCCAGTAACTGTCATCTCTTGAAAGAAGGGTGGGCTCTTCCCAGCTGTATTTCACGCTAAGTTTCCAATATTTCTGGCGCGTTCAGTGCAATAATATTTTGCTCGCGTGTTCGCAGGAGTGTTGAGGACTGATTGGCACAGCCTTCTGACTTTGTTCGATAATGTTTTCACGGCCCCTTTTAAGGTTAATAGCGCTAGGGTTCCAAATTGCTGCCGAGTATTCTAGCTTACTAGGAACAAGCGTTTTGTATAGTGTCAGGCTTAGAGGAGTTAGGATCGGAGGAAAAAATTGCGGCAGTTTCTAGTTTCCCGTTGTAGGCGCTACGAAGGAATGAACCACTAAAAGGTTCGCGGTGTAGTCGCGTTCATGCGTATGCACTGTGGCGACGAGCTTGAGTGCCTATACTACGTGTGCTGACGGTCTTGCCAACGTGTATATTCACGGCCGGAAGTCCATTCAGCGGGGGCAAAAACTACCACCCCCAGGGATTTCTTTTTTTTTTTTACTTTCTCAGCAAATAGCAGCAATGGTGCGGGTCACATCCGAAACCCTGCTCCTGAAATAGTAGACGGAAGTAGGGGCAGGCACTTCTTTTGTTGTTGTTCCCCTTTTCGAAGTGACATTCACAGCAACTCTTGCTGTGTACTGTAGGCGTCAAGGCATTGTGTTACGGGGCACATACATACGCCAAAGAAAAGAAAATCTGCAGAAAGCATTAATTTACGCAAAAGAAACGTGACACCCCAAGACCGTGCTTTCTTGCTGAAAATCCTTAACTTGAATAACAAAGGAGCTCAGGTGAACATATTCTCATGTGCCAGCTTCTCTCATATCCCTTCCTGTCCTTTCTTTATATGCTTTTCTTTCACTTATGCGTATGCTGTTTTCCACGTGTTCGCCTAGCGGCATTCTACTCCTCAGCTGTAATTTTCGCTTATTGTAGATTTATTTTTATTTAATTTAGAAAGACGAATTATGTATTGCAACGAAAGGCAGTGATTCTTTTTTGTTCCCTTCTTCGAGTGCGCGTCCTGAATCCAGTCGTACCTGCTTTCGTCCTACAATTTTCGATCCGTGCCTATTTTTCCCCATAATGCAAGGGGGTATTATCAAAACGCCCTCTACGTTTATTGTGTCCGATTAATTGGCGCTCACGTAAGTGTTTTTGCTGAGGCGAACATATCCTTTTTCTAACGAAAGGCGTTTTCTTTTTTTCTACTGCTGCCGTTTCTCCTCTCTGTCGCTATAGTTACATTTTCCTCAAGTTTCCGACAACACTAGGTCTGCGGTTAACATTGGTGATTTCTTGCTCATTTTACTTGTGGTCACAGTCAGAAATATTCAAAACAAATTGTGAAATTACGTTTTATTCCTGGCTTTATTAAGATGGAAGTACAAGAAAAAGGATTACTTCTTAGTCTCGTGTTTTATGTAAGTTAAGCTTTCGACAAAATAGTGTACAGCACAAAAACGTTTGCAATTCCCGAACCTGATGTAATCACAATTAATCGGGTTTTACGTGCTGAAGCCGTGATACATAGTTAGGCTTTACACCATAGCGGAGGGCTTCGGAAATTGCGACCATCTGGTGCTCTTCAGCGTGCAGTGACAACTCAGGCTACACGGGCCTCTAGGATTTCGCCTCCATCGAAATGCGGCCACCGTGGCCGGGATGCGATCCCGCGACCTTTGGGCAAGCAGTCGAATGCCATAGCTACTGGACCACCGCGGCGGGGGTCCAGTGGTTACAGACACCCGCCGCGGTTCTAAGCTCTCCCTCTGTTCTCCATATCTTGCATACGATCCACTGTAGCTAGTGGGCAGCATCGGTAAAGAACGTAGCTATGTTATTACGTAAGAACTAAAGGAGAACTTGCGCGGATACCTTGCTGATTGAATGCCTCGCTGATTGACAGATACAGAGAGGCTTATACAGATACGGCTTATCTGAGCGGGTGCATTGCAGATAAAGCGTTGCATTGAAATGCACTCGCGAGTCCTCCGTCACACGATGACACTAGTGAGCGATCGAGCTGCAGTCGGGGCTGGACTGTAACTGAAGTATATAAGCGTGAGCGGCTGGATATCTACAGACTGCGAGCTTATACAAGTGATGTGCAACTTCGTAGCATACCGTGACTAAACTATGGGGAAAACACAGCCTAAGCTGGAATTGGTACAAGCTGACAACGAGCTTGGACTGCGCTCAACGCGCGTAAGCAGAAAAGCCGAGAGAGGTACGGCGCAGCAATATTGTCATTATATGAACGAGTATCCTAAATATAATGATTTGCCTAAAAGATGTACCTCTCAATGCGGTAGCTACGCTCACGGTATTTTTAGTGTGTCCGCTGGCGAAAGAGCGCGAGACACAGAATCAGTGATGGCGAGGGCGCACCTTCAAGTTTGTCTTCATTTATGCCGGGTATATGCTCGTACGTACAATACTGCGCGTGCGCAAGTGTTTCTGCAGAAGATTCCGCGCACACCGAAGACTCTGTGGCTTAAATGAGGTAATCATTATGTAAATCGGGGGCCGTTGCTTGCTGCAGAAGCAAGAGGCCTGCAAGAAAGCCACGATCGATATACCATAGGCCGCAAGGTGTCAACACGAGGACATTGCGGAAGTAAAATATAAAAACCGATAATTAACTTTACCTTGGGCTTATTCACGTTGGCATCTAATATCAGATAGTGTGCTATAGCCCAATCTTTATTTCTAAATGTTTCTTTGTTCGCGTTGTTTGAGAGTGATCACAGTGCTAGGCACGTTCCGCCCCTCATCTACAAACATCAAAGTAAAATAAATAAAAAAGCAGAGGTATACTTAGACTCCAGAGAAGTTATCATAAATACTGCAGGCTTTTCTGAGCAATGAAATTCTCGCCTTGTTCAAGCAGCCATCAGTTAATGCAGCGTTAGTGACACGTTCAACAACATACAACGGCGCGGATCCCCTCTATATACAAACATAGAAGGACATTATACAGATCTAAATGCTCTCTCACCAACGAGAGATAGAGCACAGGAAGGAACGGCAAAGGAGATTAATGGGCGCTCTCAGTGAAGATCCACGTACGCCCCGAGGAGTGTCGTCTTTCGCGTTATACAATAGGCGACCTCTGTGGCCCGTGCCAACGCCATGACAGCCGCTGCCTTATTCCACCATTCTACGACTTTGTGCACGCTATCGCGCCAGTCGCGCGCACCGGGTAATACAAATGTGGCTGTCTCACCACAAAGCGGCGGCACCGCCGCCTTCGCTATAATCAGTAGGTGCCTTATCCTGTATAGCCATCGCAATCCGCGTTTGTCACGCGTCAAAATGCAACGGAAAAGTCGCGAGACGTGGGTAGCTAGTCTGTCTCTCTTCTTCTTCTTGTTCTTCTTCTTCTTGATATTTTTGTTTTGTTTTGCTCGTTCCCGTTCCGTCGTGCGGCGGACGAGGCACGACGTATCGGTCAGCGCGATCGCGACCTTGCGTATGCGTACGCAAGTCCTCGCTCGCGGTTATAACGGGGTCGCCGACGCCGTATTCGTGTCCCCAGCGTCCCTCCCCCCCTGTTTGATCGACCTCCTTTAAGTTTTTTTTTTCTTTCTTTGCGTCTAATTATGATCCTCCCGTTTTTCGTGCTCCTTTCCTGTAAAAGCGTGACCGCCGCATCCCCGAGTGTTTGGAAAGGTGGCGCAACCTTGATCTCCGTCGCCGATGAAGCGAACACCGCCGCACCATGCCGCACGTCTTGTCGCCCACGGCGTGCCCGTGTTCGCGGGAAAGGATGCTGCTCGCGCTTTTGCTCGTGACCCAGTCCCCTGAATGTCGGCCCCCGCAGTATTGCCGTCCGCAGTGTATAACTAGCGATGAGGCTGCGCCTTGTTTTGTCGCTGTCGTCGTCTTCGGTGTCGTCTCGGGGTGATGGACGCTGGGCACGCTCTAGTGAGCGAGGAAGCGGCGGCACGCTTTCCGCTATCGATCTACGTGTTTTCCTACTAGAAGCAGGGCAAGCACAGGCGTGCGCGTACGGGCGCACATCTGTGTCGAGAAAGCTAATCGGTACGTGTGATAGAAGAAAAAAAAAAAGGAGGGGAAGGGGGGGCAGGGGCGTAAAGGCTTCCTTTTGTTTGTTTGTTTGTTGTTTGTTTGTTTGTTTGTTTGTTTGTTTGTTTGCCCTAATGGTCAAAACGACTACGAAGGAGAGCAGTAATAGTTAGAAGCTCAGAGCACAAGTGCTGTGACTGGACCTGCTTGTAAAACGTTAGCTTCAAGATAAATGTGGCCCCCATGGACCAAGTGATGAAACGGTATTAGTGCACTGTACTGATGCATTTCTAGGACTATAAGGGAGGAAAAAAAGCAGCAGAAAACGTGAAGCCGTAAATCAAGCAGCACAACTGAAATAACGCCCCGCCGCGGTGGTCTAGTGGCTATGGCACTCGCCTGCTGATCCGAAGGTCGCGGGATCGAATCCCGACCGCGGCGGCTGCATTTCGATGGAGGCGAAATGTTGAGGCCCGTGTGCTGTGCGATGTCAGTGCACGTTAAAGAACCCCAGGTGGTCGAAATTTCTGATGTCTTTCAGTACGGCGTGTCTCATAATCATAGCGTGCTTTTGGAACGTAAAACCCCACAAGACAACCCTACTCGGCAACTCCCTCTCTAACACCAACTGGCGCAAGGACGGACACTTTTGGGCACTCATTTCGTTTTTTTTTTGTTTTTTTTTTTCACAGACGATAGCTGACTGGAATAAACCAGCTGAAATATTTCTCCGCTGCCTGTGACGTGTATACCATTTGTGTAAATATTTATTTTTTTTTGAGCCTACGTTAACGAATCATTGCAGCCAAGTTCAATTTTGCTTAATCCAAAGGGCCTTGAAAGCGTGCTGCAAACTTGTTTCATTTTGTTCTGTTCTCTTGTGTGAACTATCCTGTGTATCTTGTTCACACTGCTCGGACTTCTTTTCTGACGTATTTTATAAATATATGAATAAATACATAAATAAATTAATACCTTACGAAAGATGACTAAACGGTCTGTTTTCACCTAGCAACGTGTGACATCATGTGGGGATTATGATCGGATTTAACAGCTGCTGTGCTTGCGCTATCGGTGCGGCCGCATCCTGAGACAGTGAAACTACTGTAATCGTCCAAAATGCCCTCGGTAACATGCGAGAAATTTTCTTCAAAAGGGTAGTGCCGCATATCATTACAGAATGTACATTTTTTTAATCTAATTAGGGAAGCGTTAAGTACAAGTTCTGTTAAAAAGGTATGGTGCCTTTGGTACCAGGAAATACATTTATTTATTAGGAGATAGAAAGCCATAAACCTTTTAAAGTGATTCTCTAAGTGACACGGGCACTACTTCCAGCTCTCCCGCCATTGTCGGAAGCACTTCCGGGACATATACTTAGGAAAGCTGATCAGCCGGGCCGCCTAATTTCGCACGATGTCTTCTCTTGACCCGGATCGGGCTTCATTCTGCGACATTTTTACCGTCGGAAGCAACCAAAGGTAGTCATGTCGAGAGATCGAGTAGCGAACCTCAGAATAAGCGTAATGGGCGTCTGCGTTAACATGACGAAGCTGCCAAGATTTTTGTGCTAGCCGTTCGAACTTCCCGGACTCTCCATTCTTATCCAGAACCTCGGTCAAAACTCAAGGTACTGATCCATCAAAAATGAAATGTATTGGTACAATGCATACCCTTAATTCGGTCGCGAGTTTTTGGACTGTAATGCGACGGTCCTCCAATACCAAAGTTGAACACTAGCTCAATGACATTCTCAATTCTGCTGTCTGCCGGAACGCGGTTCACTATTGACGGGTGTCCGGATATATTTGAAGCGGCTGTACCTCTTGTTTATGCGAAAAGTTCTGATGGCATTTCACTGAGACCCCTCGACATCTCTTGCTAATTCCTTCCCGCTTTGCATCGAGAGATCATTGGTGAAATTTCATGTAATGTCGCTGCTCACGTTGTTCCGCCATTTTACAACTTACTGGAATCCGACAAGCGCTCACTGGACGTCCTCACTCATAGACCATCATGCTCGCAATTGTGACGCCTTCTGCGGGCAGAAAAGAACTCGCGCTTGAGTGTCCCCACCAGAACTCTATCGAAGGAAGCTTCCCACACTTCATTAGTCTGCGCTTCAAAACGTTCTGCGGCATCAATTGAAGCACCGCTCCGCGGTCGTAGGAATTACGTGAACCTATCGCACTCTATTATCACAGTCGTTTAAGATTACGCCATTGGCAGACGAAAATGTCATGCTTTTTTTTTTCAGTATTAAGCAGCCAAATAAACATTTCGGTTGTAATAGCCTCTTCCTCCAGGCTTACAGTACAGTGACACTCGCACCCTTTCTACCGCACGCCTGATTTTTCTTTTCTTTTCTTTCATGTACGTTGAAAACGTCACTGCTTCGGTACAAGTAATGTTCCTCCTTTTTGATTGAAGCCCTAAAATATTCTTTTTCTTGAAGCCAGCCCGTTTCATTGCATCTGTCGCCATCGCGCGCACACCCTTCCACGCAACGCTAGCGTAGCACACGGAATAAGGACGGGAGTTCGCAGCACGCTGTTGGAACTGAGGTGACAGCTCGTGGCGCCGGCATATTGCCTTGTTGGTCACCTGTGTTGCACTTTCCCTATATTTGTTATAAATGTTTGCCTGTACACACAACATAAGAACACCGACTTTATTTTTCTTATATGTAACCCAGCTTGCACCACGCCGCAGTTCTTTTCGGTGCGAAGTGCTTCCTCAAGGTAGACTGTGTAAGGTATAGACCTTCGGTAGACTGTTCTTCCTATGTCTGAATAATGATCTGCAGCATAACATTATACGAGAGAGCTTCACAAACTCTTCATCGCCGTCTTCGCGATTCGTAGCGCCAAGAGTTCCACTATTTTCTTCCACATGATGCGCTCGGGCAGGAATTGTTATTTCTCAATGCATTTTCCCGTACCCTCGCTTCATCAAAAGTGCAAGCGAGCGAAACACCTGCCTGCGGGGCACCTTTGCACTACGTGGAGCACGGCACAGTTATTTGGGCGTGGATATTGAGGCAGGTTCCGGTATTTTACCGCTCTACGTTACTGTGCCACCAGCAGTACCTCAAGTTGTGTAACTTTAGGTGCTGCTCCAGTTGAGTAACTTTAGGTGCCGTGCTCCACGTAGTGCAAAGGTGCCCCGCAGGCAGGTGTTTCGCTCGCTTGCACTTTTGATGAAGCGAGGGTACGGGAAATGCATTGAGAAATAACAATTCCTGCCCGAGCGCATCATGTGGAAGAAAATAGTGGAACTCTTGGCGCTACGAATCGCGAAGTCGGCGATGAAGAGTTTGTGAAGCTCTCTCGTATATTGTTATGCTGCAGATGAGCATGTGCCCTCGTCTCTTGCAATTTTTCCAGTGGCTGTGGTCCCTGCCACGCCATCATAACCGCGATCCACTGTTCCTCAGCGAAGATGCAAGTAGTTCTCACTTCAAGCATGCCATGCAATGGAAATAAGGAGGTAAATCCGGAAATAAAATTATATGCGAATCTATAGCTTTTCACTCGTTTGCTACAGTGGAACATACGAAGCCTATGCTCTTTATTGAACTGATACTAAAATGCGTCAGTTCTCGTAGGTTCGTGTCAGCGACCGTGTATGTTGTTACTTGCATTTGTCTCCCGTCTATTTAGCGCCACATCCATTGCCTGAGGAAGTTTTAGTTTTTAATGAACTTACACCCGCGACCATTACAGCTAATTTACTTACTTTCGCTCGCCTGTCGTGATAGCTGGTGTACACCTGTGGCTGGATATGATAGTCCACGTCCGACGGCCTTTTATGCTGCAATTCAAGGTCACCATGGAAGTGTCTCGCACCTTCACACCAGCGGAGTGTTCAGGCCGGTTACGTTTTCGTGCAACGCTCGGATAGTAAGACTTCATGGTGTGAAGGCCTATGTCGACGGCCATTTAAGCTGCAATTAAACGTCATCATCGAACGGCCTCGTATTCATGTTAGCAAAGTGTTTAGTGATTCACTCGCTACATTTTCTCGTCTAGTTGTACCGCCGTATCGTATCAACCATTCCATTGCACGCTCGACATGCTTAAGCAAGGCTTTCCTTTGTTTCAGAGCTTCTCTATGGCACTCTACGTCACTAGCTCTATCAGGTGCACACGCAATCTATCAACAAGTATCCGTACAGTTAACGCTGCTTATTAGAATAAAACAAAATGAGAATGTAACCGACGCTGTAATGACATAATATTACAGTAATGCTATGCTTAGCGTTGCGTTTCAGTCCCCATCCACAGTGTACAATGCGAGTCCTTGGTCCCGCGGCCACCTGACGTGATCTGGCCACGTCGACAGACTTTTTCTAATGCTTACGGAATGCTTAAGTGCAAGCGTAAGAGTCATAAAGACACGTGACCATTAGCGAACATGGTCCGCAATCTCTTCGGAGTTTTTCGCCTGCACATATATGGGAAGGTCTGTCGCGTTTCTCCGGCAGCATCAAAGCGGGGAGCATCTCGCTCGAAACCTCTTTTCTTCTAGCCTTGCCATTCATCATAGCACGCCTGGTACGTCGGCCGACGAGCGAACGGCGGGCAATGAAAAAGAAAAAAAAAAATACGCCGGTCGTTCACGGCCGAACTCGGCTCAGGCCGGTTCAGCGGGAGCGTGCTCCGGTTTATTTTTAACCGGTCGCTCGCGCGCGCGCTGGACTGCTCGCCTGCCAGGGTTCGCTTTTCTGGACCGTGGCGAATCGCCGCGTTGATTGCGCAGCGATTCATCGTCTTGCTTTTGCTTTCTTTTTTTTTTACCTTCGACAATACGTATGGTGCGTTCTCTGCTTGTATTTTGCATATGTTACACCGACTTGCGCAAAATTGTAGCCGACGGGAGTGTATCTCTCTGTGCAAGTGGTTTGTTTGTTTGTGTGTGTGCGTGTGTGTGCGTGTGTGTTGTTTTTGTTGTTGTTGTCCTTTAGAATGTTGATTTCGCCTCAGTGTTAGCGTACCCGCTTGGCTATCCACCCGCATTGGCAAGAAAGTATTGCATAGGGACCATACAAACGCATTGCATCAATGGTATGAGAACATTTGGTCGGGGAAAAAAAAAACGTCCTTGGTTGAACATTTCGCAACGCCGACACTGACCATTGTGCACATTAGAAATGTTCAGATTAGTTTAATGCCAATCATAGCGCGCACCAGGCGGAGTGGTGGCAAGCAGTGCACTGCTTGCCTCCACTCCGTATTGCTAGCTGCCCCCCTTGTTCTCCCTCCCGCACAGCCTTCTCTCAAGCACCCATAATGCTCACCTGCAGAATGAATTGTGTACCTCTAGTACCATTCTCTCCCTTTTCTTCTTCCGACCAGTTTGTCAGCGATATCACTTCACTTCTCTCTATGCCTTGAAAAAGACCGGACCGGCGGTCGAAACTGTTGGCAATAAACGATAACTGCGAAGTCGTGTCTGCAATTTCAATATATATATATGTATACATATATATATATATATATATATATATATATATATATATATATGTGTGTGTGTGTGTGTGTGTGTGTGTGTGTGTGTGTGTGTGTGTGTGCGTGCGTGCGTGCGTGCTCTCTCCCCACTATGGGTGGCACGCAACTGCGGCTGACCGCCGACATCTATGACGAGCCGCGCACCTCTCGGGCTTCGAGTGTGCTGTACTCGGAAGCGCGGGCAGCTTTCTATTTGTCACCGAGTATACGTTTTCCAGGCTTCCTACCAGCCGCGAATACTGTATGAAAAAAGAAACATTGCGTACTTTATTCTCCGTTATGCAAACATATGTGACCGCGACACGCATTAACCAGGAGACGACCTGTGACATGTCATCACTGGGGTACAGAGAGAGAGAGAACTGGTTAGGATCTGCCCCGCCACGGTGGTCTAGTGGCTAAGGTACTCGGCTGCTGATCCGAGGGTCGCGGGATCGAATCCCGGCCGCGGCGGCTGCATTTCGATGGAGGCGAAATGTTGAGGCCCGTGTGCTGTGCGATGTCAGTGCACGTTAAAGAACCCCAGGTGGTCGAAATTTCCGGAGCCCTCCACTACGGCGTCTCTCATAATCAGAACTGGTTTTGGGACGTAAAACCCCACAAAACAACTGGTTAGGATCTGTGTAGACTGTATCGAGGATTCGTCACAACTACGTGTGAGCAAGCAGTACTTTTAGAATGGGCACGTATTAATCGTGTTTTACTTAGGAGACGCACGCCCATGAGTATATGGAACGCGCACCGCCCCGTCCAGTGACAGTGACGCCTTCCGAGTTTTGGTATGCTTCACTGCCTAGCAATATTGAATTGCGGCGAAACAACATTTAAAACCTGGTGACTACTGGTACGTGATCGGCACGCGACAGCGCTCGCTCAAGGGTCAAAAACCATTACTGCGGTAGGACTTACAGCTTCAAATAATGCCTTATCGAACGTACAATGAGAAAAGAAGGGCCGAAATATCGAGTGACGAACAGTTCCAGCAACCAAAATTTCATCGCGCCTCTTACTCTCTCTCTCTCTCTGGCTCACGCACACAGAAATTTAACCCTACTGCAGGTAGTCTTTAATTATGCCCTAAAGGTGCCGTAGTCAAGCGTTTTAAAGGGACTGTTTTCGCGGAACCCGCCCCCTTGTACGCACGCGTTCAACAGGACCGCCACCGATATATGCTCCAGAGTGGGTGGTGTCTAAAACGAAGCACTCCGATCATAGGATCCTACTCCGAACCGCGTAAAGCAGCTCCACTCGCTGGGAGAACTCACTCATTGACGAGTGCCAACCTCTCCGAAGGCGCCGAGCGGCCACACCGCACGGTCTCACTTGCGCAGCGGTCCGCGCTCGATAGAGCACGGCTCTAATTAGCGCCAGGCTCGTGCGCGCTCGCTGTGACGGCAGCAGCGAGATAGGAGCGGCTGTTGAGAGGCACACCGTGATCAGCGTTGGAAGCGAGAATGGCCCGAGGTCCAAACATCACTCGAGTGGTGCCCGAGTAAAAAAAAAAGGAAAAGAAAGAAAGCGTAGAACACAAAGAAAAGGAAAGCCTGGGTGACCGAATAGAGACAATAACGTGAGCGTGTGGTAGGAGTACGCGGCCCGACGGGCGAACGTGCTACGGGGACGCACAGACGCGGAGAATGTTGACGCGCTCGCTGAGTGTCTGGAAGTTACGCGGAGCTAATTAGCCGAAAATATATTACCGCAATTCTCCGAGGCACGCTTAGGAAGCCCCCCCTTGGCACTCTATTCCGAGTTTATGGACCGATCGTGTATTGTACAAACGCTCGTTCCGCGGATGACATTACTGCTACAGGGCTGCCCGTGTTGCGGGCTACCGCTCTACGTCGCTAACGTGTTAGTCAGGCACGAGTGAGCGCCTAAACGCGTCAGTTGGGCTCGCTAAGTGAATGGTGGAGCGAGCACTACGGGATGTGTAATCTTCTTTTTTTTTCTTCGTCCCTGCATTACCGAGCCGATGCAGTAAAACAGGACGGTACGGTGTCCTACACGGCATGGCTACGTTGTGGTATCCTGAAATTTGCGCAAAAAAATGCCCAACTGCACCTATCGAAGCAATATTCTTCAAAAGATAAAAAAGGAATAAAAAATATGGACCCATCTTTTGTATTCGCCTTCATCTCATGGACGCGATAAATGGCACGTTATAGTACGCAGTAGCCTTCGAGGCATAGACTCGGCTATGGTGCTTGTTGTGCGTTGTAAGGAAGTTACGTAGGTGTGAACGAAATCTCTCCCTTCGAGGAGTAAAAGACTGCCAGTCGTCGTTCGTGGAAATCGTGTCCACAAGTGCTGAAGTAGGCAGGATGATTTGCTCGTCATAACCTATACTTGAAGTTAATTTCTCCATAGCGCGGTGCAAAGAAACTGTTACGCTTCTTGCACGGCTGGGTGCCTCACGCTTTCCTAAAACATTCGTCTGCGCTGAACCGTTAACAGCCCTCACTCTGTTCCCTGAGAAAACATGACAACCTCAGGAGTACACAACGAGTTTTCTTTGTGTGTGTGTGTGTGTGTGTGTGTGTGTGTGTGTGTGTGTGTGTGTGTGTGTGTGTGTGTGTGTGTGTGTGTGTGTGTGTGTGTGTGTGTGTGTGTGTGTGTGTGTGTGTGAGCTGAATGGAGCTGAATGTGCCAGTAAGCGGTGACGCTAAACCATACAAGGACGCTTTCTCTGCCCCGTAGTAAGATATAGTTGTTGCTGGGTGATTTAGGTAGTACCTTCCTTTTAGGTCTTCTTTTTTTTCGTTCGTTTATATGAGACTTTATTCCTTCATGATATCACACGAAGTCTGCCGAATCCCCAATGCGGCGCGTGCGCCTTTGGAGAAGGAAATCCGAACTAAAGGAAACCGCCTGTTTTTTAAATACAGAAAAAGAAAGCAAGATTAAAGCGGCCTGGTGCAGAGTATGGCACCAATCACGAAATCTCTGGCAGCGTTCTTCCCGAGTCTGAGCTGTTGTATAATGATGCTGAGAGTATCACAGGTCTGGTCAGGTTCGCTGACCGCTCTGAGACCGAAACCATAAATGATGTGTCAGTGGAGTGTAAACGGTTTTCTGCACTAGGAAGGACACCTTTACTAGTTATGTTAAGTTTTCGAGTGCTGACTCAACACACACACACACACACACAAAGCGCCGTTCTAGGGAACATAAATCTACGCACTTTGTATGAATTCTCTTCTACACGGTTGTATGCGCTAACGTGGAATTCAAGCTGACGTCACACTGTTAGGGCAGGTGGTGGCGCTGTCGTAATTCCCACTGAGCGGCATTTCTCAATTCCTTGGCATTGGAAGTGTAGTTTGTAATTAAAATCCGCATGGCAAAATAACAGGGGTGGAATCTGAGACATGTTCGCAAACGCGTTCGCTTTTGTTAGATTTTCGCTACACGTCGCTGGCCTGGGCCGCGCTGACGTCTGAAGCCGCGGAACGCGCCACGTTCTTGCATGACGATGTTTTCTGTGCACGTCGTGTGGTTAAGCTCACAAATAGAGATTTTTTTTTTTCACAAGACAGTCTTATTCCTTATAAGACGAAAAACACTTTGTTTTGCAGTATACTGCCCGTAAGAAGACCGCAAAATATTCTCGTCGACGTCTGGGATGTTCTTAAACTCCCGTTCTCACTATGGGCCATGCTCTCAGAAGAGAGCACCCGCTCAAACAAAGGAGAGCGACCATTGCTGCAAACCAGGGCTGCATTCGTCCGCGCCAAAACCTCAGCGCACACAACGAGAGCCACACCCCCGTTTTGTGACGTATCAGCGGGCGAACGCTCTTTGTTCTGAGCAAAGATCTGCGATCGGGCTTCTGGTCTCCAGTTCGAATCCTGGCAACACCATGATAACTTCTATTCGTAAATATTTTATGAATGATATCAACATCCCAGTGCTGGACCGGGCGGTGGACAGTGTCAGGAAAATGAACGGGAAAAAATGACTTCACCAGGAACAGCTGCCACGGCAGGATACGCTTGTCGCCAATTATCTGGTAAGTGGGAATAATTGCATTGCATTCGTTTGCAGCGCTAGTCTATAAGGAATACCATATGGATTTCTTGGGGACAAAAAGCGTTTTTGTTGGCAGAAAAGTAACGGTGACTCAGCGTTTGAATCCGGGACCAACGCCTTTCCGTGACAGTCGCGGTACCTGCTGAGCTATCCACGAGGCTAGCGGGTGGCACTGCGATGGCGCTTTAATGGGGACCTCACAGCCAGGGGCAGTGACTATTGTCAGGGAGTTCTGCAGAATAACTCGAGATTGAGGTATGTTGAAGTTGAACCTTCCGTGTGGGCTTCAGCAGAGGTGGTTTATCTTTTCACTGCTACAGAAACCAGTGCACTACCACATTTTGGGGACGAATGGCTTCCAGCGAGCACTACGATAAAAAATATTGATGACCGCGCACACACACTGAATCACCATTAGGGAAATGCGTGTACATAAGGCAATTATTGATCTTGTATTTACTTAGCATACTCAGTGCCTAATTCACTGCCCAGAGATTCAAGAGTCCTCTATCCCGTACATCATTTTCGAAGGCTACTATATCCTGCTCTTTTTTTTAAAAAAAAGTTCTCATTAGTACTTTAATTTTGCTTTCACAGCTTGCAAATCATAGCGAAGGAAGTTACTCTAACGAATACCACAATACTTCAATTCTGTTTCTGTCGTAAATGCCAGTGGTTATATATGCACTACACGGTGAGTTTATTTATGTGTACATATATTTATTTACTCCTCAGGTTTTACCTGCCAGAACCATGATTAAAATTTTGAAGCATGCATTAACGAGGTGCTGTAAAATAATTTTGTCTACGTGAGCGTGCCTTTAGCTATGATTGCACAGGTGTCTGCTTTTGTTTTTCCATTTTGCCTCCATAGAAATGTGTCCGCCATGCTTTTGGAATAGAACCCGCATCTTCAAGCTTTGTACAGCTCCTATATAGTTATGCCGCAAAGCTACAAGACGCGTGCACGAAGCGCTTTTGAAAAACTTCCATGTGAGATGGAGCCGTGTGTGCGCAGCCACCCCGGATGGAACTTGAGCGACGTCAACAATCACGATCCTTCAAGGGCCGGTAATCCGACAGGCACGCCTCTTAACGGCTCTTGCACGAACGTCGTGACCTCGCGGCTCTTCACAGAGGGTCTACGTCCGGAGCGTGATAATACGCGTGCAAAGCGACCCTGCGGAACGTAGGAAGCGATTCAAACGAAATAAACGCTCCGGTAAAATCCGCGAGTCATGCGGTTTTGAAAGTTGATTATTACGCTCCACTGTCTGTATAAACTCCATGCTTTTTCGTCCTGTTGGTTCGCCTCCGATTTGCGGTGACACCAATGTTTATGAGAACGTTCTTGCGCATCTAGTGTGAAATGGCCACAGATTTTGGCTACAGCGCAACTACCTAATATCATGAAAGGGAAAATTAGCACCCTACCGCTTGTAGCACATGGCTATAAGGAAATCCATATGGATTGCTCAGAAACGAAAGCTTCCTAGTTGCCGAAAAATTCGTCGTCGTCCGGGGTTCGAACCCGGGACCAACGCCAGTCCGGGGTGGGGCGCTTCGCTCTGCCAATTGAGCTAACCAGGACGCTGGCGATTGACAGCGCGAGGGTGAATTCATCGACAACTCAAAGCACGTGTGTGTCACTATATGGCAAATGAGTTCTGCGGAAACCCGCAAGGTGGAGTAACGTTTATGAAAGGGAAAATTAGCACCCACCCGTTTGTAGCACATGGCTATACAAGGAAATCCGCAAGGATTTCCTGACCTTTAAGCCCGCATTGAACATGTAGGCTTATATGTCACACATAGCGGTACTGCCGCCAAATAGATCATCTCACAACACGGTATCTGGTCATCGGTAAATTATAGCGAGAAGCCTAGACCAAAAGATATCATGAATAAAGTTGGAAAGCTAGCACTTTACGTATGATGTGCTTAAAGGGACACTACACTAAAGCGCAAAATCATTTTACTGCTATTAGTAAATTACCTTTTCACATTACGAAATTCACATTCTCACGCTGGGAGAAGGCTTTGTAACTAACAAAATGCAAAAGGGGATGCAAGTGGTGACGCCGCTGGGAGGTTCCCGCACTAAGAGGCCTGACGTCATGCACAATAAGCGGCGTCTACTGAGGCCTGCGTAATTGCTTATGGTGCAAAGAGGTACTCATTGCGTACTCTGGAAGCCACAGGCTTAACATGTCGTGTTGCAGACAATTTGATTGGGCGGATGTGGCAATAATGCGAGAAAAAAACAAAGGAATGGGGCTCGTGACGTCATCTCGTCGATGTTTCGGCGCGGATTTCGAAGATCAAAGTTTGACCTTCACTTTATTTTCTAATATTGAATATGAAATGACCAAAATAGCCGAGATAAAATTCCCTAAAAATAATTCATCGGTCTAAATCATTTAGTGTGTCACTTCAGCGCACCTTTAAATACGTACTTACGGAGCTTGCACTCATACGTCCTTGTGACGGTCCGTAACTGTCCTTCAAGTTCCCACGGAGGTCACCGTTACAGTTGCGAATAGCCTCGACAGCAACGGTTTAATGATCGAATTCATTTCAAGGCTTATTTCCTTTCAGACTCTCACCGTTCGCGAATGGCAGAAGCATGAAATACTATACAGTGAATATGGAAACGCATGATAACTTTTATTGCTGCTGATCGCGCCATATACAGGCGGACTGCTCGTCGAATTCGCCTTTAATATAGGAAGAGCCTCACAGACTAGGCTTAGTATTTGGTTAACCCCACCCTGCGTTCCTTGCATGCACACTAGTCCTCTTTACAATCTATGTAGGTGTATGTAGGGTTGAGTGGCACGTAGCAAGTATGCTTCTAGGGTCCTTCGTAACTCGCGAGACAACTTCGGATGTTCCCAAATTTCATAATGGTTTGCAAGACTTGTACGGTATCCTATTACCCTTCAGCAAGAAGGAAAGAGAGGCTCATGCTGAGCGATTCTTGCCTCAATCTCCACTTTTTAAAGAGTCTTTTGCTATTTGCAACTCGTATCGAATTCACAATGCGGTACGAACCATGTCTTCAACACGCGTGGCCGTCCGCAAATGTTTACACCAGCAAGTCGGCACCGCGGACGTCACGAGCGGTCTCTTGTATGACGCCGCTCTTCCCGTTCGTTTTTGCCATCATGTGAACGAAGTGGCGTTCGTCATGGGAATGAGTGAGCCGCGGTTGGGTGTCCCCTGAGTGTGCGCGCGTACACGATGAGGGATTCAAGGCCGCCACTTCCGCCGCACGTACACACCACCAGCTATGGCCCACCGGTGACTCAGCTTGCAGCCGAACGACGGTCGTGGAATCACGATGAGAGTTGACGCGGAGAACCGAGCACCGTCTAAAGCGCTGGGGCTCGTTCGACTCGATTCCTTCGAAGAACGATATGAAAAAAAGGAAAACAAATACATAAATAAAAATGCTAAAGAGTAATGACCAGGAGCGCTGGAGAGTTGGAGTGCGTACTTTGTTTCCTTGGGTAGTTCTATATATTCTTTTTCTCCTTTTCTTTCTTCTTTTCAAGTTACACGCAGGACTCAACCAACGGTACGTGTCAAGGAAAATAATACAGCCCAGCGGAAACCCGAACCGGCGAGAAAGCGGCGAGCAAAAGAGAAAAGTAAAGCGCCTGTACGTCGTTTCAAAAGTAATGGCGAGTGAAAAAGAGCGATGGAGTCGGGGACAGCGCATTTACCTTATAAGAACGGGAAAGAAAACGACAAAAAAGCGAAACATGACGCAGATAAGAGCCGTCCCGAATGCGTCGGCTATTTCGCCGGGAAAATTGCACCGTTCGCTGAGCGCCTATCGAAATGACAGACTGGCCTGAGAAGGAAAAATAGCGAAAGGGGGTGGGGGGGGGGGGGCAAGAAAAAACGAACAAAACGCACAAAATGAGAAGTTGAAAGGAAAGAGTTGAAGGTGAAAGACGGATGGAGAGGGTAAAAAAAAAGGCTACGTTATATACTACACAGCCGCGACATCGCCCCTAACGCTTGTCATTCGCGTAGGGGCTCACTGCACCGCTATCGGCTTCCACCATGACGTCGCGCTATGGACCTTGGAACATTTGGTTCGATCACGATTTGGGAGAACTTGTTTTTCCTTCGCACCGTTAGACCGAGTCCGTACAGAGCGGAGTTTTGTTTTACTGGGGCGTTTTCTCTATCTTTCGCTGACGTACTACCTTTCTTTTTTCACGCTTACAAATTGCCCACGAGGTTCTGCGATTAAAAGGCACTGGCGGCTGGACGAAAGGTTTCAGCGAAACTGCCGATGGACAGGCGTGCTATGTGAGCAGAAAAGAGAACCCTTTTGTGAAGTCCTTGAGGATACGATTTCAGTGTAATTCACTGATGCTTCGACTTAGCGTTGTTGAACGTAAAGAGCCTTTTCCGACTAATTTCGCCCAGGAAACCGAAATTGAGTGATGAAAGTGCGATCTTTGACCAATCGGTTTTAGTTGCCTGAGCGAAAGTAGCCGGATTTCATAAATCTGCCGAAATTAGCAGCGTCGCGCTTTTGCAAATATTCTAACGAATGTGTATTTATCTGTACAAATACCCACCATTCTTCAATTTGTTTGAGTGTCTAGCTGTGCTAGTTTAAAAGTTATATATAGTCTAATTTGTTAATGGCTGTTCAAATTTTCGTTCTTACAGTTTCCAGTGCATCCCTCTATGAACAAGGCACTTCCGCAAAATGTACAGAGGTATATACGTTTTTGTATTTGTAATAGCCATTGATGCGTTTTCTGAAACACCCGTTTCAGCATGATTGATATGGAAGACTTGCGCCGTGTTCGTGCTTCTTCCTTCTGCTATAACTTCTGCTACTTTCGTTCTTTCGCGCACTACCAATTCAGGAACTTAGGAACTCGCCATACAGCACGTCCTAGAAAAACGATTAAATTATCAATATGCAGCGATGGTTATGCAATTCATGGCTTGCCTTACATATCCCCCAACCACTTCAGTCAATAAATCAATCGTTGAACTAATGTGATAGTGAGTTAGGAGATAACGGTTTAAGTGTGCACTATTTCTTCCAAACTATGCGGGGCCTTAGAATATCGGTGCTGGACGGGTACCTCCGTCCAGCACTGGTAGTAATAAAGAACTTTATGGACGGCATTTCTGACAGCCTATTAATCACTCTGAGTGCACAGCAATACACTGTTCGCTGATCGCGCTTGGCATGTTTTGCTTACCATCTTTCACTGTATGAAGCGAGTCTCATTACGAAGTCGTATAATAAAGACAGTACTTAGCAGTAAATACTGCAGCTTCCGAAATTCATGTGAGCTTGATAACAAATGTCTCCGTTCACCTTGGTTTCGAGCAATAAATATACATAAGCCGCTCACAATGTGCGCATAAGACTAGGTCTTTTAATATTTTCTCGTTGTTTCTTTATTTTACAGCCCAATTTAATTGCTACTACCTGCATTCTCGAAGACTTAGCAGAAACTCGGGGAGCGGCCACGAATGTGTCATCGACAAAAAGCAATCGGCTGAGGTGTTCTCTTTTTATTTGGATCACGCGGGCGCTCGCAAAGTGGAGTGACCGCCCTGCTCCGGTCATTCTTTTTTTTTATGTTTATATACAACCTTTTTGTTCCGCTCATTTTTACCGTAAACACTGTTATCGCTTAACCACTGTTCGCGTCGCGCGACCCAGGAGAGCTCAATCTCGGAAAATAAAGCGCAAAATGCCTACGTCCGCCTGACGATTTATCAAGAGCAACAGCAACACTAGCGAAGTAAATTGTGGGCAGTACGCGGCAGGCTTATATGTTATCACAGTGCTACAAGCTCCACTGTTGCACAACCTAATCTGCAATAAAACGCGCTTTACGCGGAGCACGTTTAGTTTTAGTTGTAACGCTGCCTATCAGGGCGTGCTCCCTGACGTGTAGCCCCGGGGTGTTTAGATATAGCCAGCTACACTGCCACTGCGCCGTGCGGATGGTCTTATTTGGTCGCCTAATCTCGCACTTACTCGCCGAGCTACAGCTGACTCGTGCCGGGAAGATAACGTCGATCGTGCGCTGCTGCATTGTACGCGGTTGGCGAAAGCTTAACTACACGTCGCTTTCGAATACTGCTTTTTTTTTTTTTTTTCCAAATCACGCTCATCGGAAGCGCGTAGATATTCCCGAAACGAAACCGGGTAAACCTCACACACGCGCGCACCGGAAGGCATGACACACTTGTTTAATAGGTAACTAAACCAAGTGAGCGTGATCAGTGTGCACGTTTAACAGAGCGGCATGCTTCTGACCCAAATGGTATACTGGCTGGACCCGCCGCGGTAAACCTTAGCGGCTAGACGTCGGCTTGCGAAGGAAGAGGTCGCGGGATCGAACACCGGCCACGGCCGCCTCATTTAGATGGACCGATAAAACATGCTGATTGATTTCTGGGGTTGTACGACCCAGAATCAGCTATGATTAAGTTGAGGGCTCCGGAAATTTCGGCAACCTGAGATTCTTTGACGTGCACTGAAATCGCACAGCACACGGGCCTCAGCATTTCGCCTCCATCGATGCAGCCGCCACGGCCGGGATTCGATCCTGTTACCTTTGAATCAGCAGCCGAGTACTACAGCCACTAGACCGCCGTAGCGGGGTTGGTAAAACCCGTGTACCTAGATTTAGGCGCACGTTAGAGAACCCCAGGTGGTCAAAATTTATCTGGAGCGCTTCACTACGGTCCGTGCGTTATAATCATGGCTGGTTTTGGTACGTAAAACCTCATCAATTATATTATAGCGTATGCTGGCAGGTTGGTGCGTAGTTAACCAATGCAATGGCCCGCGATTGGGAAATAATGTTTGAAAAGAAAGTGAAGACAGAAAGATCGTGTCGTGCCATATATAGTACCTTCGTAAACTGATTTTTACATCGTTCCACATTACCTACATCTTCACCGCTCGATATTACTCATAGGCCTTCCTCTATCCGTAATAGTTTCACTCGTGCACACCTCTTCCTTATAAGTTAAGTACAGCGCACGTAAAAGTTTGAAACGCGTTTTTCTCGGTTGCTCTCACCTATCCATGCTTTGAAACGCTTTATGACATTTCCTTTTTTTTTTTTATTTGAGGTACATGTAATGGCTATGTTCGGAGTCTTTTTTTAATTCGCCTGGAACCCTCAGACTGTTTTATTGCTAGAAACTGTTTTCTCGTATTGTAGTCATGACCCGCATTGTAGTCATGACCCGCCAGGGTGGTCTATTGGTTATGGCACTCGGCAGCTGATCCGAAGGTCGCGAGATCGAATCCCAGCCGCGGCGGCTGCATTTAGATCAAGGCGAAATGTTGAGGCCCGTGTACTGTGCGATGTCATCATGCACGTTAAAGAAGCGCAGGTGGCCGAAAAATTCCGGAGACCTCCATCACGGCGTCTCTCATAATCAGAGCTAGTTTTGGGACGTTGAACCCGACAAATGAATCGTATTGTAATCATCTATCGCAAGCTCCGACAAGTTTCTTGTGCACAGCATTCAATCACACAAGCGTGCTAGTTCATCTTCTAGAAAATGAAGTAGATTTAATGACTCGGAGCATTCCCCACTCACCCGCATTGGCGCATGACAGTATGCGCTACGAACTATCATTATCAAAGCGAGAGCCCTAACTAACCCATGGGAAGGGGAATGTGACCGTCCGTCGTCCGGCGGTCGGCACTATAGACATCGCACCGGAGATCGAAAACTCGCGTCTCGTTCGTTTGGTATGCTTCAAAGCTGGCATGGAACAAATGTGAGATTAACATGATTGGCAAGTCGTGACATAAGTAACTTCTCTGGCTTGTGATTTCCGACACGATGAACGATAATAAAAACAAATATGACACATCCATGCACTCCTCGGCCACGGATCGGCGGATCAGCCACGTGTGACTTGTTTACCATTACAGCGTATGTCACTCGGGGAAGAGCGAAAATAGTTGTAGCGGACAGAATGCCGCAATAAATGCCTGAGCAATAGTCGTGAAGTAACAGCAAAGAAAAACGTCGAACGATCTGAATGATGTTGCGAGGTAGCTGATTGATTTGTGGGGTTAAACGTCCCAAAACCAGCTATGATTATGAGAGACGCCGTAGTGGAGGTCTCCGGAAATTTCGACCTCCTGGGGTTCTTTAACGTGCACTGACATCGCACAGCACACGGGCCTCGACATTTCGCCTCCATCGAAATGCAGCCGCCGCGGCCGGGATTCGATCCCGCGACCTTCGGATCAGCAGCCGAGTGCCATAACCACTAGACCACCGTGGCGGGGCTGCGAGGTAACTGTACTTGCCCATTTGCATCAGCGTCGGGCCCCGCCACGGTGGTCTAGTGGCTACGGTACTCGGCTGCAGATCCGAAGGTCGCGGGATCGAATCCCGGCCGCGGCGGCTGCATTTCGATGGAGGCGAAATGTTGAGGCCCGTGTGCTGTGCGATGTCAGTGCACGTTAAAGAACCCCAGGTGGTCGAAATTTCCGGAGACCTCCACTACGGCGTCTATTATAATCATGTTGTGGTAGAGCGTTAAACCCTCGAAATCAAATCAAATTATCGTATTATCATGGACCGTGGAATTTTTCGGCCAGCGTTCGCACTTCGCGCCCGCCGAAGCTGACAGAAGCACACAATAAAGCACAATTTCAACCTACGGCGGCGAGATTCTCCGCGGTTAAGCTCTATAGAGCCGGCGTACTTTGCGTCGTTCTGAAATGCTAATTTATGCGTGCGTGCGTCCGCCTATAATCGGCGCCGGGCGCGCGCGAACCGCCGCTTATTAGTGAAAGTGGCCGAGAACGGTCGACGAGGCGTCGGCAGTAAGGACGCGCCTCTCCGTGGGGCGCCATGCCGGGAGCGGACAAACAAGGTGCGGCAGGGTTAAAGGTAAGGGCCGCGGCGCCCCTTCGCCGCCTTCTCGGTGAAGGCCCCAACTGGGTTATTGGATCGACTGCCGCGTGCTTTCAATCGCAGGGCCGTCAAGCGCGAACGACGTGGCCCCGATAGGAGACCGTGCGCGCCGCCCTTTTCTCTTGACAGGTCCCCTCTTCGCTGAGCCGGCGCGAGACTTCCTTTCTCCGCGCAGCGCGTCTTTTGTCTATGTGGAGCAGACAGGCTGCACCGGCATCACTGAGCTCGCCTGAGCCGCGACATTTATTTATTTTTTCATCTTCCCCGGGAGTTAACCCGGACAGTTTCAATGCAGTGCCTTGTTGTCTTTCCCAGCCTTCCTTCGGCGCCCGATTTCCCCGGTCGAAAATAGCGCTTGAATTTTTTGTTTATTCTCAATTTGTTCCTTCTTTCGTTGTTGAGTGCGGGGGAGTAGTTTCGCGTTCAATGCCGGGCGCGTAGCGTTGTTAAGGCAGGAAAATCACAATGGCTCCGCGCCCTTATCACCCACCAATGCGTCGACAGTTTTGTTTAGAGGGTGCGATTCTAGGTGCCGTCGCGTCAGTGCAGACGTTCTTCGTAGGAAGTGAGGTGTCCGCTCATTTTAGGAGCATAAATTTCGCATCGCAGCAGCTTGGTGGCAAAGCAACCACATCGTGGCGGAACGATGGTTCGACGGCTAATAAATTTGAGTAAATGAAGTTTAGGGTTGTAATTACTAGCGATCAGAACAACAACAGCAAAAAAAAAAAAAAAGCACTGAGACAGCCGCTACGAAAAGCTGTTGTGTGTTCGAAATATAGTGCTGCGCAGGGTCTTGTTCTGTACTGCTACCACAGATCAAACGGAGAACATCCACATAAACGCTTAAATAATAACCACGCTCATACATTAACGCTTTCATTATCTTGATACTGTGTATATGGCGTGCTTGTGTAACAGGGTCTTACTGTCAGCCTGATGCAAGGCCCGCGCGGCTATACTTTCGATAATGTGCGTTAAAATTTGTTGAATAGGAGAAAACGAAGGAATGTCAGCCTGAGTGGTTGTCCAGGGTCGTGGCCTTGACAACACTCCAAGAAATCTATATGGTGTCTTTGCCGTTGGACAGCGTCTATTAGTTGTATATATCTGCCGAAGCTTGCTTTTGTATTGGTTATCTACAAAGAGGCAATAATGAAAAATAAAGTTCATTACTTTGATATGCTTGTGTATACGTTTACGTCTCTGCGTGGCGATGTTCCTTTGAATTCGTGCCAGCTTGCATATGCGATGTCACCTGCTGATGAAGTCTGTATGCGTAATATTAAATTCTGATAAATCGAGTTAAAATGTGATCGACATGGGAAGCCTCCATTTTTCTTTTTTCAGGTTGGTCGGAACTGGTTCCAACAGTTAGTCTGCCTAGAATGTTCCACCGAGGGCGGCATTTAAACCATCGAGTGGGAAATGCAGGGGACTAAAAATTTGAACCTCGGCTGTTAGCGTCCCCGTTACTCCAAAACGGGTTCCAAATCTCTTGCAGCCCACTTACTCCTCGAAAGGACGAACCGTATGCCCCCTTTGAGTCCATTTTGGTTTAGAGTGTAGGTTGTTAGGACGCGGTAATTTTGAATGGCGCCATGACCGTATACATCAATCTACCTCTTGCCTACCTCGTGACCAAAGCCCATTCCCCATGAATCGCTCCCTTAAATTTTATTATTGGGCTTCAAGGTTGTCACGTCACGCCCTCTCCTTGCCTTTTTTTTTCTTCATGAAAATAATCGCTGCACCAAGCGCCAATAATGGCACGCTTATAATAATACACGGGAAATTGCTGTTTAATACCGGTGATGCACGGTCTCTTTCGATCGCGTTCGAGCCTGACCCGTGTCAAATGTCTTGGTCGTGATTGGCTCGTTTACCCAAGCTGCCGAAGGAAAGCAACGCAAGTCAAGAATTCTAATCCCAGTCAGCTTAATCGCGATCACAAATGCACCGTGTGGTACAGGTAGAAGCCCTTCATTTCTTTTTCTTTCTTTTTACGCAAGTTAATCGATGGCTGAATGAAACAAGATGGAAGTTATTGAAAATTTCATTACGTTGGTGAGATTTCTGATGTAGTCTGGTAGTCGGAGTTAATTATACTCTGGCTGCTCTGTGTGTGAGTGATCGACGCGCTGCGAAAAATCATGCTGATATGCCAGCGCAGTTCGTGCCGGCAATTGAGAGCGCTAGCGGCAAAGCAAGCAGAGACTGCAAATTGAACGCAAAGAGTTGAAAGGGTTACAGCAGTAGCAGAAACAAAAAAAAAAACATACGTACGTGGAGATTAACGAACACGGCGAGAAAATAAATGGGCGTGGGAGAGTGTTACTGAACGGCAACGCAAAAGGCGTTGCCTTCTTACCTAGCAACGTAGCTGGCTGCCTGAAGACAGAAACGTGCTGGAGCAAATATTTGCAACAGGGTGGGTGTTTCCTGTTCTCGAAGTTCAGCCGACTAGGTATACATTGTAATGAACTGCCACGAAGTTCACAACAGCATAAACGCTAGAAAAAAGCGCACCTTCCAGAAGCGCTGGCATTATCAGAGGAAGGCAACATTAATTAGCTATGCGAAGAAGCAAGGGACGTGTATATTATGACTGGAGGCAAAATAAAGCATTAGATTCAGTGAATCGGAGTTGTTACAAACATACGCAACTGCAACAGAAACATCGGCGTTGTAATAAACTAAGAACTTGCAAGACAAATTAGGAGAAACTCAGAAAGCAGGGCGGGAGGGGGGGAATTGAGTGCAGAGCCGATGTGCATTATGTTAAACTATGATTACCTGAAAGAGGCTGAGTATCTACTTGTCGCTGCCGTTTCTCAAAGAGGTTACCAATTAATTTATTGTCCGTGAAATCAGGCGGGATATTTCACGGCGGCGAATATTTTTGCCACTCGTATAGGCTCCCAAAGAAGCCAATCGTCCTAGATTCAATGTGGATGAAACAAATAGCACCCTGGCTAACGTAACCTTGGGCAGCGTGTATAGGTCGCGTGCGCAAGCTCTACAGATGTAGAAATATGGTCGATTTGGAAATGATGCATATTTGAACATCAGCGCGCAAGCAGAGAAACACATAGAGAAGAGGAACACAGGACGGGCGCTAACAGGAGAAATTTTCTTGAAAATTTCTTACAAACGAACGTTAGGGAACGAGTTGTTTCATCAGTGATGAATGTTTATATTGGCCATATAATTTGCAAACTAACGGCGCTGTGCCGGCAGAAGAGGGCAAAAGACCCAGTATCGCGCAGGTCTAACAACCGCATGTTGAACAAATTTCTTCTCGTTTTTTTAAGCTCCCTTACCGTAAGCCTGATGCGCAACCTATGCTGCGCAACCTATCATGCATCACTTTAAAAGAAGTCGTCTCGAATTAACCACGCTTATTCGAAGACTCAAGCCGCGATTTAGACCTTTGCGACATCAGTTTCGAAGAAACGCTCAGAGAGCGGGATGCTGCCTTTGCAAGGAGGAGCCGGATGTGTAAATGTGGAACTGCGCTGGGGAACGGCTTGGGATCGGGATTGTCGCAAAGGTGATCTGGCGAACGGTTTGCCATCGAAGCCATGGGGTCACTGAAGGTTCGCACATCATGCGTTGTTACATTACAGCGCGTCCTTAAAATCATGGTGCACACTCTATCGGTTACAAGAACGCAACAAAACAAAAGGGAAATGTGAAATGTTAACCGAATAAAATGGAAACTCCTCATCTATCCGTATTATAATCGACAACGGTGTGCGCTCACAGGTCGCTCACAGGTGATGACGCACCACCTCGAAATGCACCACCAGTTGCCGTCCGGATGAAGACAAGTCTACTTGTCGAAACGCTGGCTCCTGCAACATTTCATGTTCTCCAATGTTTTTAGTAATCTGTTCATCGATATAAGTAATTACAAAGTTCCCACAGCGGTAGACAGGCAGGGGTTCTGCAAGGCCAAGGCCGCCATGATCCCCTGATCTGACACTGTTGGACTTTCTCTTGTGGGACCAGGTGAAGGTACGTGTGTACTGTGAACGTATCAGAGACGTTAATAATATAAAACAGAGAATCAGAGGCGCCATTCAGTACGTTATAACAGACATCCTTAACTCTGGTGGGGAGGCCTTGAATAACGTTTAGAAGTGTGTAGGTTAGCAAATGGAGGCAGCATCAAGCTGCATTGAGCAAGTATGAAAGTGAAAGGGTGGTTGCAAGTGTCCCATAGCTTTACGTGCACACTCTTTAAGACGTAAATCGGACCGCGTGCGAGATACAAGTCCACGTTATTTACATAGGGTCGATGTGGCGCCGATGTCAGCAGTAGCGCGATTGAAATTCCGTGCCGATGTGTATTTACCGTCAGTGAACCATCTGAGAAATCTGCCTGAGTAATTTAATGGATTGACCTAGGTGCAGAGACAATTCATCCCCACAGACAGCAATTATCTGTACGACGCTGTCTGGAATGCGCGATGTGCAGATACAAAACGCATCAAAACCCAACTACCCGCTTGCATCTTGTATGTATCTTGTATATATTCACCTGAATTCCCCCCCCCCCCCATACCCCTGTGTAATGCCCAACAGAGTCTTTGGGGTATTAGAACGAACGAATGAATGAATGAATGAATGAATGAATGAACGAACGAACGAACGAACGAACGAACGAACGAACGAACGAACGAATGAATGAATGAATGAATGAATGAATGAATGAATGAATGAATGAATGAATGTGAGATCCTTAGTGTTGATCTTTAGCATAGTTTTCCAGTATGCTATAGTGCGGAAAGTCGTAGTTGGAGCGAGCAACACGCCGAATATTTTTGCCTCTTAGCTGTTTATTACATCTTTTAAGACCTTATGACGACTACGTAAGAAGTGTTGAACGCAAAACTTGGGTGGCGTATAGTTTCCCAACGGCAAACCATGACAATATCTAATGCAACTGACAGAACACAACTAGCGGAGCTTTCGAAGATAATCACTAGGCGTAAAACAGCCGACATACGAAAGCATATCATGGAGAGGATTGAGCCTGCTATAAAGAACGAACGGGGCCTGAAAGCGGTGAGCATGCGTCTAGGCATAGGCAAAAAAGAGACAAGCAACGCAATGCCATCACAAATAGGGATGCGATAGTTATAGTAGCCGAGGAGTTCTACAAAGATCTCTAGAGTAACCGCGACAACCAGGATAATACTGAGCGGGGATGGTTCAGAAGAGATAAACATCCCACCAATAATAACAGAGAAAGTAATAACAACTTTGAAAGAGATGAACCGGTAAAGGTACCTGGTGAGAATCATATAAAAACACATCTCTCAAAGGATGGTGGGAAGATTATACTAGAAAATCTGGCAAGCTTCTATACGCAATGCCTAATTACAGCGAGCTTAGCTAGCAGAATCTTGGAATAATACGAACATCATCCTAATCTATATGAAACGCGACACAAAGGACTAAAAAATTACAGGCCGATTAGATTACTTTCAGTCGTCTACAAGGGGTTTACCAAAGTAATCGCTAAGAGAATTCGTGCCACCTTAGATTTCAGTCAACCCAACGAACAAGCAGGGTTTCGTAAAGGACTACTCAACAGTAGACCATATTCACACGATCACTCAGGTGACAGAGCAATGCGCGGAGCATAACCAACCCCTATATATACCCTTCATACATTATGAGAAAGCATTTGACTTGGTCGATACTTCAGCAGTCATGCAGACGTTGCAGAATCGGGGCGTAGACCAGCATTATACGTAAGAATACTGGAAGATACCTAAAACGGCTCCACAGCCATCATAGTCCTCCATAAGGAGAGCAGTAAAATACCTATAAGGAAGAGCGTTAGACAAGAGGACACAATCTCTCCAATGTTATCCACAGCATGTTTCCACGAGGTATTTCCAAAATTGGATTGGGAACAGGTGTGTGTAAGGGTTAATAATCAATGCCTCAGTAGCCCCAGATTTGCTGATGACATTGCCTTGCTAAGTAACTCGGGAGGCTAATTGCAAATCATGATTCCTGACCTAGACAGGCAAAGTAGAATGGCGGGCCTGAAAATTTATATGCAGAAAACTAAAGCAATGTTCAATAGCCTTGGGCGAGCACAGCGGTTTCAGATAGGTGTAGAGGTATTGGAAAGAGTAAGGGAATATATCTACTTAGGCCAGGTAGTAAGAGTTATCCGAACTATGAGGCTGAAATAATTAGGAGGATGAGAATGTGATGGAGCACATTCACAGGAATTCTCAGATTCTGAATGTTAGCTTACCATTGTCTCTAGAAAGTAAAGTGTACAACAGCTGCATCTTACCTCACGTACTCACGTACGGGGCAGAAACTTGGAGGCTCACGAAAAGGGTCCAGCTTAAATTGAGGACGACGCAGCGAGCAACGGAACGGAGAATGGTAGGTGTAACCTTAAGGGACAAGAAGAGAGCGGTGTGGGTTTGGGAATAAACGGTTGTTAAGGACATATTAATAAAAATTAAGTAGAATAAATGGACGTGGGCAGGGCATGTAATGCGAAAACAAGACAACCGTTGGTCATTAAGGGTAACAGAGTGGATTCCTAGAGAAGGCAAGCGTGGCAGGGGGCGTACAGAGTTAGGCGGAGAGATAAGATCAAGGAGTTTGCCGGGATACATTGGTCACAATTATCACAGGACCTGGATAACTGTGGACCTTTAGGAGAGTCCTTTGCCCTGCAGTGGGCGTAGACAGGCTGATGATGATGGTTTCGCATCTATCCTGAATATCTGTGCTTTACTTCACACTGCATAAAACTGCCCCAGTGACTCGCAGAACCAATTTCCTCGTTTCGTTCTGTTGGCAACAGCCCTTGAATGTTTAAGCACTACGCCCGAAAGATAATGATCCGGTCGACTCGCTTCACGCCATTCTCCCGCTGTCGCGGTTTCTCTCATGAAGTGTGCGCTTGTTTTTCCATGCGGCTCTATGGCGTCTTCAAAGTAACATATGTATATTCACCCTCCCCCCCCCCCCACACACACACATGGTGTGTGTCTCCGACTGTGCCCACAACGTTTGCGTGCTTAGCATGTATAACAGATGCGCGCGTACGTCGTCCGAGTCGCTGTAAACGGTCAGGGCAGTTTACAGCGTCACGGTGGCTGTCTCAAACGGTACTTGCTGCGCTTGCAAATGAACGCGGTTGTTCTTGTCTTCACAACATTCGGCTCGGTAACTCGCTGTTTGTATCGCCTGTTTCTTTCGCTCCCATGATGTCCTTGCAGCCTAGACTTCTAAAAAACAAACAGCTCATGAATTGCTTTCTCTCCGAATCTATAGCACGCAGCGATAGCAGCAGGCTTCTTCAAATGAGGGTTTATTTACCACCATCTCACCAACTGATGCATGGGCTCTCGAAAGCGTCGTCTCTCACCCCTTAAGCACTACCTGCTGCGGTACTGGGCAGAGTCGAAAAAGGATTCCGTCACTGGCGTGGGTGTCGTAGCGTGAAATATCTCGCCCAGTTTACCAGGCGCACTAGATGTGCGGTGTGGCTCGGCGCGCAGTGCGTCCGCATTCCGACGTGTACTGCACGCTGCTGGACAGACAGTAGTTTGAAAATAGTTGCATGCTGCTGAGTCAAATTTAAATTTTCTTTGTTAAGCGATTAGGTGTGATTTTGATGATGATAACGAAATCGTACGAGGCGGGTGACACGTGGATAAGGCGTAATGGATACTGGATTGCTGAAACAAGCCTAGTTTTGAGCTCCTAACGTCTCTACTGCTTGGAGCGACTTTGTTTCGGTATGACAGTTCGACGTTATTCTTTCTGGCGCTTTCTACGAAGTGTGTCCGCGAGAGGTTTTACCTCACGTTCATGCAAAACCTTTTGATGCATCAGTTGCGAAATATACTTAATTATTCTGTGAAAGTTGTTTTCAGAATAGTATAAAGAGTCAACCTTTTTTTACCGTATTTCTCCTCTAGAAACAGCCTTGCTAACGTTTCTTCACCCGCCTTGTTTGTGTACGTGCTTGTAAAAACAGCAGGAAATTCGGTCCTTAAATATCTGAAAATGACTCAGCCCTGCGTATATACGAATCATGTTTTGTGCATGAATAAACTGCGCGCCCGACAAAGTGTCTCCCAGCAGAGTCAGAACCACAGAGCTGCGCGTGCAACTACGTGTGAAGTCGCACGCATACGCTACGCCGGTGTTTTGCGCGTGGTTTAATTGTTCGCCAGTGGATGTAATCGATAGCTAAGTATTAGCCACAGTGGCAAGCAGTGCGTGCATAAAAGCTTAAAGCATGCTTCGAGACAACTAGAGGTAAAGACTGACGCCCCTAGGAGCGTCTAAAAAACAGCCAATCCTACATTCCAGCAGTCTGCCCCGGAGAGGATAGTCGCACAACAAGCACAGTGATCAACGTTACCACATGGCGTCTGAAAACCGAACACTGGCAGCAGTTTCAGTGAAAATTGCCGTGTACGTTACCTCGTCGGCTTCCACACACATAAGCTGCGACCAGCTTATGTGTGTTACAAGATTAAAGTGTAGCGTGTTGCGGACCCTAACCATTCTTTCCACGCTATCTCTTTAGAAGTGTGCCCACGCTAAAAAAACCTCCTCGTTAATCTTAAAAATAGTGTATCAGGTAGATAAGCCGAAGTGATGCATGCCTGCAAGTAGTATCTTCGGCGCATGCTCAGCACTTGTGTGCCCTTTCCTGTACCGGGTATAAAATGGGTGCGAATAAAGGCTGGGGGGCTTTTTCAGTTGCTGAACACCGGTCCCTGCCTTTACTCAGTCAACACCACAACCGATACAAATAGCATGTACCCCGTCGTGATGGTCTAATGACTTAAGGCACTTGGCTGCTGACCCGAAGGTCGCGAGATCGAATCTCTGCCGCAGCGGCTGCATTTCGGTAGATGTGAAGCGCTACAAAGGTCAGTGTGCTGCGCGATATCATTGCACGGTAAATAACCGCAGGTGGTCGTACCATCTTTTGTTCTTATGTGCGTGTCAAGTGATCAAAAAAAAAAAAGATGCGTATGAAGAGGGCAGGAGATAAATACGAGGTTGGTTCGTGAATTCAGGCTAAGGCGACGTATTTCGTGCTATACGGGCATTGTACAAGCTGCTATCTAGTTATTTGACCTTCTTTTTGTACCGCGCGGTGGTGTGCTCATCAAGAACTGAACCACGATTTTCGGGCGTGGTGTCAAAGCAAGCCCCCCGCACGCGCTGTGATTTAAGATCGAAAAGTGTGTAAAGAGGTGCACATCGTCAGAGTTGGCGTCGAGGCTAGGCAAGGAGAAAGAGGGAGAGATAAATTTGCCGCGGAAAGCAGCGAGAATAAGCAGACGAAGGACGTTCGGTTTCTTGCCCTGCACGGGAAGAAGACAAGGGAAGATATAAAGACAAAACAATAACGACAAAAATGGAACCGCCTCAAAAAAGAAACTGCAGAGGTGTTGCTTCTTCGGATGAACAAAATTGTATTGTGGCTTCATCAACGCCTGCGTTTTCTGACGCGAAGGCGCGAATGAAAATGGATGAGTCCGATAATTAAGCTACGCCCTTTTAACTGACCAGCCAGTGCATTCGCTATATAGTGGGACTGGACATGGGTGATGCCCGCACCCAAAAAGAAACATTGAGGAGGCAACGGAACTCTTCCTGCCTCTTTCTTCGATTCGCTGCTGCAATCGATTCTGGGCGTTTCCTTCGGGCAGCCCACTTTTCATTTTTGTTTCATATAACTCTCGAGAATCGCGGAAAATGGTGGTGCTCGAACCGATGCCATGTTCGCACACCCAGTAGAGTCGAGAGACTTAAATGACAGTAGCTCTGGCAGTTGAGTGGCGCCTTCAGCACCGCATCTCAGCTCTCTCCGGGCTCGATCAATGGTGGCCGCCTCGAACGAAGCGCACCTGTCCGCCTTTGATTAAGTGAACGACCATGGCCAGAAAAGGGTCAGTGAACACGCAAGGCAAAACTTTGACGATTCGCAGATTATAGTGCAGGAGATATAGCCAGTAGTATCTGTGCCAAGTATGTTTTGGAAAATACGGACGCCAGTACTTTAACAAGTAGGCAGAGCGCTATCCTCAAGAGTGCTTGCAGCAACACTCATGATCGCACAGCGCAAGCAGACCAAGTTCAGAAGCATGTAGGGGGAGCCGACGAGATCGCAGCGCAGCCTTTCAACCAGTTCTGCTTGCTTCAAGAGTCTATCTAAAGCGAAGGTATCTGCACGTGCATGACTGCATGTACAGTATGGTCCACTGGAAAAACGAACACACAATATGGGTGCGCCTCATTGAGCTGGCATCCTTAATACACTGTACTTTAGGACAATTTCGCTTGGAAAAGTTTGAGAATATATCACCGGCATATTTGGTAACCGCCGAGAGATTGCATCGATAAACACGCAGCCGTAATCACTGCATGAGAGTACCTGGTCCCAGACACCGCATCACACTTGAGTCGTCACAGTGACGCCCGCATCGCGGAAAATGCCGGTCGCCATGAGCAGGGCAATTCCAGGAGAGATGCGCAAATATCTCTTTGTCTGTATTTATAAGTTTCTTCCACATATTTCTTTAAACCTCCTGTATATGACGTTGCCTGAATGCTGAATTTGTGTTGTGCTACGCAAGCACTAAATTGCAAAGAAGCACAGGCAGTAAATGAGCGCTGACTTCCAACTGTTTATTTACATCTCACCACGGCGGTCTAGTGGATATGACAGTCATCCGCAGAATGTCGCGGTAGCGTATCCCGGCCGCGACTGCACTGCATTTCGATGAAGGCGAGATGTTGAGACCCGCGTACTGTTAAATGCCAGTGCACGTTATAGGATCCCAGGCGATCGAAATTTCCTGAGCCCCCACTACGGCGTCTCTCATAACCATATCATGGTTTCTGGATGTACAATCCCAGAATTAAATCTATTCAAAAGCCAACACCTAGGCATATAGACGATATTCACCGCCCTCGTGCGCGACCAAATAACGCTCTGGTGCCGACGTGAAGAATAAAAAGGCATGCACAAGCAGTTCATGAAATACAAAATCCTTTCAGTACGATCACAAATAATCTATTCAGTGATTTTTTTTTTCGATTTCGTGTTTGCTCTATACAAATCCGATATGAACCCGCTCGCCTGCAACAATGTCTTACCGTCACGAGCACTGTTTTCAATCTGTCCGTCTTGCGCATGCACTAGCAAAAACAATTAGAAAGACGAGCTTCCCTTGTGTCAGAAAAGAAGTGTGGCCAAGTGCTGATTTCTCGTGATCAGCGCAAGCCTTCTCCTTGACAATGTGTGAGAGAATTTCGTTCCCTGGAGCAGCTTATTACATTGTACACCCCCATCGTATATACATACGCTCGTTGTTTTCCAAGCGTACCTTGCATGGACGCGCTGAGCGCTAGCGCAATGCCCGCAGTGAAAAGCAACGTTCGTTGTGTCGCTAAGAGCTATTTTTACGCATCGCCCTCAACAAGGTGCCTATACCGCTGCGCTGTCACAGCGACCGAGTCGCTAAACGTGTACTTCCCGCAACGCAGGAGCCCTACAGCGCTCACACAAAAACAAGCAACGCGCTGACCAGTAGGACAGGAGTACTATAGCTCAGAGATTCTGCGGTTTCTGCCAGTTGCCATCCCTCGCTACCTGTGTGCTGACAGCGTCCTTCTATGTGCACGCAGCGTGCGTCAGCAGCCGCAAAGCTTGGTTAGAACGGTTTGTCCCCTCCAGCAAAACAGCGGCGTCCGCGGGCGAAGCGGTCCAGGTGCAGTAAAAGGCATCGCGGTGGCGGACGTCTCGCTTGGCGCGGCCGAAGCCGGGCAAGCGTGTCGCCGTGCGGCTGTGTGGTCGCCGTACGGCTTCGGTTCGCGGAGCTTCTTCTTCCGCGACAAGCAGGAGGCGTGCGAAGAGGAAAGCGGCAATAGGGGCTGGCCCTGCATAGCGCGCCGGCTTCGCGCGTCGTCGCGCCGATGTTGCGCCGCCATCTCGCTGTCGCTTTCGCTGGGGCAGTTCCGTCTCTCCAACCGTGTTCTCACTGAGCGAGGTACCGCCAGTCTCCGGCCTCTCTATTGTCTCTATTGGTTAGCTTGTTTTGACGTATATATCCCGGCGCCGGCATTAAACGTTCAGGACGCTTTTGAAAGAGTCCTTACTGAAGTACCTTGCACTTTAAGAGGAGACAAAAGAAACGACGTACTTTGTCCGTAAAAAGGTGACCAATACTAGGCGCCATCTCGGTGTATTCAGACAATCCTGGAGACACAGCTGTGCCTTGCACGAATCCACAGTTAGCTTAGACGCGGACGATTTTTGTCCCCTCCGTATAATAGAAGCATGCCTTCGGAGTTGTGAAACAGTGACAGCTCCGAAACCAGATAGACAGACAGACAGACAATGAACTTTAATGAATCCTGAGGAGCTACGTAAGGACTCCCTAGCGGGAGGCCGTTGTAACCGCTGGCCGCACCCACGTGGAGGAAAGAACGCCATGACGCTCCGCCCTTTCGTGGGCCCTCTGGATAGCCTGGGCTTGCTTTCGGAGCACCGTGCTTGTGATGGCCTCCTCCCATTCAGCTTCGCTGGAGAGAACGTCGTTAGGCAAGCGGGACATCGCCAGAGCATGTGAGCCATAGAACAAAAAGTTTCACAGCAGTCGGGACAGCCACGGTCCACGTCCGAGTATAACTTACTGATGAAGCCCCGGGACGGGAAAGAACCCGTCTGCAACATTCGAAGAGTAACTGATTGACCTCTGCTGAGCTTCGAATGAGGAAGAGGGTAGACTCTCCGGCCAAGTTGGTAATGTTTAGTAATTTCATTGACTCTGAGAAGTGGGTCGTTCTGCTGAGCCTCTTCCTGCCCCTCCGGAGCCGCCATACCGCCGCGGCGCGTGAGTTCTCGCGCACGGTCGTGAGCCAGCTCACTGAGGTTTGGGAAGCCCTCAAGAACGTTCGTCCCCATGTGTGCGGGGAACCACGCAATATAATGAGAACCGGGGCAAGCCCTCTTCTCTAGAATGGAGGCCGCCTCTCGAGCGAGGTTCCCCATTTCGAATGCCCTAATTGCGTCTCGCGAATCGGTGTAAACGTAGAAACGCTCTGGGTCACACAGGGCCAGCGCAACCGCGATTTGCTCGGCTATACCCGGGGTGACCGCCCTTACCGAGGCTGATGAGCGAAGCACTCCCCGCCCGTCTACCACCGACAACGCGAATGTTCTACTGTTCCCGTACGCCGCATCTACGAAGACCGCGGAGTCTATGCCATCCCTAACTCTCTTGAAGATGGCTCGTGCACGGGCTTTACGTCTACCCTCGTTATTCTGTGGATGTACGTTTCGCGGGAAGGGCCCCACCATGTAGGTTGCCCTCGTTTCCCGTGTCAGTGGTATCCTCCGTTCCTCCATTATCCTAGGAGCCATGTCAACTTCGTCCAGGATCCGGCTGCCCGCTTGGGTGGACGACAGCCTAACCACCTGGGCAGTGACCTGCGCCTCTATGATCTCGTCTATGGTATTGTGCATTCCGAGTTGGTCTAGCCTGTCTGAGCTCGTGGTAATCGGCAAGCCTAGCACTCTCTTTATGCTCTTGCGCATGACTGTGTTTAACCTGCTCTTTTCCGTTTTCGTCCATACGAGAGCTGACGCAACATAGTTAATATGACTGAGTAGAAATTCGTGGTACATCCGAAGAAGGTTGTCCTCACCTAACCCCTTCTTTCGGTTGGATACCCTAGCGATTAATCTTAACATGTTCTCAGTCTTGACTTTAACGTTGGTAATTATTCTGGCATTACATCCCCTAGCGTCTATAGCAGGCCCAGGATCTTGACGGAGTCAACTCTGCGAAATTTCTGCCCATTATGCGCGTATAATTCCCAGGGTAGCTGGCTTAGGGGCGTGAGATGCCTAACTCCTTGCCTAGCCGGCCGGTAAAGTAACAGTTCCGACCTACTCGGAGACAGCTTGAGACCACTGTCCGCGAGGTAAGCCTCCGTCTCATCCAAGGCCGCATGTAGAGCTTGCTCTAACTCTGCTAGGGAGCCACTTGGGCACCAAATTGTGATGTCATCGGCGTAGAGTGCGTGGCCTATGCCTCGAAGGCCGCCCAGCCTGTCTAAAAGACCTTTCATGACTATATTGAACAGCAGGGGTGAGATGACTGTACCGTGGGGGTACCGCGAGCGCCTAATTCGTACACATTTGACCGAATTTGCTCCACCTGAATTGTAGCTGTTCTATTCATGAGAAAGGACCTGACAAAGGCCTGGACTTTGACTCCTAGGTCCATCTCTGCCGTGGCCTGCAGTATGTACCGATGCAACACTGTGTCAAACGCCTTAGCTAGATTCAGGGCGAGAATTCCTCTCACGTCCCTAGTGCCGTTATCAAAGATGTGCTTTTTCAGCATCAGCATAACGTCCTGCGTCGATAGGCCGGGCCGGAAACCTACCATATTATGTGGGAAGAGGTCCTTACGCTCTATGTACCCGGACACCCTGTTTAAAATCGCGTGCTCCGCTACCTTGCCTATCCACGAAGTTAACGATATCGGTCTGATGTTATCGAGGTATTGTTATCGAAACCAGATAAACACATTTTTTTATTCGGCTTACCTTACAGTTCGCTGCTATCACATCCACGAACTCGGCAGCTGTGCTATAGACCTCACCATAACAGAACGCAGTTGACATCTGAGAAAACTGCGTGTGCGGCTGTCGAGTGCTGATGTCCATGCTGCCAACTGACACGTACGGGCGACCCTATTCGTGAGATGTATGTTATTTCTTGTCCGTGTTTCTTTCGCGCTGCAGAATCCCCGGTACTTAAGATCACGCACCAACTAGACCGTGAGGGAACCCTTGTGGACATTCTGGTTAGAGCAACGTTTCGCTCCTCACATTTACTCGCGAATACTGTATTCCTCGACAGAGCCGGCTGCATTCGCCGTCGTCTGATTTTATGCCGTATATGCTTCGCGCGTGCGGACTTGAACGTCCGCCAGAAGGAACAAGAGTAAAGAAAGGCAGGAAGGTCAACCACATTCGCGTGCGGTTTGCTATCCTACACTGGGGGAAGGAGATTAAGGGATAAAAAGAAAGCACGAACTTGTGATGATAGGTTAGACCGCGCCAAGTTAACAACATTGCTGTGCTCCGTGGACAACACGAAGCATGAGATGTGGGACCTTAGGCCCACCTTATTCCGCTCTTAGAATCGACACATCTCTGAGCATAACGGACCTCACTGAGAAATGATGATTGTGAGGCAGGTCACAGTGCCTACTGAAAGCTGGCGAGAGACCGGACTGAGAGCATACGAGAACTGGATGGCGCACACGAGGTGCCCAAGGAAAGTGAGAGGCCCTGGAGGTGATCAATAAGATTGATTTGTACGAAATCTGCAGATATCCCTGGCTAGTTGTTTTGCTAGAATGATGTAGAGGTGCTCAGGGGAGCGTGTCCAGCAAACTTCATCGAGGTCCATTCGCCCCAGCAAACTGGCGATGTAAGAAATTAGAATCAGAATCAGAGTTTATTGCTACAATTCCATGTTCTTTCAAAAGAATATACATAAGGAGGTCCCGCAGTCGACAATTAAATTGGGACCGCCTGTACATCATAAACACGAGAAACTTGAACTTAGTTGCAGCAATTACAAAAAATACAACCATACATTTCGCTTTTTAGAACATGAAGCATGCAAATTCGGTAACATAATACCATAAAATTAATCCACGTGATGCGACTGACCGTAGTAGCAAAACAGGTAATGTTTGCATATCAGTCTATATTGAAAAAAAAATGTTTTTGTATCAAGGGGCCTACAAAGGAATTGTTGTGCAAAGTTCGTTTGGTTGACAAGGAACTTTCTTAGCTTGGCGATGAATTATTTTAGTGCACTTCATGTTAAAATAAAGGGAAGTGATTTCCGTGTACAATTATGCGCTGAAACGAACAGGTTGTTTACCCTAACAGTTCCTCTAGCAGTGCAAAACCGTTAGTGCACTGCAAATGTAGAACAGTATATCCGGCAGAGAAATTCTGCAGGATGATATTCCCTCTTAACCCCTACGACCTCACCATTTACGACCCAAGTTGACTTCATATAAAATGTTTCATATTAAAAGCGCTTTTCCGCAGTCCACCCAACGATATCGCAACTGCAGCTGCGCAGGCGCTCTGCGCTTCGAAGGGAATAAAGATCATACGATGCAGCAAAATTCTTATTGGAAGCGTTTTATGCCTCCAAGCAGTCTACAGTTTATTGTCAAGTTTTGGCTAGCTATATTGCTTGCGATTGCCACAGTGAGTGCAATAAACTGAAGATGCGCCCCTGTACGTACCACAAGTAACAAGACGTCTTCAACGCTGTAAGGAAAGCCATATGCAATATTCGAAAACGTTGAGTGTTCGCAGCGCCACAAAGAGCGGCGCACCGCACAGACGAAAGAGATGTACAGTGAATATGTGGAGTATCCCGCGTACTTTTGACAATGACTGTACAGTATATAGCCGTGAACATTACAGCAGCAATGAGAGGATCTGCGACAGTGGGGTTGCGGTGTATGTGTGTGCTATTACTCGTGTGTATGTGTAACGCGGAGGCGCTTGTCATTAGGTGGATACCTTGATCAATCGAGTTGTGTAACCTAAGATTGTTGGCTCAGTTAATCACGCCCGCCCTCCCTCCCCGCCTTTGCAAGGAAAAATTAAGAGAAAGCTCACAAGAATACAAGTGGCAAGGAACGAAAGAGCGTGTTTCTAATGCCCAGGCACCCGTTTCTAGTTAAACTATCAACGATTGTTGATTCATTCTCAGCCCTGCCACAGTGGTCTACTGTTTACGGCATTCGGCTGCTGATCCGAAGGTCGCGGGATCGAATCCGAGCCGCGGCGGCTGCATCTCGATGGAGGTCAAAAGTCGAAGACCGTGTACTGTGCGACGTCAGTGCACGTTAAAGAACTCCAGGTGGTCGAAATTTCCGTAGCTCTCCACAACGGCGTCTCTCATGATCAAATGGTGGTTTTGGCACGCCAAACCACGGAAATCGATCAGAAGGAACATCTGTAACAAAAATTTCCTATTTTTGTAGGTGACAAACCTACAGCGTTATCGATGGAAACGTCAAGTGTTACGTCAGTATGTAAATTTAGGGTGTAAGTTCGTTTAAGGATAACCAGAGGGACTTTCATCTCTCTCTCCCTCTCTCTCCTCCATGGCTCATACCCCGTATTTTCTCTGCCGGACATATTCCATCAGAGCCGCACCACTTACGGACAACTAAGGCCTGTTTACCCGTGGGGCGACGTCTTTCTTTCTGTGCAGCGGCGCGTTTGCTTCTATCGATCTCGTTTGGACACGCCTCCATCTCTGCTACATTGTTGGTCCACACGCTCGGGTGAAAACAAACTGACGTTCTCGTCCACACGTGGGCTACGACGACACGGTAGCACGCAAGGGACTGAAAGATTGCACTCGATGTGAGGTGACAGAAAGAAAGTGCGGTCCTATACAACGTTTAGAAATGCCTCAACGGGGGCTACTTGGTGACGTACTGGGGATAAATGATGCGCTGAAGAGGTGCATACATATATATACTAGCAACATTACATAAGAAATGGACACAACCATAGCTTAATAGCTTCTGTGCAATCACTTTGTAGATGCATGCTTTCATAGACGTGATTGTTTAGACGCTGCAGCGGTTACATCATAATTTATTGCGCCGTTGTCACGCCATGTCTTGTTACCTGCATATATATGTGACGAGCGGAGGCACTTGAAATGAAAAACAAAAGAAAATTACTGGCTCGCAATGTGTGTCTGTTCTGTGTTATCGTTCGGATGTGTGCGCCTCTGCAGCGTATATCCTATGACCTCAATTAGCGTATAATCTGAATTCGCAATCCAGCCAACGGTTCTCTGTTTTTCTAGTCAGCGAACTTCAACTTGCGCGCGTAAAACGTTCGAATTGCTTCCCTCTTCTTTTTTTAAAATTTATTTTCTTTTTTGTTTTCTGCAAGAGACCGTAAAGTGACACGTAAAGTCAATTCTCTTTTATTATATTACCATTAAACGGCACTACAGAACCTTCTGCCACCAGAACACGGGGCATCGTAAGCCAGATATGTTCGGCGTGAAATGCAAACGAGCAAAATTAAACCCGTACACTCGCTCCGGTTGTCTTCGCACGCTAAAAAAAGGGCCTGTAACCAAAGTACGGATAGACGCTATCGGCGCCGTCTTGAATCTGTGTCAGCTTGCGCACGTAAATAATAATTAATGGGACCTTACGTGCTAAAGGCGCTATATTATTGTGACGGACGCCGTTATGGAGGCTTCCGGAAGTTTCCGCCACTTGGAGTTCATTAACGGTCCCTGACATCGTACAGTACACGGGCCTCTTAACATTTTCGCGCCCATCGAAACTGTGGCCTCGGCAGCCATCATCGAACCCGCGTATTTGGGCTCGGCAGCCACTGTACCATGGCCACTGTACCATGGACCTCGGCGGCAGTGGGCGCGCGTTGATAGGCACTTCTTGATGCTCTGGCAGCTGCTTGCCGTGGCGTCATATGCACTCGGACGCTATAGCGTGGGGCCTAGTAGAAGCTGCAGTTCAGGTCGTTTAGTCGATGAAAGGAGCGATTCAGCTAGCTCAATCGGTCATTTCGTGTGAAACACGCAGTGGAAACTGACGCCTAAATTTCATCTTCCAGTAATCAATTACACGTCTGGGACTTTATAACTATTAAGCGTTTCTCCTTTGTCTCGCGCCGGGCTCGTTTCTTTCGTTGACAACTCGCGTCCCGATCCAGGCAGTCGCTATATACCGTTTTTGTGCAGGCGCGAGTTTGTCAGCTGTCTACTAGAGGGCTGCATACTACCGCGGACTCAGCTGTCTACTTATTTGCGAAAACCTAGGCCAGGCTAAAACAAGTGAGCGGGGTCGCAAAGCATGACACGGTCGCTCTTTGACGAATACAGTGTAGGCGTTCTTTTGCCTTCTCTAATTCTTTATGCACACGTACATAACTCGCTCACGCCTCGATTTGCTTGCCGATCCGGCGGACGCTCTGCGTGCGTGGGGGAGGTGACCGACTGCGAACGATGGCCGTCACGCGAAACCAGTTCTCGCGTCCTTCGTTCAACGGTCGGTGAGCCGCGGGTAACGAGCAGTATATAAATAAAGGCGCATTCGAAGTGACGCCGGAGGTCGCCCGGCAGCGGTGGGCGAAGGGTTTGTGAACACCATGTAGCCTCCTTTCCTTTCGCTGTATATATCTGGTCCTACCCCATACTTCTCTTCATTTGTCGGGTAGCGAATTGGGCAAAGTGTATTTGACTTACCTGCACTACGTTGCTTTCTCATTCTGGCTGGAAGAAGTATCGTGAAATAGACAAAACGGTTCTAAGGCGGGAGTTTCGGACCGACTGCTCAACATTCGACTCGTCCATGCGGACATTGGAGCTGCCACTATAGCGGCGCGCATATTAGCGGAACGTGAGAATGGTGCGCTGTGAAAGCAGGCGTAAGACCATTCCGTTTCCTCTTAACTCTAAAAGCATTTGCGCCATCTGGGAATATTGCCCGAGCGCAGTCATCTTGTGGCATGCCTACTTTTCGGTTCGCCTGTGACTTTCCTATCAAGAGCAATACAGAAGGCTCGAAGCTTGAAGGCCGCTTCTGTCCAGAGAGTACCGGCTATGCGGCAAGCAAGGAAGTGCACACTAAAGAGATGGCCGTTATTGCCGTGAGACTAAAAACTAACAAGCAAAGAAAGATCCCTAAAGGTGCAACGCTTGTGTTTGTTTGGTGTGTGTGTAAGTGTTTTTTTTTTCAACTGCTGCCGGTGTCATTATTAACCAACGTCATTAATAAGAGTTTAGGTGCTTGTGACAAGCTCACGATCACTTAACTCGAGCCCACGATCACGAACTGAACAATGAAAGTGAAACACTGAGAACGAATCACGCGCGCAAATGATTACTCGGACTCGTTCACGGCTTCTCTGTCAACATAGAATAAACTTTTCGCAAAAATAAGTGAAACGACAAGTCTTTCTTGATATCCAGTTTTATCGTATGTGTGCTTCATAGCGATGCTCTATAAGCTTCTTTGATGCCGACATCATTAGCGTTCCATATAGGCGTATATCGACGAGTCGCACTTCTTTATAGTGCCTATATAGATCAATTGACGCTAGTAAGGTCCTTCTTTGTCATCCGCTCTTTGCGTGCTTGATATCTTAGCATGATTGCACGTGTTTCCGTGCTTGCGTGTGTCGTATCTTTGACGTTGAGTCAATATTTTCACGAGAACTCGGAGACGGCGACAATTTCATAGTGCCCACCGCATGCCGAGAGAACCAGGACAATTTAAAAGAGCACGAATTACAATGAGTGCAGCCGCCCTTAACGCCGTCTCACAAATACAGATAGCTGATGAAAATATTTGAGCACGGTGTGGTTGCATATTTAAAGATTTTCTGTAAAGCAAGGCTCATACACGGGTGCATGCTAGCGTGGCAAGAGAACGATGCCGCGACAAATTAACTTGTCCAATTGTTAGTTGTAGCGACATTTCCGGCTTTTGACCGTTTTCAAGTATCTTTCTTTTTATTACTGAGGAGAAACGACTATGACAAGGCAAGTGAAACTCGAGTTAGCTTACAAAGATCGGAAAGACATTTTCATGAAGCCTAGGCTAGCATGTTTCTTTTCTTCACAGTGAGCAGAAACTGCAGTTTATGCGGCCACTTGTTTCGCATTCCCCAAACCACGGAGAGCACACGGCTGATGTGAAGTCGTAGCGCACTTACGAATAATAATAATAATAATAATAATAATAATAATAATAATAATAATAATAATAATAATAATAATAATAATAATAATAATAATAATAATAATAATACTAATAATTTCTGTGTTTTTACCTCCTAAAGCACGATATGATTATGAGAGACGCCGTAGTGGAGGGCTCCGGAAATTTCGACCACTTGGGGTTCTTTAAACGTGCACTGACATCGCACAGCACACGGGCCTCAACATTTCGCCTCCATCGAAATGCAGCCGTCACGGCCGGGATTCCATACCGCGACATTGGGGTCTGCAGTCATGTGCCATATCCACTAGACCATTGCGGCAAGTTAACGATTACAAAAGAAATAAAAAATGTTAAGGTATAGTCGTATATGTTCGCGGTCTCTACTTTTGAATGTCTTACTTGTGGCGTCCCTGGAGGCATTAATGCTACCGATAGTTAGACGCAGCCTTATGCGTAACGCATAACAAATAATCGATTGCTTATAATTGATTAGACTTGTTAATTTGTTAGCGTTTGAAATGCTTTTTTTGACGAGTGACGATCCTTGTAATGCAACTACTTATTTTTCCTGTAATCAAATACATAATTATCTGCACGCACTGTCAACAGCAAAGGTTGACAGGACGCGAAACTGTGTATTACCACTTTGCCTCTGAACATAGCCTCGAAGTAAATGTTTCAGCATCGCAAGAACCTCTACCCAATGAAATGTTTAATTCCAGTGGCTATTGTGCGAGGCTAGGCGGTAATATAGGTGTTTCGTCTGCTTGGCATCTCGCAAACTTTTGCTGTTGGCTGTACATACCCCAAATTCTCGTGGCAAAACTGAAGTTGCGCTTCGAAATGCGACATATATATATATATATATATATATATATATATATATATATATATATATGTATATTCTCTCTCCATTGACGAAGGCCGTGCCACGGCCGAAACGTTGGGCATAAAAGTATTGCTTCTTCGTGCGTGTACCCGCTTCTTTTCTTATACGTGCCGGACCCACTGAAGTTTCTCTTTACACACACACACACACATATATATATATATATATATATATATATATATATATATATATATATATATATATATATATATATATATATCATGAACGGAAACGATACATTTTTGGTTCAGTGGCGTGTGAACAAGTCTGGCGAGACAACTTCATTCGTAATGGCTCGCTGACCAGAAAGGAGCGTTGGTGCCACTGGCTAAGTAGACCAAGACGACCTGTCGAGGTTTCTTTTTGTCGCCCCCGAGATCCGGTCATCAATAAATCTTCATCTTTCTGCGTTTGCATTTCGTTTCAATCATGCCTATTGTTTCTCTTCGTCTTAGTGTGCTGTGAATCGACCACGCTATATTAAGGGTACTGATATGATGGACAGACTCCATTAGATCGATCGACTCTGCTTCGGGCGGCAGCGACACCGCCAGTCGTTCAATAATAAAGTACGCGTACACCTACTTCGTGGTTTAATAATGCAGCCCCCGTAACAACACGCGCTTGCCGATAGGATTCCCGTACAGGATGCAAACTGTCAGTTGATGGCGTCATCAGAGTTGAGACGATGGCGGGTCGAGATCATTTCCACCTTTTTCAAGCCGCCAGTCTCATTGTTTCACTGTTTTAGTTAAGGAGGTACCTCGCGATTGCACCTGTACGGCTGAAACTATGCATCGTTTCATTGATCCATCCTCATCTACTGGTAATGGTAGCGTGCGTCAAATGTCCAGCCCTTTCCTAAGGTCCATGTTCTTGCTTGCGAGCTTCGCGCGTATTGCACCGCCTCGTTTCGTTTTGCCGGTACCGCTAGTCAATCTTCTTTTTCTTATTTTATAGGAGTCGTGTGTTTCGCTTCTGGCAGGATACAACAGGACCCGCGAGCATGACCATCAGTTTGAGCTGTGTTTGATTAATTTCAGCTCAGGAAAGCGTTGCCAAATTTGCTAAGTTTGGCTCATTGACCGCAAGTGTGGCGCGATGACATATGTCACACTTGTCAGTCTCCTGGCCATCAGCACGAAGCTACTACAGCGGTGCTATATGGCCCGGCACTACGTACTATAGAGCGTGAATGCAGAGATTGGTCAGCTATACGAATGAGAAACGAGACAGAGGTACACCCTTCCTTGTCTTGTTGCCGTTTTGTTCGCAATAAACATAGTATCCGGGATTTATCCTTAATAGCCGAGATGGACCGCCCCCAGCAGTATGTAGCCTATTTTCTCACGCTAGCGTCGATTAACGTACAATAAACTCTCCGTGGCCCTTCAGGTCATGTCAAGGGTCGAATCGGCGAGGGCCTATATCGCTGTTACGCCTGCAACGCTGAAAACAAGTGTACTACGCCTCGCCGACGGGAGGGCGAAGAATAAACTAGGAATCTGTGTCAAGCACCCTCCTTCGTTTTGTTTCATTTCTTGTTTCCGCTAGCTGCTTCTCGCTAATAATAATGTCGTGCTCAGAGGTATACCTACTTACCTAATACCCCGACCTCTCTCTTACTTTTTATAGCACGTAATCATCGGCGTCATCATGATGCGTTCGTTTCCTCGAGGCACCGCCGCTTTGCTCCTTATCCCACCTATCTCCTCTTTCTTTCTTTCTTTCTTTCTTTCTTTCTTTCTTTCTTTCTTTCTTTCTTTCTTCTTCCTTCCTTTCTTTCTTTCTTTCTTTCTTTCTTTCTTTCTTACCGATGTTCCCAAATGCGTGACTATGGAGCCCCGCGCGCGCAAAAGATGCGCTTCCTCACTCGTAAGGGGAGGGCTCGTAAGCGGGTCGGGTATCGGCCGATCGCGGTCGTTAAGCCATGGCTTCTCGACGACGGTCCTCCTCTTGGGTCAAGGGTTGGGCGCCGCTGCGGTTTGCGACGTTACGTGCGCTCGTAATGGCTGCCCCCCTCGGGAACTGCGCATGCGCCCGCATCGTTTAGCTCTACAGCTTCCGTGTAGTCATCGTCGTCGTCCACGTCGCTTCAGGACGGTTGCTGCCTCTCTCTCGCCGCGCAGTCGATTACATTTGCCGAGCCGGCAGCGTTTCCTCGGGGTGCTAAATATGACTCCTGATGACCACTGCGCGTGCTCGTGCGAGTTTCTGCTTGTGTCCGCGCGTTGTTACCTGCTTCTCTATTCTGAGATGAGCTCGCAAGCACTTGATGGGTATCGCACGACGCGTTTGGTGCCATTACAAACCGCCTGGCCTCTGCTGTCTCATGATGCCCTGCACAAGGACAACACCTTTGCTTCAACCACATATACGTAGAACATTAAGGCAGAGGTCCGCGTACTCATCAAGTACTTGCTCCAGTTATCGCGGCAAAAAGTGTGAAGGGAGAGGTATGGTGCCTGATTAGGCGCTGTTTTATGCAGTACTTCGGTTTACTTTTAACCAGCCTTTACTCTCAGCAAGCTTATAGTAATGCACCGTCCGCCACATTCAGTGCGCGCCGTGGTGAAATTAAAGCAATTGTTTGGTTCATTATTGCGAGAGACTGAAGCGGCTTTCGTGGGGTCAATTGAGACAAATTTGAAGGTGAGAAAACGTTTCCGCGATGGTTACAGTAATGGGACCACAAGCAGTTTTAAGGTAAACTTTAGATTTAACACGTAGGCTAGTAATTGTTTGGGCTAGTTTTGTGTCCATGTTAAATGCATGCAGTGTGGAGCAATGCGGAGAAAAGAGGAACGATGACGACACACGAAGCGGTGAGAGCCAACACTGCGCTGCGTGCGTGACAAATGAACATCCGTCTCACTCTCTGTAATTGCTACTAGTTTTTGAGTCGGAAAGTAATTATGCTTTGAGACCCTCGAAAATCACGAGTTGCATTAACATTCTTACAGCAGCGTCGGCAAGAGCAATAGTGAAAACGTCAATCATATACCATGAACTATAAACTTCTACTGCATTTATTTAGCGTACCAGCGCATTAGCTCCATTAGTGAAACCGACGAGACAGCCTGCGGAGCCGACGGAAGTCACGTGAGCTGCATAGTCGCATATCACGGGCCGAGGTACTCAGGTATGTGCCACCCAGGTATGCGTGTACGAATTCAGGCAAATAACATCGATCGTATGTAAAGTGAATTGGGCGAATAAAAGGAAATTAAACAGTAAGATAATAGACATACAATGTGATTTGTTAATGAATTAAAGCGAATTAGCACTAACTATTGCGAAATAATGCCAGTCAACGACGAAGTAACAATGCAGTGTACTTACAGTGTCGCACTGATCTACCGAGTCTCCTGTGATCGCATGGTCTTTAGTCGCTGCTTTCCCTAGCGTTAGGTGAAGGGGCGGCGAAGCCGCTCTGCATGTTCGTCGAGATTCTTCTACAAGTAAAAAAAAAAACGCCATAGTTGCACGCAATCCAATCGCCTTTAAAATATTCTACACGCAACGCACATTAAGGTTGCTGACCCGAAGGTCGCGGGATCGAATCCCAGCCGCGGCGGCCGCATTTCGATGGAGGCGAAATGCTAGAGAACCGTGTCCTGTGCGATGTCAGTGTACATCAAAGAACCCCAGGTGGTTGAAATCTCGGTCGAATCTCCACTACAGTGTCTCTCATAATCATATCGTGGTTCTGGAGTGTAAAATACCACAAATTATTATTATTATTATTATTATTATTATTATTATTATTATTATTATTATTATTATTATTAATGCACAGCAAGGGGACAGCATACATGAACTTGCGCCTGTGTCCTGTTTACTGAGCCAAACGTCCCTGTATTTTTTTTTACACACCAGTGAGTTCAGAACCTCAGCAGCGGTGATCATACGCCTTATCACTTCATAATGGAGACAGAGAGTTAATGTCCAGCACGGTTTCTGGCCCTTGTGCACAAAATTAACGCCGCAGCTTTCATTTCATTTTATTAGGGAAGCACACGCTACGCTCTCGGTGCCATCCCGTCTTACATCAGTTCGTTCTTTTTTACATTGTGGCATGCCGTGATGTCCTGCAACCCGTGGTGTGCTGGGTAAGCACCTACAGCCACGTGGTCGCCCAGAGCGATTTCTCAGCGCGCCGTAATCAGCGCCGTACACTCGTGACTCACCCCACAGCACGGCCGCTTGGAACGGGACCTGCGAACGAAGAGAAAAACGTGGGTTCTACGGGCCATTTAACGATAAGGGCACAAAAATCATCATCGCAGTCGGCGCCGGCGCGCATGCGAAGGCCCTGGCGCAAAGGGCACGCGTGTGATTCAGACTTTCCCCCTCGACGTCCTTAAAGAAAGAAACAGCGCGGTCTGCTTGGCGGCGGCTGTGTCGTAATTGCTCGACAAGCACGTAATGTTGCGCTCGCGCGTACGACGACGACGCCGCGGTTCAGAGGCGCTCTCGGTGACGTAACGGGCGGCGTGCTTCTTCCTCCACGAAAACGGGACTGACGGTGGGAATTCAGGTGGTCGTCGGTGGCCGGCACGTGAAGTCTGTTGCACGCAAACATCGCGCGCTCTTTCCAGCTCCAGTGGCTACAGGTCAGTTGAAGATGTGTCGCAAATGTCGCAGAAAAAAGAAGCAGCGCTTGCATGCCGCGAGACGGTCCAAAACTCATGCCAAACAGTTTACGTTTGAATCTTTAATTTTTTTTCGTATTAAACTAAAATTACTACGCGGAAATTGTGTTAGGCAATAAAAGGCAGATCACTGAACTTCTTATAGGGCTACTAGCAGCACAATCTGCGCGTTAGTCCTCTCTTTCTTCCCTGGTTCTAAGACATCTATAGACACATCTGCCCAGCACTCTTCAAATCAACATGCACCCTTTGCGAAACAGAGATTGCTGCCCTTGAGCACATCATGTGGGGATGCAGCACTGACCCTTCTCCACCAAGCCTCCTAGGACCACCATCAAATGAAGCCTGGTACGAACTTCTCCCGAGTGCATGCCTGGACGCCTAGCCACGGGCCATTAAACGCGCCGAGAAGGTGGCAGCCATAGGCACGGCCGCGACGCCATCGCGTAGAAAACCGGCGGTTTTCTGGAATGAAGTTGTGTTCTACTACTACTACTCCCTGGCTAAATCTAGCAAGGACATCGCGTTTACTAGAGTTCTGGGCACGATTTCAGACTGGTCGGCATTAATATTTGTCAATGTGCAGTCATTACTGAAGCATTTCACAGCAGCTCTATTCAATGGTTGATGTGTTGTGCTACTAAGGACGCCTGACTCAGTCGAAGTGCTGCCGGCAATCACGTTCCACTATAAGCTTCTTTGTTGCGATATAGTTCGCTGGATGTCTCCTGATAAAGAAACGTGGGTATAACGTCATGCATACATCTAAAAAAGGCTGGTGGGAGACCATGATCGTTGACTAAATTGTACCGCGGTGGCACTCGCACTTCGGCGTTCGTATGGCCCGGCGGCTTTCTCGTAGTACGCGATACGGGTAGGAGCTATACACGATTTCTTTCTTTCTTTCTTTCTTTCTTTCTTTCTTTCTTTCTTTCTTTCTTACGTGTGGCTTGTGCCAGCATAAGCGGGAATGAGAACATGTGGTTGTAATTCATTAATTCTCAATAATTATCCTGATGGCTAAATGGATCTTTATTATAAGAGACGCATGCTCTCGTGTTATATGTAACATATGCATTCTTTACATGTCCTTCTTTATTATTAGTTAAATTATTGTCGTTCTGGTTCGCCCCCGGCCGTTTCAAGAAGTGAATCGGAACTGCTGCCCAAGAAAGAACAGTGTCCTTCTGCACTTGTACCACTTATAAGGAGGACAGGGGCGCTTCGTGGCAGTTAGGTTTCCCTTTTCTGCGTCAGTTAGGTCACAATTCACAACGCTTTTGATTGTCAGCTTCTTTTTTGCATTAGTGCCAACGTTTAATTGGATTACATAAATGTTGGTGGTTTTAAGTGCCAAAACCACGATACGATATCATTCATACTCCTCAGCAGGGGGAACTTCGAGTGATATTGTGGTTCCTCTAAAGAGAGAGAAAGAGGGGAGGGGCGGTGTTAGGGTTAATTCCGATCACGTGTTGGTTTGTGTTTTAATTATTTATTTACGTAAACGTAAATTTCGTAAACACAGGAGGGACTGTTACATTTGGCCCCGATCGAAATGTCGCTGCCACGACCGGGAATCGAACCCGCGCGCTCGTGCTAAAAGCAGAGCACCGCCGTCGCCTCTAAGCCATTTCGGAGGGGTTGCGGAAACGGTTATGAGCCCCTTCGGCAGCGCGCTCTAAATCTTCCATTGGAATCGGTCCCTTGGCTGTTTTGTAGCATGTGTAATTACAACGCTATGCAGAAGTACTTCGCTAGCTACCATGTCGAGTTACCATGATATGTATCTGTAGTAAAACCAGTACGTGTCACCTCACATAATTACTACTGATTTCTCATGTTTCCATATTTTCGAGCGCACTTCGTGAAACTCCCAGCAAACCAGCACTTAATTCTGTTGAATTCATTGTACTTAATAGTACGGAAATACACTATATGTAGACAAATTAACATACTTTCCAAGTTCACCACAGGACATACTGCGTTCAAAGCAGCCGTTTACATGTCCGCTAATTAATTAATGCCAATGAATTACTTAAGGTCACCTTAAAAAATAGTGCGCGGTATTTAAGACGACAGTAAATAAGGATTAGTTTGTTTGCATCCCCAAATCACACGCGTGGATCCTTTTTTCTTTGTTTTATTTCCTTTTTTTTTAGTGTAGCGCTAGTTAGCTGAAAAAGCCTGTATAGAGGCCAAATGTGACCAGCGTTCCGCCAGCCACCTCAATGCGTTCAAGCTCTTGGCGCTCGCTGTGCATGTGCCACAGCATCCGCTTCTGAATAGTACGTAAATGTATAGTAGTAACAACAACCGTTGTACACGCTCCGTGACGACGGCGCAACCACGATGGCCGCGCATGGTGCGTTCCTCGTTCGGTGCCATACGGATGGCTTCCTCGTAGCCTGTCCTCCAAGTGTGTACCATTAGATATGCGCACGCACCAGCAAGCGCGCAGCGGCGAGCGAGATGACCAGCCCTTCCGTTCCCAGCCGGCTTTCTCCGTTGACATCGGCGAAGGGTCGTGGCGGCGCAGCACCGTCCAAGCGTCCCGTCGTTTCGTTTTCTCTTCCCACGCTGTCACCGCGCTGACGCGACCGACCAAGCCGAGTCGTCGGCGCCTGCCTCCGTCGAGTACGCGACGTGTTTTGCCCGCCTCCCGAAACTGCTTCCGGTTGCGCGGGGAGGGGGCATGTATGTGGCTCGCTAGGAGTGTCTTCCGGGATGACGATATACACATCTGCGGGTCTGCTTTCTTCGTGATCGAGCATCATTTCCGGGAGTTGAATATAAGAGACAAGAGGGGAGGGAAAAGAGTGTACCTCCGCACATTACACCTTGTCTGTCACGCAGAGCAGATCTGCAGCGAGGGTGCTGTGCTTTGAGGGACTGCATCATTACGGCGCGTTCGCTTTGACCAGTGGAGTCACGCGAGTGGAAGGGGCCACGGTCCTTCCAGTGACGCGAGGGAAGTAAAGAAAGAGACACCCGGAACAATAACGGAAGAGGGAACGTTATGATGGGGCTTGCCCGCAGAGAATAACAACGGTCGCCAGTAAGCCGGACGGCTTGATCGGGGCGCTGCATATCGAGCCGCGTTCATGGACAGTTTGTTTGCGTCTCTGAGAACAGGTGTACACGGCCTTCCGTGCGGATGTTATCCGCTTGTTTTGCTGCGGCGACGGCTATATACTTGTCGACATATCGTGCGTGTGTGTTTTGTGTGTTCGTGTACTTCCGCGACGTGTCGAACGCGAGAACTGCGGAAGCGCCTGTCCCGGCCAATGGCAACTTATTTTACGCTTATAATTCAGATATGGGGTTATAGTGAGCGCACTCCACGAAACATTAGTCAAGCGAAATCTTGGCATTTAGCGGCAATGTGGGAATTGATTTTGGGTTTTGCACCCGTGATAGCAGTATACGAACAACAACAACAAAAAAAAGACACATCGTCAAGGCAACCTAAGCATTGTACGGTTGTAAGCGCATGGAAGAAAAAAAAACTCTGTATAGCTCCAGAAATCAGGTATACCTGAAATATACAGTGATATCGATGGTTCAACGTTGTAATTTCTGCATACGCCTCTTTGTTATACCACCTTGCCTGTGATTGAGCAACAGCAAACTTCTAAATCTCCAAACGCTCCCAAGTAAACAGTCATTCATTATATGTTTCGAGGAAATGATGTGCACTGATTAAAACCAAACAAAGAAGATTCTTTAAGAACTCGACAAATATTATCAACTATTGCGACAATCTAACGTTGTGACAACATAAGATGAAGCCAAGGAAGGCATAGTGGAAATTAATTGTAATTTTTTAGCTCTTGTGCAATAATGACGACATAAAGCGAAAACACTAAATGGAAAGGACGAAGAAAACACTCCTACCGTCCGTAGGTGCCGAATCTACGACCTTACGATCACGCGTCCGATGCTCTACCCACTGAGCTATACGAAGGCGGTCGTCCATTCCTATTTCGCTATATCATATCGCGGGTCTCGTTCTTGCAGGCTCTTCGTGCCTGTTATGTAGCATACGACGGTGTATTGGTCATCATCCAGCTCTTATTAAGATCACGTACTACGTGAAGCCAGGGAGGGTGTTCCATATTAGCCGCCATGGCTACGAGTGGCACTGACAAACACTCCCAGCATTACAGCGTACAGAAATACGAAAAAAAAATGTGGACGGTGGAACGACCGCCTTCGTAGCTCAATTGGTAGTGCATTAGACGCTTTATCCGAACGTCCTAGGTTCGGTCCCTACCGATTGTAGGAGTGTGTTATATTTTTTTTTACTTTCAATTTATGCCGTCATTACTGCACTACAGCTACAAAATTACAATTAGTTTCCCCCATGCCTCCTTTGGCCTCATTTTCTGTTGAATTTATTCGCTCGTGTCTTACAGAGAAACGAGCCGTTGATCCATTTCCCTTTCGTGACATCAAACAGTGTAGTGCTACCTCCGCGAAGAGAATGGAGGCATATGCGACCTGATGTGTCAATTTACAGCAGGTAACTTCGTTCGAACCAGTAAATATGTTATAACAGTCCGCAAGGGGAACACTAACAGCCGCATTTGTATTGCTTTTTTTCTTTTGCTTACGCCGACTAATATCTTTAACAAATATTCTTTTTAACGGGAAACAGCTGGCGCGTTTCATTCGTCACGGGGCTTCTGTGCGACGGCACAGCTGGTGCGAATGCTCGGACGGGGCAGCGCAAGCCCATTTTCCAATCCAATGATTGCTTTTGCGGCGAGACGTAAGCCGTCTGGTTTTCGGGTGGGGCAAATTGAAAGACGCGTTGGAAGACCGCGCACTCATAAATATGAAGTAGGGCGGTGTGTGCTCGCACGGCTCGTTCCTTAAAAAGACCGGCAGCAAGTCTCGCTCCAACCGCAGTTGTGCCGCGCTTTCTCTCGCAGTCTGAGCCCGTGGCATGCATGATGTTCTGCTCAGTTCGAAGGTCAGTTTTGAGCGCCTGCGAAGTGTGTACGCGAGAGACGCCCTCGTCAAAACGTGCCTTTTATTGTTGAATTAGTTTCGCAGTATATTCTGCTATAGCGCAGGCGTCTGCAGCTGCCGATTTTCTATATTTACCTGCCATTTGCCATTTCACCAAAAGAGAAGAAGCCAAACGGAGACGGGACACGGCCTTTCATTCTTGCCTATCTATCTATCTATCTATCTATCTATCTATCTATCTATCTATCTATCTATCTATCTATCTATCTATCTATCTATCTATCTATTGTCATATGTCTCGGTGCTCTGCTCGTCGTCTCGTTCACCTGGCGTATGCCAAAATTGGTATGCTAGGATACGAAGGTATGACGAAGCGGAATGATAGTTCTTGATATCAATAACATAATACACTTGCCGTGCACATCACGATTAACGATAATGCAATCACGTGCGGCTCACACCCGCATTACTCGGCCCAGTAGGCGGGTGTGAGCCACAGGCGGTTTCTTGAATGTTAACCATCGCACCCTATGTCAAAGTAAAGGACCAGGCAAAATATAGTGTGAAAATTTGGTGAGAACCGGCTTGGCGTTGCTTAAACGAGAGCGGGCGATAGCATTTATTGCAGACTGCGAATGAAAAGTGGACGTAAAATGCAGAGAGATACAGGCAAAGGTTCTGTAACAACTGAATGTAGGAAACCGAACCTGCGCCAACGATTTGTTGCCAAGCAAGCATGCTACCACGGTATAGATCTTCCCGCGTGGTACATATTCTAAATAAGTAAAGCCAGTTCCATGCCTGGTAGATCTCAGTAAACAGCGGAGCGGGGACACGGTTGTCAACTATCACTGCCATGCAACAGTAACACTATCACTGTCGTGCAACAGGTAAGCGCGGGTCTGCTTTTCCTTTCTACGCAACCCGATACGTTTATGTCTTTATTTGGCTCATTTATTTCCTGTCCATCTTTCCTACCTTTCTATCTTACTCTATCTCTTTTTATCTTGTCCTTGGCGTAATCCCTATTATGTAGCAGTGCAGGCAATGGGTGAAGGACAAGAGTAAGTCCGCTTTTCTCTCCTGCGTCACAGCTCCGCTGTTAACTGCGAACGCGATTCCTTACGATTTTACCTCTACTCTTTAGAGATCAGCTGTTAATACACTTATTGCATCAGCAGTTGTGGCGGTGGTTCTCTTCTAACATCATCTGTTGTTGTGGGTTTGTGGCAATCTTTCTCATGGCAAATCAAGAAACAATACCTGGGAACAACTGTAGCTCGGCGTACTTTTTTCCAACTTTGCTTGACCCCGTAGGAATACTCCAGCAAACTATATACACGCTTGCGATGTTCACATCCGCGCATCGTAGCGTGCATTTTTCTTCGACAAAATAGCGATGTCAGTCCACGTAAAGAACCCTAGGTGGTAGAAATTTGCGCATCCCTCCATTACGGTGTCTCTCTAATTATAGCGTGGCTTTGGGGCGCAAAACCACAGAAATCAATCAATATTCGACAAAATATACATCCGTACACGATCATGCGCAGGCATTAGTGCACCACGGGGTTGCCGACGTGCCTGGTAAGGCCGCGTTACGTACAGAGCCAGTCAATTTCCGCAATGACGTTAGTCCTACTCGTAACACTTGGCTAAATATCATGTAATGATGCACTGGTTATTTCCGCCGTAATTCCTTCGCATGACACCGATTCGGACAATATAAGGGATCTGCCGGAGTTATTTTTTTTTTCTTTTCTTTCTTTCTTGTAAGTCCACTTGTTCCACAAACCTCGTACTTTTGCGATCACTAAGTCCTACCATTTATTTTTGCTATCTGTCTTCTATGGTTCATGAAATGCCTCATATGAGCAGTGACAACACAACACGTCTTATAGTCCCAGCCTACGTTTCCGCCGGAGCCACACGGGTACATTCATGGAGAGGACGTGTGTTCGTGCAGAGGACAGAGCATTAGGTTCATGAGCCCTCGGAAATCTCCAACGACGCTTTATTCGCTGAGAAGTAAATGCATAGTTTGGAAATTGGGAAGCGACAGTATGGCTCCTATGTCTCCTTGTGCGCTCGTGTTTCTTTTTTTTGCGTTAGCAAAACGATAGGTTCCCCCCCCCCCCACCCCCCACCCGTGATGGACCACGCTTCCGAATGTAACTTATCACATGTGCTTGGGAGGCGTTCAAGTTTGAAACTCGAGCTCTGAATGACTGCACCTACTCCCCTAACAATGTTTCCACCAGCATATGCCTTCCTGCCAAAGTCCCTTTCTTTTTGTGATTATTATTTCAAAAGCAGGTGTTTTGTTCGAGGTGCCGAAATATATGGAAAAAAAATAAAAGGCGCCTCACGACTCCACGCTTTATGAAAGAAAAGGAAGCACCGAGATTCCGCAAGCGCTGACCCCGACCTCGATTTGCGGCCGTGATTGACGCTGCGCTTTGCCACCGCCAGCGTAATGGTAGCTCGGCATCGGAATAGAGAGCCCCCCAGCGTGTGCGAGCCGAGCATCGTTCCGTGTAACTAACAGCTAAAGGGGGCCAAGTCACGTATAACAGTGGCACGGACAATAATGCCGAGGCAAGCCGCGTATTCTCTTTTTTTCGGCGCCACCCTTCAGCGGGGAATGATCGCATATGCTATACGCACCATCGCGCGGCCACCTCTCGTCGGGCCGGCTGTGGTCATCAGGGCCGTTTCATTCGCGGTACATCACTGGCCACCGTATCCGTCGGGTCCGAGGCAAAAGCCATCGCCGCGACTCATTTCCAGGACACAAGGCTATCACGGCGCACGCACAAAAGAAACCCCCATTGCCGCTCCTGGCGGGGTGTACGTCCGTGCCCTCACCTATCCCGTGGTCCTCTCTGCACAACACTTGCTGCTTGCAACCGCTCTCTCTCCGTGTCTCTTCCACCAGCCCTCGTTTCTCGCTTCATTCGGCGAGCAGGTCTGCGGAGACGATGAGCGAATCGCAACTGCCTCGTGGTTGTCGTCTTGCTGCTCGATGCCAGGCGCCGTTGACCGCGCCATCATCAGCACCGCCGGCGACCTTCCGGATGTCCCGTTATGAGACGACGGCTGCGATCTTAATCGAAACGCTCGCCCGGCAGGCAGGGCAGCCGCGGTGGGCAGCGCGCGCTGGTCGACTGAACCTGCACGTGCTGCTTGCTAGTTTAATGCGCTGCACAGGCCCGAAGTGATTGCCACTTGCCAAGGACGCGCGACGTCCGCTGCGGCCCGCGCCTTTTCAATAGACTCTGGACTCTTGACCATTAAGTGCACGGATGAAATGCACCATATATGCTGAGATTAATAATAATGTCATCACGTCACAAACTTTCAGCACTTGAAAACGAAGGCGGTCTCTGCTTGCTGTCGCGTATCTAATGCAGAAATGAATCACAGCCGTTCATATACAATCTGTTGATAAGATAGTGTCCCTCCAAAAAACAAATTAGATATGAAGACTAAAGAAAGGCGCGCGATGTCGTACACAGCCACGCTTACGCATGTCCGTACACAGAAATTTGGGTCGCTCCAAATAGATGGGCAGAAAATACTTTTTGCCGCTGTGATAATAATCATCATTTCCTATGCCATCTGAATTTTGCCTAGCCGGTATAGCTCTTCGCATATGAACATTGGCACTGGCAAAACAGTGACCGCCCTTTTAGGAGTGCTTTAGAAGGATGGTCATGTGGGCGAGTTGGAACTGATTAGGCATATTGGCGGTCAGCGCGAAACACGAGCACAAAAAGACGGAAGAAAGGGACACAAACCACACCGCTGTGTCCCTTCCTTCCATCTTTTTGTCCTCGTGTTTCGCGCTGACCGCCAATATGCCTAGGAGTACTTTGCAGGTCGACATGGTCTTCATCATCAACAGCCTGTGTTTTCTATGCCCCCTGCAGAGCGAAGACCTCTCCCAGAGATCTCGAATCCACCCTGTCCTGCGCGAGTTGTCTCAAGGGCCTTTGTAATACGGGTGCCCATATAGTAATCTACAATTCATATTTGATGCGCATAACTATACAGCTCCCACAAGCCTTCTAGATGATCGCATTGGTTTACACCAAATCTGTTAGCGTATTCTAACAATTTTCGGTGGAAGAACGTTTGGAGGATCATCGCAATATTACTTTAATATCTGCCCGTATCTCTCAAGATATATAGCATCGGAATTTATAATCGTTGAGGTCCTCTAGTATAATAGGCGTGTGCATTTGAAATCCAAACTATCACAGAAGTTCGGGCGAAGACGGAGCATTGAAGCGATAAAAAATTCTGTTAAACGGGAAATATCACTGGAGCTGCAGTGACATTCCCTCTTGAACGCCTGTTTTGTCACTTTGCAAAAAGGCACTCACGAAGGCTCACTAAGAGGCCTTCGTCCTGCAGTGTACATTGGATAGGGTGATGATGATGAAATATCATTTTGGCATACTGCGACGTGTATAGGACTGTTTTCATTAATGTGTTAACACAGCCTTGCGTAAAATAAATAGGCTTAAGTGGCTAACGGACAGCTCATTTTAGTCGGGGAGAGACGGAGAGAAAAAAAGAAGTAAGATAAGCCCCCAAAAAACAAGGCGATTAACCAGGACCTCGTCCAGTTTGCTACCCTGCACTGGGGGAAGGGATAAAGTGAGTAAAAGAAAACGGAAGAGTGAGGATCAGCGAGCACTAATAATGCGCACACTTTCACGGCAATATCATCCACATTCTTTGACAGACACCTGTGGGATTTAGGTGCACAATTGAGGTCATGTTGCAGTGAACGCCGGTAAGTAAGCAAAACGCCGGCAGAAGTTGACTGCCACGTCTTGCATCATCCTCGCGTAATGCGTTATTTAATCCTTTTTTTGGCGGACAATTGAAAGGCGCAAGTGCGAGAATTCACTTGTGAGGCTAAAGCTTTCTCCGTAGTGGTACCAAAAGTAAGAGGACGTCTTAAGTGCGTGCGAACACCACACATTGGCCATTGCATTGAAGAAGTGCACACCCACTCTTTGGGACCTGAAGTAATGACGACGATAATTTCTTGGTACAGGCACACGTAGTATGAGAGCTTATTGTGAGAAAGGAAGGAAGAGAGAAGAAAAAGAGAAAGAAACAAGAAAAAGAAGGCCTTATAAGCACTGCGTGCCCTCCAGTCACCCCTGAAGAAGGGTCCGAGTGGGACCCGAAATCTTGGGTTTTTTCATCTTTAGGAGTAAATTTTACTTTTGATGATTATAATTTGGTTGGTTTCCCCTTGTTTTCACCTTTAATTTCGTCCCAACCAGACAGATCTCTGTCAAATGTTCACCCTTAAAATGTTTCGCACTTAATAATACATGCAAGCATTAAAAACTGTACCAGCTCATGTAACAAACATCCTGGAGGATATGCAGGACGTATACGCGCATGTAAACACGCAGCGGCTAACAGACAACAGCAAGAAGTCATTTACACTTGGCAGCTTCTTTCGTTCACCGCTACATGCCGACTCTGTTCGATCTCGCGGCCAATAGCTTCAAGGAAGTATCAAGTTCATGTGGGTGGCACTTTTCAAAGCTGGGAGAGGGCCAATAGGCGTGCGTGCAACAATCCGAGTCAGCAAATTGAGTTCTCTTGCAGCGTCCGCCATCGACAGTGAATCGGTTCGACCTTGACGTATGCATACTGTAGACGGCAACATATTTCGCGATTGCTACGAAGACTGAGAGACGACGAATGGAAATATGTTGGAAATTGTATCGGTCATTTAGGAAATACTATATTCATTTAATAATTTCCCTCCTCACCCGCATGACAACTCCACCAAGAAGGTTGTCCACGTGGGGTTATACCTGTCTTGCATTGTAAGACACACAATAGTGGCTCTAGCTGATGTATAGAACGCATTGGATATAAAGCGGTTTTCCACTGTTTCACCGTGCCGCAGGGAGCTCGCTTTCGCGGAAGTCGAATGCCTGCAGTGCTGTACGGCCACTGTTGCCGCCAACGTTCGGCGCCGTATCGCCTGTTGAGCAGCAGAAATTTGCATCTGGGTGACGCTAGGGCACTGACACTGCATTCGTGCAGCCGGCGGTGTTGTTGTCCTGGCTCATTTTTATGTTTCCTGTGCGGGCAACCTAACGGAATAAAATATTCGTTGCTGCTGTGCGCTTCCACTACATATACACAATATAGAAAGCAACATTCAAGATATAAAATACAAGGACGCAATCATTAGAATTCAGTCATTGAACTGGAGGCACCGAATTAAGGAACAAATAGAGTACCCACTGAATATCCGCCGACTACATGGCATACTTTTTTCTTTTTGCGGCGAGCCCAAATGAGCCACCTTTCTTTGTTCTGTACTTGATATGCATGTGCAACACGGTGGGTGGTCGCATTTCAAAAATTGAAGACAACCAGGAGGCTCTGGTTTTCGCCTGTACTGAGATATGCGCCCTGATAGATTGAATTTATATGGCGATAACGATTGGAATTAATGGTACTTGAATGAATGCCCCAAACAGGACACTGGTTGCGCAGCTTCCAATGAATTTAACACCAAGCCACCTGCACACACACACAATCACATATATATATATATATATATATATATATATATATATATATATATATATAACGAAAGGGAAGTGGTTAGGGGCTCGTTTATTTGTTAAAAACAACTTAATGAACCAACAACACTGAAACCTCGGAAAGCATAAGGGAAGTTATTCGAGTTCCTAATTTTGGTATTGTAATTTTTGAGTGAGTAGAAAGGAATTAAAATAGACGAAAAGACAAACGTGCCTTTTGGTGGGAACCGAACCCACGACCTTAGGATAACACATCCGATGCCCTACCGCTGAGCTACGAAGGCGCTCGTCCCCCCGTCCACTTTATTGGGTATTTATATACATATATGTAATGCTAGGAGTGTTAGACAGCGCCACTCGTAGCCATGGCGAGTGTAGAACACTCTAATCTTGGCCGGCGCAAGCTCATGTTCACTAACATTCGGCTTGTGTGACTCTGGCTAGCAGTGGCTAACTCTCAGTGTTGACAAGTGCTTCCAGTGTCGCATAACAGTGCGGCTATTTATTTTATTTATTTTTACCTACACTACGTGTAGGACCGTGCAGACGTTTGTAGTGCTGCACAGAGGCTGTGACGTGTAGCCGTGTAACGTGTGACGTGTAACGTGTGACGTGTAGGCTGCACTGGTGTAGCCAGTGTACGTAAAAAAAAATAGTCCTAGTGGCTGCAGCAGCGTAGTGTTCATGACCCGCTCTTTCCTAAATGAAATACTGATTACACAAGTGGCAGTAAAATTCTGCATATTCTAGTCTATGTATGGCTCCGCAGGCATGCGCCAGCCAACGCTGCTTATGATTTGCGAGACAGCTCCAGTATGCATTAATGAACTCGCATTAATGAATTTCTAGACGAAAACTCGATACTCACCACTTGTCAACATGGCTTCAGAAAAGGCTGTTCGGCTATTACGCAATTAGTTATAGTAATCGATTCATTTGCCAGTGCTTTGGATGCTCACGGTCAAATTGATGCTGTGTTTTTGAATTTTAGAAAGCCTTCGATAGGGCGATTCACGAAGAATCAATTCTCATGTTAAGAAACATTAACCTACCAGATATGTTAATTTCTTGGTTCGCAGACTATATGAATAACCGTAAACGGTGTGTTTCAATTGATGGTCACAGCTCGGGCTATCTAGCAGTCACTTCAGATGTCCCCCAGGAGCCTTGAGCCCGTTGCTCTTCCTTTTATGTATTAATGACATCGTCACTGTCGTCACACCTGGAACTCAAATAAGACTGTTCGCGGACGACTGTGTTTTGTTTCGTGCAATTAAGTCTGTGGAAGATCAGTGGGAACTATATTTCAGCGTGAACAACATATCCTCGTGGTGCGAAAAATGGGGCATGGCTGCAAATACCGACAAAGCAGTCTCACTACGCGTAACGCATAAAAATAATCCCCTCAGTTACGTGTACACAATGGGGTCTGTTTCATTAAAACAAGTTGAGAATTCTAAATACCTTGGAGTAACATTCACGAACAATGTTTCTTGGAATCTTCAGAGAACACATGCTCTGCTGTATTCCGTAAGCTAACTTATCTACGACACAAACTTAGAAATTCTCCTTCAAACGTCTAGTTACTCGCCTACCTCACCTATATCCGCCCTAAACTAGAACATGCCTGCTTCGCATGGGATCCGTATACCAAACTCAATATCAACAAACTTGAGAGAATTCAAAGAAAATCGGTTGGCTTTATTTATTCCAAATACAAATGTTCGGACTCCCCGTCGCAACTTATGTTGTCTATGGACAGTCCTTCTCTTCAGCTAAGAAGACAGAATTACCGATTGGATTTCTTACATAATCTAATAAACCACAAATTCAATCTCGACGCTTGGCTTTATATAAGCCCTCTTTCCACGAGGCAAACACGGCACCATTGCTCTGATGCACTAAGACCTATCTAAGCTAGGACAGACGCGTGCAAATTTTCCTTTTTTTTTTCCACGGACAATTTCAGTATGGGATTCTCTGCCCGCGCCGTAGGACTTGTGATGGTCTGATTAACACCTCTTCTTCTGTATGTTTTTATATATGTATTCTATTCTAATTTTGTTCTGTTCGTTTGAATACGAATCTGTGCGAATGTATGTATGAGCACTTTTTATATCTATGCTTAGTTTTGTGTTCAATTATGCATGCCCGTCCCACAAGAACCATAATGTGGCCTGCGTAGGTATTAAATAAATAAATAAATAAATAAATAAATAAATAAATTTGCGCGTGACGAAACTGGTGTTTTTCCTCGAACGTGAGTGGCGAAATTGCGTTGCACTATCAATTACCTTTTAGGCGTCACAGTATGGTCTATGTGTTTCGTAAGAGTATGTCATACACACAATTACTAAACTCGCACAAAGACGTCGTTACTCTTCATAACGCTTGATTCAAAGCGTAACAATGTGGCATAGAGGTCTCCTTTCGGACTACTTCGCATGACGTTGATTCCCACAGTGCGTGGGATCTGCCAGAATCTTAGTTCGCTTCAAATTCACCAGAATTTATGTTAAGTTTAAATAAGTTACTTCAGGTGTGGAAATGAGGCAAAGTAGCGTTGTTGTGCAGTTATGTCTCGATAAAGTTGCGTGCATGATGAGACACATGAAAGGCATATGTAGAATGCGGCAAAAAACAAAACATTCTGGCCGCACAGGCTGCTACTGGACCCAGCGGACAGTTAACTTTCTCACAGGTGGCCTTTTAAACTGTGAATGTCTACTTATAGTACGAAGCTGAGCGCAAACTTGAAGGTTAACCCGTAAGCCCTGTGGCGTGATCTTGACCTAGCGTGTCTTGCGTATCATCATCTAAAAGGCTTTTCCGGAACGCTTCATGCAACATTCCGCCCTAATCGCGCCAAAAATCTCTCAAAGCTGTTCCCGTACTCTACAAGTAATATACCGTAAAAATAAAAAAAAACAATGTAAGCAAAATGCAAGCTCAACATGCGTGCCCACTTGCATAATATGGAGACTACGCGCCCGAATATGATCTGTAAGTGCAGCGCCTTTCACAATCGATGTTCGAAGCACCAGGCAGCTATGGCTCCGCTTAGCAACTGTCCCCCGGCACGGCGGGAACATTCAGTTAGCCTTTGGGTAGACGAAGAACACGGCGTAAAAAATAGAAATACTGGGTAAAACAAAAATGCACAAAGGAAACATAAAGGAAGTCACTCAAAAAGCGAAAGTGATACGAAGGAATATGTGTTGTGGATGTCGGGTGCCCCAATGGACCAAAGGGTACCCGCCACTATAATTTTAGTACACGCAAAGTGATATATATATATATATATATATATATATATATATATATATATATATATATATATATATATATATATGATTTGTTGCCGCCACCGCTAAAGGGCGCCTCCAGAAGCCTTCTGGCGCATTTTTTTTTTATTTTGCTGCCTGCTCAAGCGTCCCAAAGGAACAAAAAAGTGGAGCATTTGTCTTCCTTTACAAGGGGCACAGTTCTCGCAGCAGGCACCCCCACTTCTTCTTTCATAAAATATGCGACTCACAGACGATGTGCATTTTAACCGTAGCCGCACCGCGAAACGTCCCACGAGGGCTTCGATGACAGCGGACATAATTTTCGTTCGTTTTTTTCTTTTCTCTTTCCTGCGCCGGCACGACATAAAGACAAACAATGGCACGCGGTTATACGATTGCGATGAACGCGACGACCACGCAGTCCTTTCGTAAGTTCTCCGCCGGCCCGTTTTTCACGTTATTTCACGCTGTGGCCTTGCGCATGGCCTATGTTGTCACCGTTCTTGCTTTACTCAACACTGCGAAACGATAGCGTGCTCGTAGAGTGACACGCATGTAGCCCGAACGTCGTTCGGACGCGAATTAAAAAGGCAAATAAAAACGCAATGAAGAAAATATGAACGGCTAACCTAAAAGGGTCACTTCAGTTTATCGTCTTTCGTTGTCGTAAAAAAACTGTCCCAGCGTGAATTATTTCTATGTGTTGTACTGGACCTAGTAAACGTAAAGTAAGTAATATAACACTGCAACGAGACGGTAATAAACTGTATTAAGGTCACTCGAGGCACCGACGTTGAGTGTGATGCACGCGCTTTTTTTTTAGTTTCACACTACGTAATATATAAAGTCGTAAAGTGTTTATTTATAGTCATAACTTGCTACTACGATATTCGTAAGCAACTAGCCAGCAGGTGGACACAGCGAGATGTCGTGGCAATGATTTAGTGAAGACGAAGGAAATGCATGATGCTTGTTGTTCGAGTTCAAGTCAGTGTTAGTCTGTTTCAAATGATATACAGGCGCTTCACGTTATCAGTCCAAGCCTGAGCAGCCGCCGTTGCGATGTTGTTCTTTGTTATGGCACGTGCGTGGCCCATGCATCTAGGACCTTTCATGCAAGAGCGTCGGTAAAGCTGTTGAACTTCTCGCAAAGTGACGCCACTTGTCCTTTTACATGCGCGTCAGATCGCCATCGTCCGGTCATACGTTACCCATCTTTGTAGCAGCACTCAGTGCAGTCATGGTCACCATTTCAGCAGACATATAATGCCCCGTCAGGGTGGTCTATTGCCTATATGGCACCCGGCTACTGATCCGAAGGTCGTGGGATTGAATCCCGGCCGCGGCGGCTGCATTTCGATGGAGGTGAAATGTTGAGGCCCGTGTACTGTGCGATGTCAGTGCACGTTAAAGAACCCCGGGTGATCAAACTTTCCTAAGCCTTTCACTAGGGCGTCTCTCATAATCGTGGCGTCGTTTTGGGACGTAAAACCCGCAGAAATTAATCAAACCACACATATTTTACAAACACTTTAAGGTACTCAGTTTTTTTAGGCCACTATACAACCCAGTCGCATGAACCACAAGAATCCTCTGTGCCAGTGGTAATTTCATATGACTATTTCATTGGGTGCTCCTAAGCCCCACATGGCCCTTGCACCGTTAAATACAATAATCATCTTCATCTTCACCTTGCTCATTGGTGAAATACCGCAGTGACGGAGACTTGTAAGAATTCCCTAGACATATTTGAATGTTATAACATTCCTTGCGCACTGTGGAACATTGGTTCTGAAGGGCTGATGTAAGGTGCACTTCGAGCAATGTATATACCATTCCATTTGTGCACAAAACCAATGTGAGAGAGGTCTTCAGTCAATTGACCCGGAGCCCCAGAACAGGGCGGCGTTTCCGCTGCGACGTCATTCGCGAGAGGACGCCACTGCGCCTTCCAACCTGTAATTAAAACCGTAGTTCACCCGCACATGAACGCAGCGTTATATATTATAACCCACTTAGCTTCATGCAGCCCTTATATTAACAACTACATGAGTCGAAGAAAAAGGCTATTAAGCGCGTGTGTACGCATAATAATTTGTAAGTTTACCAATTCACTGATGAACAAGACAAATTAGAGGATTAATCAGAAGACAATGCAGAGGTCGTCCTATGCTCCATTCCTTAGAGCAACCTGCTTTGATGTTGAGGAAAAATAAAAGAACAATGGGTGGCTAACGATGAGATCAGACGGAAGATCCAAATATATAGCTGCAAACCTGCTCTAAAGTCTAGGATTGCAGTCTCCTGCTTCGACTACAGTGCATTTCTCATTGCGTCCTGACGGCTTCGGCGAAACACGCATTCCAACGCCGCAGCAGTATGCTCACACCGGTGAGACATGCAGGAACGCTGCAAAGCGCTAAGGCTGCTTTGAGTCGGAGGGACGAGATATACCTTCCGCCGGTCGGTATGCGGGCTGTCCATTCATCGAGGCGGCATTCTGATACACCAAACAGATGACTGTCTGATTTCTCGCAATAGGTTGACTCTTCACGGGCTCTTCTGTGTAAACGTAACCTCTTACACGGTATTTCCTTTGAACCGGTTTAAAGCCGGTCCTCCTTGCGGAAAAATAAAATGAGAACAGTCACAAAGTAGCAAAGACTCGCAGCCTGGCGAAATTACGGGGCCGAGTAATGCGGTCTCGGCGGCGTTTGTTCGTGCTCCCCCGCACTTGCCGTCTATGCGTACGCTCAGTCGCGTGCACTCGCGCCGCAAAGGCGACTGAGCGTTTAGCGAAAAAAAAGAGGAAGCCGACGCTTATCGATCGTGCTGCTTACACCATCCCGCCCTTTTACCTCCCAACGATGTCGGCCGCAAGGACTGCCGGCGCTTTGCCTCGGTGGGAGTTAAGCGGCCCCTGCTCAGGATTGACGACCCACATTTGCATTCACGGAAGTCTGGTTCACCCCCTGGCTCCCTCGGGCCTTGTGCTTGGGTCTTGTCACCAGCCGAGAACCCTCGCGTGCCTGGGGTACTACGACAATGTGTGGCGTAGCGTCCTCCCGATAACCTCCGCTTGGAAACCTGCACTTCTCTCCCTGAAGCGCTCGCCGACTCGTACTATTTTGCATGCACACACCTGTTTCTCTTCCTTCTTATAGGTTGGACCAGTGCGGCCTTTTTCCAACAGGAATTCGGCACGGTCGACAACGGGCGTTGCGTGGTTTTGGCGTAAAGAATTTCTCACCGTCGGAAATGTTTTTCTGAGCAACGCGAGAGACAATTCTCGTCTTGAAGGTAACAGTGCGTGCGTCATCTTCGAAAGGTCGCCGTGGTGGATCAGGAGTATCTGCGTCCAAGAATTATTGCACACGGAGGTAGCATATGCAGTAACTTTATGGCGCTGTATAACTGCTGCACGCCCGCTGGTCGGTTTGGTTCGCATCCACAGTGAAACCGTACGGACGGCACGCAGAGCAAGAAATGAAAACAGGAAAGAGGAAGAAAGGTGCAGCTCCGTAACTACGTCTACGTGACCAGAGCAAGCGTGAAAAGCTGCTGTTTTTTTTTCACAAAGAACTTTGTGTCTTCCACTACGACGGCTTTATGAAACCCGCCGTCCTATAGCTTGCACGTACGGTGTCGTGCAGCTGAGTTCGAGGGTGCGGGTTCGATTCCCGGCCACGGCAGCCGCAGTTCGATGGGAGCGAAGTGCAAGAAGATCCATGTACCTAGATTTAGGTGCACGCTAATGATCCGCGGGTGTTCAAAATTAATCCGGAGCCCCCCCCCACTACAGCGTGTCTCATAAAGGTACGCTAAACCCTACCAATTATTAGTATCATCACATCCTTCCTTACCTATAGCTGCTAGCAGGAAACCACTGTCTAGAGCTTATCACACGGCGATAGGATAGTACGGACACGGTAGCATGGAAAACGAAAATTAAAATGATGTTGGAATAAAGTGAAGAGCCTTGCTATTTGTAAGCCTATGGACATGGTACAAAAGTAGATAACATCGGAACTGAGTAAACCACTAGCATCGTTTTGTCTCTAGTCACGTCACTGTATGAATAGCCGGCAAAAGCCTTTGTGTGCTCGTGGCATATGTGTGTATGGCTAAATGCAGTCAATCACTAAGCCATTCAGAATCAATTATCGGCCCCTTTGGAAGCCGTTTCCGTTACCCCGCGCCATATGAGCGTGTTGACCCCCTTCAGCAGACACAGTTTTGAACAGACGGAAGCCTGCTTTTGTGCGCTCCTCCCCTCCCCCCCCCCCGCTTCCCCCGTGTGCTCTTCAATGTGCAAAACGTACCAGCTCCAATTCCATGTGTGTATTTCCCTTAGCGAGTAATAAATATACCGCTGGAATGAGCCAGGCGTAAAAAAAAATGCAAATTTATGTTATAATAGTAAGGGCTTTTTTCTTACCTCAGTGCACAGTTAATTCGCCCTCCAACGCGTCCCCGACTCCACCCCCACCTCCTTTCCAGCAAGATGACAAAGCTGGGCCTCTGATCTTTCGTCATTTTTTCCGGTATTGCTCGTAACCCACGGCATTATCGATTGGATGTTTGGAAAGAGCGGAAAATGAATTGGAGTGCCACAGAATGCGGTGCTGGCAGCTTTAGCGCTACTTTTCAGCTAGCGCAATCCCCTTACAATCCTTTCCTTTCGGTCTTTTAGAGGCAGCTGAATATATTGCTGTGCGAGGGGTAACCCGCGCGCACGAATAGCGCAAGAAAGGTGTAGGCGAGGTCAGTTCCGCTAACAACAGACGCTACTAGCGGGAACCACAAAGCCTGTACGCTGCCTGTAGTACGTGGCCGGCCCATTTAGCAGTTCCTCCCTACAACGCTGGCCGCCCCCATGAACCACGCTTCTGCGCCGGCCCTGTAAACGGTTCTGCGTGTCTACACAAACTGCTCGTTTATCACGCGCGCGACCGAAGTCCGGCAGCCGCGGCGTGTGGCAAAGGCGGCTTCCTGTTCCTTCCAAATAGCCGATGCTCCGTCATAGGGCGTAGCCAAAGAGTATAATACGCCGGGCTCGCGGCGCCTACTGAAATAGCCACCGCGCTCCCGCGTACACGATGCATTATATACTACGGTACATGCCCAAAGCAACAGGAACTGCAACGAACTTTTCCGTTTTCTTGCGTCCCTTTTTTTCCTACTCAGGTCAATCGTTCGTGGCGTTCCGAGATTAGGGGCTCCGGATAACCGATCGTTAGGCGATGTATCAATACGTATTGGCGATGTAAGAATAAAACTTGCTCCGTCGGTGAGCCGCTCGAACGACCTCTTGCCGCCACCCCGTAGCGTTCCAGCTGTGAAAATGTTTTGACTGCGCCAAGAGGACGCGTTAGGAACACACACACAAAGATTCAGTGACATTGTTCAAACATTTTCTCTGAATCTATGAAGCAACGACCCCAACAACATGCCTTACTTGAATAGAGTTCTTCCGGGGTTACACAGCAGGTGAAGATCGCAAGCTAGAGGAATCGTCAGCTACATTACACATTGCGCGTTCCTCCATTGAACATTTTTCCTCAACAAAGCTGATCAAAGCGCTGACCACTTTTCGACGGAAGTGGTCATTGCGCTTCATTGACATTCCGCAGTAATTCTGGAGAAGCGTAGCGCGTCGTTGAGTCTAGAGTGGCGCCGTGCTCAACGTAATGGAACATGGATGAAATATAATGGGCCGCGATAGTCATGTGTCTGTACGTGGAAAATGTGAACATGGAGTAGACGATGTGATGGACAAAAAAAAAGATATGGGCAGCTTGTGCTAGTGGTGCAAGCCTGAGAGCGCAGCTTGTGGCCGATATAGCTTCTTCCGGCATCTACAAGCTCAACTAAGCCACCTGATTTCTCACGGTACCAGCTGTTACGTGGTTTTCGCGGGAACATATCACGTGACTAGCTAGGACGTCATTGTTAAGCGGTTTGGTTCACGTGTCTAGGTTGAAAAATGGCTCGGAGGGCAATGTCCGGTTTTGACGTCCTCCTCCTTTCCCTCGTCACCTTCGTCACCATCGTCTCATTCCCCCTCACCATCGTCCTCCTTTTCCCACCATGTGCTATACCACACTTGGCATGCCTACATGATTCACCCTCTCCCTTCCTCCATTCCCTTCTTCTCCCCCACTCTTCCCTTTCGCAGCCCCTTTGCTATAGCTATATATATAAACATTATACAAGGCTTTGCTATGATTTACTCTGTCCATAGCTCCTCACTTTCACTTCTCTTTCCCACCGCCTTGCTAGATTATTCCAATAGATGTCATGCTGTAGAAAGCGTGCTCATTCATCTAGTAGTCGGCTCACGGCATGAGCTTAAGGGAAGAATGATGTGCGCTCGCAATTCCCGTGCATTTCATAGAAGGAGTGCGCGCGCACATATTTCATACTGATGATGCGTTTTGTCCAGAAAAGGCGGATTACTCTCGCCATAAAAATCTCTGCTGTTAAAATGTCGAATGTTGTTCGGGGTAGCCGTCAGTAACGCTGCTCGTTGTCAAGACCGTATTTGCTTAAGCGGGTCGTTCCTCAAGCATAGATGTGTTTCCTGCACACCCGCATTTTGGAAGTCAGAGCGATTATGAAAAAAAAAGCACGGAAAACGGCCGACACGATTCCCAATGCCTATTTTCTTCAGACTCTCATGACTTCGTCATTCAAGCAAATGGTCAAACTATTAAGACTCGCGAGGAGAGATGCCCAACTCAGGAGATCAAGTTCTGCTTGCTTCTCAATAGGATCGCCACATCTGTCAGGAGTTCTTAACCTAACATCGTGAACCTTTTCTCTCGTAGCGTGATTCCGTTGGAGATTTCGGTACTCTGCAGATGGCTTAACTTCAATATAGCGTCCGGCTTTAAACCAAAGGAAGTGATTCGCCCAATGTAGAAGGCCGTGCTTCGTATAGAGCCCTGAATGCGGAACGAAGCTTGCGCCCGCGCCATTGGCGAACTTTCAAATCTCTTGAAAACCAAGTCACCGGTGTTAATAATAATTTCTGCGGTTGTAAGTCCTAAAATCACGATATCATTATGAGACTCGCAAGTCACCGGGGTTCACGTCGCAAGAAAGACAAGCCGCGAGAAGGCTTCATCAGAAAGACGTCCCCATTGCCCTGCCTGCCAATAAGGGAAGTATCTCGGTCATTTTAAACCTAGACAACCATAAATCCCAGATGTTGAGCCTCTTCCACGATACCACAACCGACAGGAAGCTAATCCGGGACCCTACCGGGAAGGTGAAAAATGAATTTCAACAATTGCAAACCAGTGTCTTGAAGTTAGTCCCTCGAGGGAAAAAGAAACTGTACTACCAGCTTCTTCGTTACAACAGTTCGGCTCCCGCTGCGTACCGCTTCAGAAAGTACAGCTACCAGATATGCCGCTCAGACATCCTGCGTTTCAGACGCTCTTCGCAAGCTTTCGAAGTGCTTACATCGTATCCTGAACCTTTTGGTTGGAAAAACTGCTGCGGACGTTCGGGATTCAACATGCATTGTCGACCGCCTCAAAGGCGTTTCCATTGATGATGATGACGTGATCATCTTGTTTGACGTCAAACCAATGTTCACACTGGCGCAAATGGAACTCGCTCTGCAGTGTCCCGAGGACGTTATCGACAACGACGTTACCCTGCAGACAAGGACGCCACCATTTGCAGCGGACTATCTACGCCCCCTTCTATAATATTGTCGTTAGGCAACAGCTAATTCATATGTAACCATGGAAATTTAAACGCAAAATTTCTGCGCAGCCATTGCCTCTATTTCCATGACTTGTGGCAACCTGGCTCTAAGAGTTCATATAGCACGCGGCTTCGGCGAAGTTTGGGTGTCGGCCGGAACGTTTCGTACTTTACGTGGACGACTCTTTCTTTGCGTTTGGCCGAGGTGACGTGGTGTCTTTTCCGGACTGCCTGAACCATGTCCAAGTAAGCATTCGGTTGGGCGATGAATATGAGGACTGTACATGCATTGCATTCTTGTTGTGCTCGCGGAGCGCACACCTACCATCCTAAACACTTCTGTCTATAGAAAGCGAGTGCGCATAGGCAGATACCCGAACTTCGACTCATAATATCTCATGGCCCACAAAAGCTGGATTGCAACACCTTTAATGAACGGCGCCTTTTGTATATGCTCAGGGGAGTAAACCTAGAGAAAGGAAGTGCAACGCATTGGGAAGGAACTCGGGGGCGAGGGGGCAACGGTTAACACAGCCCAACGCCTGTGAAAACGACTATAGACCGCTCAGCCGTGGTGTGCAACTAAGAAGCCCCGCAAAAATATAAAAAATAAAATATAAAATCGGTGCCCGTACGCGCTAAGAGCAAGCGAAATGCTTGCGACGGTTTTAAAGAACTGCAACTTTCAAATTGGTCATGTACCTTCGACCAATAAAGTACAAAGGCTGACTTGTCCGCGAAAACGAAAGTTTTGGATTGTACACGCTTCCCAGAGGTACTTTACGAGATAGTTTGCTGCTACTTGGAGCTTCATACATTGGCAAGCGTGGGAATTTCAATCGACGTCTTTCAGTCGAGGACATCCGTGGCTCTTGGCTAATTTGCAGCGAAACAAGTCTCTGTCAATACGCACCGTTTCGTTGTCGCCCGTACTAATTCCAGAAAGGCCATTAGCTCGGGTCGTGTGACGCGTACGTGAGAGAAAACAAGGTGCAAATAACGACGTGTCGTTGTAATTGCGCTTGGCGAAGCATCATGTATTGCTTGGCCTACCGAAGCTCTAATGTGGTAGATGGAATAACGACAAGAAAAACAAAAAGAACAGCACAGAGGAGTTAGCGACGTGTTAGGAACAATAATAGGACCTACACCAACGGCTTCGTCGCACGATAATTTCAGTTTGCTTACATTTAGCTTTTAATTGACAACACGCATTTTAGATGTGACATGAGGACAGTAAAGGCGCAACTCTTCTGCCATACCTCCTCAAATTTGATCTCATTAATTTTCAAACTGCGTTCATTCATAAACGGACTTGCAGATCTAGTGTTCCAAAATAAATGAAGAAATCGTATGTCAAAAAACCGCAAGTAGTGCAGACAGACAAAAAAACGTGCGTGTGTGCGCCCTGATAGTAGGCCGGGGTCACCTGAGAGTTTGCAAACAAGGAAGTTTTTTTTTTATCTGGTGATCTAGCAAAGCCATTCAATTAACGGCGTAAGACGCTATTAACGCTCTGCTAGCATAAAGAACTTGTCCTCCGGGGCTGCCTGTCTAAACAGCGTCTTCTTGATCGTCAGCTAAACGCCCTAATCGCCCCGCCACGGTGGTCTAGTGGTTATGGCACTCGGCTGCAGATCCGAAGGTCGCGGGATCGAATCCCGGCCGCGGCGGCTGCATTTCGATGGAGGCGAAATGTTGAGGCCCGTCCGTGTGCTGTGCGATGTCAGTGCACGTTAAAGAACCCCAGGTGGTCGAAATTTCCGGAGCCCTCCACTACGGCGTCTCTCATAATCAGAGCTGGTTTTGGGACGTTAAACCCCACAAATCAATCAATCAATTAAACGCCCTAATCATATAGTCATACCCATCGCTATAACTTCACATTTTGCAGTAGTGTCGCTATGTCGGAGTGAATAAACAATTGGGTCAATAAGAAGCGAAGACTTCGACTTTTTCAAGGTATTGGGAAAATTCTGTCATGCGTGCTTTATGGCTCCACCTCTGGCCAATGTTCAATCCCATGCTTTCGCTAGATGCCCTGTGCGCTGCCGCAATGCAGGGTGGTCATTTTTGAGATGCAATTTCGAACCTTCATCGAGAAGAATCATTCCGCAGTAAACTGATTCCTTCCGTATAATTATTCGGTGGGTCTCTTTCGCCATACTTGAGGTGCTCCAAAAGCGGCATCAGAGCCGCGCTAATTCTTCGGCGGCGTTTCGCATGCGGGCGCGGTTATATGGGCCGGCGAATGATTAGTAGGTCATCGGAAACGCCGCATTAGCTGTGCCGCCTTCGTGTGCGCGGCTATAAACAGGATGTCTCCTCTCTGTCGCATCCCGGGGACCAAACGTGAAATTAGACTCGGGAAAACTGATGACGCACTCATTTCCATCACGCAACGGAGAAGGGGGGGTGATCACCTAATGAGCGCTGAAGCGAGCGGTGCCGTTCTATTCTAAAGCACGCTTTCCTGATTCACATGGAATGAGTTTCCGGTTGAAGCCACTGCAGCGATTACGCGTGCTCACGCGCTCTCACGACGAAACCTAACACAAATGCACGTGAGAACAGGGACACAGCGGACCGGAAATAACTTTCGAGATGATAGCTGTCGGTGAGGGAAGTTCTCTAGTACTATTACTATATTTCTCCGTTCTTTCTGTTTCATGGTAGTCTCGTCGATAATGTCTATGTAACGTTTCTAGATTAAGCGTTAACGGGAAACCACTGAGCGCACATATTCGAGATATCTCGACCGTGTCGGGGCCCTCTTCTTGCGACAGTTTGTGGTGGGGCTCTCAGCTACTCGAAAATATATCAGCTGGGTTGATGTCATCGCACCTTCTGTTCCTTCATTTTTATCATCATACGCTATATCGGGAGTTGCGGTATAGGATTGCGTACATCAGATATGAAGCACCGTTTTTTTATTGGTATAACAAGAGGATGTTGGCGCAAAAATATGGCGCCAGCAACTGTTTAACTTACGAGTTGTTGGTACTTACATAACCTATAGTTTCGTTACAAAGAGCGTGAGCAAATAACGCAAGAACATTTCATTACTAAAGGTACAACAAAGCCATTTGTGCAAAAATTCGATCGCCATTAAAGTTTCAGACAGTGTGCCAGGGAGTTACGTTGGTATTATTATACATTTCAGGCATAACTAAAATAAATTTGAAGAAGAAAGCACGGAGGTTAAAACACGGACAGGCATGGTGGACTACGTTTCCAGAAAGATCACCGTTTATTCCCCACCTTCGCATCGCAAGCGCTGTTTGTTCCTTCCCGGAGACTAATCTTCATTGCTACCATCGGGAACGCACTTTCCCCAGAAGTAAATGCGCTGGGGAGCCAAAAAGCAAAAACTTCTTGGATTCATTCTCAGTGTATGAGCACTTACAGCGGCGAAACTCGATATTACCTGGAAGTTTCTGCTGTAGTATTGATCACACGTTCGCGTCGCGCCTTTGTACACACCTTGCGGAAGCCAGCGTTGCCGAGCAATCACCCAAATGCGGGGGTGGTTCGTACCCATTTGCCCAATGGCGGTGGCTGTGTCACTACGATTCTCCTGTTTCCTCTCCTCCCCTCCTACTCCCCCACCCCCCTTTTTTCCCTCGCACGCCTACAGGCATTTTGTGAGCGCTTTTTTTTTTCGGTCCTTATTTCCAGCATTCCATTTCCCTGGTATACAGTAGACACTTGAAAGTCCAAATTATAGCTAACCTCCCTCCGTTTCCCTCATTTGTAAATCTCCTGTGTCACCTCACGCGTACATTCTGCAGACCTGAGCTTCAACTAAAATGACGTAATGCCACAACGCTATAGCATCGGTGCTCTACGTCTACTATTCACCAGCTGCACAAGCCGAGTAAGAATGCAGTGAGCGTTCTTTCGGATCTAGAAAAGCCTTGTGAAGTGTTGAAGCTTTGATAATATGGAGGGCACAATCAAGATTTGAGGAATGTGCTATTGTGTGGGGTCTTCAACTGAAAAGAAAACATAGCATCTTCGCTTGTTTAGATATAGCGAGGAAGACACGAGAAGGGGACTCCGTCTGCCATATACGCCCGATAGAATGGCAACGTAAAATATTCCACTTTAAATAAATTATCTTGTTCGTTGAAGCTGGTCATACCACTGGCACGTGTGCAAATCGTTTCCCGCTTATCTTTTGCCGTCATCGTTTTATCTTTTGTTTCCGTTGGCTCATCCGCCTAAGAATCTGCACAATCTAATTATTCACGGGGAACTTTTGCGTGCCAAAATCGGCTATGATTATAAGGCATGCACTTCCCGTAGTGGAGGACTTCCGATTAATTTTGACCACCCGGGGTTCTTTAACGTGCACCCAAGTCTAAGCACATGGGTGTGTAGTTGCATTTCGCTCCCCATCGAAATGCGGCCGCCGTCGCCGGGATTCGATCCCGCGATCTTAGCAAGCCAACAACAGCCTGCCTGCTAAGCTACCACGCCGGGTAACCCGCACTATCTGTTCCACAGTATAGCCGAAAGCGACAGACTTCTTCGTGTCCCTAACCAAACGCTAGGGTTTTTCTAGAACGTGTATAATGTGGACATTGCGGTCTCTCTCTCTCTCTCTCTCTCTCTCTCTCTCTCGCTTTCTCTGTGTCTACGAGTTCTCATATGAAATTGTTGCAAGAACGAAAAGTGTGCTACCGAATAATGATTAGCATGAGTTTGTAAGCCTTCACAGGGTGACGTCCAACCTCACACCATGGGGGTGAGTGTCGCTGCTGGCGTGGAACTCTGATGCGCGAGCTGAGACACACCGCCGATCCCCACTAAACCACTCTCGCTCCTTGTCGTCTTGGAAAAAAGCAAAACTACTCCTTCAGTAACGTTCTAAAGTACGTATAAAGGATTGTTTATGCTGCGGCACTACTTTAACCATCAGGTATTTGCGAGTTTTTGCTCTGGAAGTGCCACTCAGTTTTTTAGCTTCCACAGATTTGTCTTGTGTGATTGCTCAACCAAATACAGAGGTGGTCATCTTCGAGCAATATGGCGAGTCTCAGATTAACATTATAGTTTGAGAAATTTACGCGCTCTTCTTTTAGATAGGCTGTCAAGAATAAGGGGATTGTTTTTATTATAGTCAACGAGAATTGTGAAAAAAATATCACTCCAACTTCCGTCTCCTCACTTTGAAATTCTGATATTTGCCTTGAGTATTCTATCATGTAGGACATTTTACATCGCAAATGTTTATAATCCGTGGGCGGTAGACGGCACGTCCATATGGAGAGCGCGACCGCTACTAGCGTTATTATCCTATTAGCTGGTGACATCAATACGCATCACATAGCATAAGACTTACGGACAGACTAGCGTAGAACTCGTTTATCCTCATCACAGTAATATAAATAAATAAATAAATAAATAAATAAATAAATAAATAAATAAATAAATAAATAATAAATAAATAAATCTGTGTTTATTTTCAGCACAAGATAAACAATGGAGACAACGGGAAGACGGTGAAAAGGCTGTGGGTGGCAGCTTGACTATAAGCACCTTCTGTCCTCAACCAGCATTGACAGGGTAAATACACAAACAAAAGCGAATAAACACACATGCAAAAAGCGAAAAAGATTGAAGTGACCGGGTAAATTCGCGAGCGGAAACAAGAAAATAATATACACTTGTAGGAAAAATAACTTTATAGGCATACAGCATCCCAATTCGTACATAGCAAAGAAAGAGAGAGAGTAAGAGAGAAGACATAATGGCATCGTAATGTGCTTAATGAAATTATAACATATAACTATGTAAAGCAGCACAGATTAAATCATACGCAGTCATAAAAACAATCTAATCAAGCTGCTTGTGTTTAATGTGTCGATTTCAATGTCCCGCTGCTGATGCGCCTTGAGAATGGATAGTATAATGTGCGGCTAAGCCTTTGCGTTCCGGAAGTAGCGCCTCGTAATTAAGCTTTCCGGGAGGGGAGGAGGTTTTTGACGATGGAGGTAAACGCTCTGAATGTGCTCAAGGTTTGCAAATGCAAGAAATGTGTCAGCCTTCCCGCCACTTGAATTTATCTAAAAATGTAGGAACCTGCATGTCGGTATATCGTTCGCCGTAACAATTACATGTTTAAAAGAAAGTTGTCTGGTGTATTCTAGGTTCCTCTGTTGCTGTAATCGCTCTTTTTTGAAATGTTCTTTTCAAATTGTTAAAGTTTGTTAATATGGTGTCTCCCAATGCGCTATGCAACACGTGATGATGGCACAGATGTCGCAAGTCCGTTCACCCTGCAGTCGCTACAAGACTTTTCTATGTGTATCTGCGCATATGTGGTGGCGCTATGCGTCGTGCCGGGATATATATATATATATATATATATATATATATATATATATATATATATAGCAGTCATGGTGGTGAATAGGCCGAAGGCGAAGACAAAGATAAGTAGTATAACCTCGGAATTGGCAACAACAATGGGGAAGGCGTTTATTCAGCGTTTCAGCCGGAGACCGGCCTTCATCAGGAATGCCTATGGATGTATTCCCGCTTTTATTTATACCTGTCCGAGATTTTCATAAAAACAGGAAGAAAGAAAAACATGAAACAAGAAAAGAATGTGCAGAGAATAAGACAAGAAAGAAGACAGGAAAGATAGAGAACCTGAAAGAAACGGACCAAAGAGTGGAAGAAAGGCAGACGACGTGCGTCATATGCGGACATCATCTCCCCCACCCCCCCTTTTTTTTCTTTTTTTTCCTCTGCCCCTTTTTTTCCTTCCCCTCTTTACGAAGTGGTTTTCGTGGCCGGATATATATATATATATATATATATATATATATATATATATATATATATATATATATATATATATATATATATATATATATACGAACTTGAGAAGTGCGGACCGATGGGAGCTAACCCGCACCTCCTCCCAAACTTCTGGATGGCTCTCTTGCCCGGCGAATCTGGCTGTAAGCTACACCCTTAGTTCTCCAGAGATGCGGGTACTCGTTTAGGGCTACTAAATTTCTAGTGAATACTATTTCATACATGGAAGCGAGGTTTCCATTTCTTCTGACTATACTGAGAACACTTTCAGAACAGCATATCTAAGGGCCTAGGGAGTCCCTGTAGTAAGCAGGTTATATGACATGGGAGTAGTAGAGAACGATGTACACTGAATAGTTCCACATTTTCTTCTGAACGCACAGAAAATAGAATCAGGGGACAATTATTGACTGTGACAGCTGCATCATAGCTCTACCATATTAGGTTGCGATATTAAGGTGCAGTTAAAGATCGTCCCTTCAATTCGCCGCGTGGTTTTACTTTTGGTTTACGTAGCAACTCCTGAAGTTTCGTACAACTACTTGAAAGAGAAATTGCCGGGCGAATGAAGCCAGATATCAGATATCGACCAGCAGTGAGAGGTTTGTCTCGACAAAGTATGCAAACAGATCAGAACCAATATAACGAATAGAGTATGTTAAGGAACTAAGGCGGAAGTTGTGTGTCTCTTGTAGGCGACCCCGTCGTGAACTGCAAACACAACCGAGATGAACAAGTGATTGCAGGGACGAAAGAGAACCTCCGTACAGACAAGCAGCAGCAAGGAGACGTCCCTTTGAAAACAAGCGCCGATTCGAAGTGCACGGTGTCTGTACATAGTGTCCTCTCTTTGATTGGGGTTTTCTTATCTTATATCCGACAACTGGCCCTTTTCGAAAACAAAAAAAAAACGATAAGCTCTTCGTGGAAACATGGAAGAGATGCAGTCGCCAGAGTAAATAGACGGCAATAGAAACCTTCGAGCGCGCTTGTTTGCTTAGGTGTAATTACTTTCCTACGGTCGGTGTAGGTGTTGATCTCAACGGAGATAACGTGGAAGCTGCGCCCGTGCGCACACGTCAACGCTCGAAGCGAGCCTTCTATTAGCCGTTTCCGCTCCGGAAGCGTGACGTCAGCAAAGCGAAGCGACCCGTGGAACGCGCGGGTTTAAAAACAGGAAGGCAAAAATACGGATCGCGAGGCCACGCCGGAGTTCCGTTCGCTCTTGCCTCGGCCATTCTTTTCTTTTCTTTCTCTCTCTCTTTCTTTTTTTTCTTTTCTTGAACGACAACAGATGCGCACCTGGGGCAAGCTGTCGAAGCCGCTCGAAGCAGGGATGCATATGCGAGAGAACTGCTGAATCGACAGCAAGCTGAGCCATTTGGTATCAGTTCTTGCCGAAAGAAGACAACGCGTGTAAACATGGATGCAAGAGAGAAGCAGACAGGAACGGTGCCGACATTAAGCTGCATAGAGTAGCTGTTTATGTTGGGTACTTCCGTTCACTCGAGTCCGTGTTTGCAGGCCAAACCTCCTTTTATTTATTTTTTTGTCTAAAATTGCCGAGTTTTCACTTCACATAGCGTGAAAAGGCGAGATCTAAATCGAGTAAAATAAATACCCGAATGGAAACAAAGCAAGGGCTTTTGTTGTCTCCGTTACTGTCAGTACCCACCCTGCTTACTATTCTGGCGAAACGTGGCGCATTGCTTCAGAACAGAGTACACCGAGTTCTGGCCGAACTTAGGCACGTTATAGTGAAACTCTTGAGAAAAGGATGACGGTTAATTCAGCCAGTTCCAAGTTTATGTTTGAAATTTGGAACTGATTTGATTTATTTGTGGGGTTCACCGTCCCAAAACAAGCTGTGGTTATGAGAGACGCCGTAGTGGAGGCGAGGGCTTTGAAATTTTTGACCGTGTCGAGTTCTTTAACGTGCACTGACATCGCACAGTGCACGGGAAAATTTGGACACAACCCTCTAGAGGCACCAGCATTGGTGCCATACACTGGACAAGACGTAGAAGCTCGAGGTAATATTGGCGAAGCACCTCCTTCTTACACGTCTGCTTATGTGTGTTGTCTGTCATAGTGCCATTACTACCCATAAGTTATGCCAACTAGGTAAACTATAGTGTCATTACTGAAAAAAATATATGCGATCTAAGCCAATAAGTAATGCTGCTGCATTTACCAAGCCTACATGAAGCCATGAAGCACAAGCGTCGTTTGTCGAAGAGCAGGTTTCTTCAAAAAAGTTGAAAGGTGTTCACTGCATAGCACTCCATCTAAGTGTGCACGTCAGCTAGGTGCTATACTAGCCATGCAGCAGTGCAGGCACTGAGTTGGTAAAATCCTGCATTGACCAAGGAAGGAAGGAAGGGGAAAACAGAAAGGCAGTGAGGTTAACCAGAAAGGCGTCCGGTTGGCTACCCTACACTGGGAATGGGAAGGGGGAATAGAAAGACGGGAGAGAGAGAGAAGGAAGGGGAATAACGAAAAAGACATTGTAGGATAAGTCCAACTGTCAAAGGCGTTCGCGCAAACCAGTCATCTTCAAAAAGCGTAAAAGTGCTTATAGTGCCTTGTGGGCCGACGAGCGATGAGAGCGGTGTTCGAGTAGCACCTGCACGGAAAGCGGCCGATCGTCAAGTTGTCGTAGTGTCTGAGCATTGAGCAAAGCGCTAGAATACAGAAATAATGACAGAAATGTGGAAGGCGTATGCCATTTTGTCACAAACAATAAATAAACCGTGGTAAGCTATAGCGAGTTTATGACTTGTGCTATACAGTGGGATGTCGCAGACAGCGTGGAAGCGGAATGAAGTAAAAGTGACGACGAAGACGAAGCATAGCTAAAATAAACTGCAGTTGAACTTGGTGTGAACTTCGTGTTAGTCGGTTTCAACCTATCGGATAGAGTTTGTCTGCCATATCCAGCCAATATATTCATGTCTGTGGTTCTGTCTTGTTTGCTCGTTCGTTTATTGCAGGACGCGCTATATTCGCTGTGCATATTTCTTACCCAATACATAGGTAGTAGCGATCATCGCACATGACGCCGGACCTCTCCTAAATATGCGTTTAATGCAAAGAAAGACTACCGTGCTATCGTGGCAGGAGCAAGACTGCAATGGGGAGTTGTTTAATGTTTAGGGGTACATCCAGATTTTAGAAGCTTGGTGGAAATTTTTCTTGTGTTAAGCAGGCCGATATCTTGTTCGTAGATGCTGGTTTGACAAGAAAAAGGTGGGTGATTCGACAAATTGGGCGTAGAGTAGTTAAACCTTATTTTCCGCACCTTTCGCTCCACCTTACCGTTTAAACTGGAGTCGGAGGCTTCGTATAGGATTGGTGCGCTTATGACGGCAAAGCAAACTAAATATCTAAAATTTCCCCGCGTGGTGAAGGGCAACATCATCATCGTCATCGTTCAAGCCTACATTTAAAAGCCCCCTTTTTTTACGATGGACAGTTGCCGTCCTGACGAAGACAAGTACACTTGTCGAAACGTTGGCTCCAACGACATTCCCTGTTCTCCACTGTTTTTCGTAATCTGTCCATCGGTTCAAGCCACCATCTTCCCCTCAGCTTCTCTTTTATTTTCGATCCCATTTTTAACGAGCCATTCCCCTTCATTCTCCGAAGATTGCAACGGGTCGAGGTAGCTCGTAATTTGGAGAGGCCACAAAACTGTTGTCCCATCCAAGCCGAGGCACCTTCTTGGCCGATGCCGCGTGGCACCTCTCACGCCGCGCTGCAAGAAATATCACCCGCCGTCACGACGTGCCGTTCATAACGGCCATCAATATCTCCGTCTATAGGCCACCTTGAGTCAATGGCGAGACGAAGACCGCAGCAGAGGCTTCCTTCGCGTTTTTTTTTTTTATTTCTTCCGCAATACTCGGCAGCCGCGCTTGATTTATAGCCCACCTCGTGATTGCGCGATCATGCATTCGACCCCTTGGCACAGTTCCCTTCTTCTGGCGGCGAGCGTACCTTATAACCAGCTGTGCCGTAACGTGTACGCCGTGGCTTCTTTAACGCGTCGAGGCACTCGCGGTTCGGCACAGCAGAGAAGGCTGCCGCCGTACACGGAGTCTGCGCATAAGAGGGCTGCGTATACGAGGTCTACGCCTGAAGCGGAGAAGCCGAAAGGCTCATCAAAAAATAATTGAAAGAAAAGTCCCGGTTGCATCCTTATATTGCTCTTGGAGGATTCCCCGGTTGGCGAATGTCGCGCTGAGGCGGAAGCTTATACTTACAGGTCCGCGATGACGCGGTAATATTGATTGAAGAGGGTACACCGGAGGCGGCGTGGCTGGTGTTTTGACTGTCAAAATAGAAACGTACGCGCAGGCGTGGCTGCGGCTGGCACGTTGCCGACGTTCGAAAGCATGTACGTATTACACGTGTTGTAGCAAAACGTATTTGCGAGGCCCTTGTTGAAGCTCCCTCTCAAGTGTGCCCATGGAGAGGCCACGCCTCAAACGAGTAATTGAAAAAACGCATCCGGGAAGCGTCCACTTGTTTTTCAAAATAAAAGGACGAAGTACGGTTTACTTTCATTTTTATTCTTTCGTTGCTCCACGACTGCATTTTGCATAGTGTGCTTAGACGCCCAGAAGGCCTGCATATGCCTGCACGTAGAAGCCCAGACAAAAAATGATATCCTAGCGTTCATTTCAAACGCAGTTCACTGGAGACGACTAACGTCTGTAAATTTGGTATTGGACGATAGCAGGCAGCTGAAGTCGTTGACACGGTACCTTGTACACAAAGAAAATATCAACTGACATTAATTCTGGATTGCGGAAGGGTGCGACTTCGTAGCCACGCTATGCGAGTAGACAAAACTTGTAGCTTTTATACAATAAGCGTGACGAGGCGCGTGGATCCTGAGCACGTTCCGGGGATTTTTTCACACATGTATAGTGCTCGGATACTTGTGTCGTGTATCAATACATATGCCGGTGTTCCAACAAGTCGTGTCTCAATTCAATTCCTGCCCCGCCACGGTGGTCTAGTGGTTATGGCACTCGGCTGCAGATCCGAAGGTCGCGGGATCGAATCCCGGCCGCGGCGGCTGCATTTCGATGGAGGCAAAATGTTGAGGCCCGTGTGCTGTGCGATGTCAGTGCACGTCAAAGAACCCCAGGTGGTCGAAATTTCCGGAGATCTCCACTACGGCGTCTCTCATAATCAGAGCTGGTTTTGGGACGTTAAACCCCACATAACATAACATAACATAACATAACAATTCAATTCCTGGAACATATTGAAGAAATATATGTACAGAAAAAGGTGTACCGGAGGGGCAAGACTATTGTTATTCTAAACCATATGAAACCCTTATATTTAACGGGAACAAGGGAAGCGCAGGCACAATAAGTTTAACTTATATGCATACTGTTAACGGCAGTCTACACAAATGAAAAGCTGAAGAGAAATGAAAGATGTGAATCACGTTTTCAGCGTAGACAATTAAATGTGCTTACGAGCGTTCGGACTGTTACGTAAATGGGATAAGTTCAGTGCTATTCATTTCTTCTGAATTCGGCTTTCAGTGCGTCCAATATGGGGAAATATAATTCATTAGCCACGGAAGATGGTTATTTACTAGATGAATAAATGGACGAACTATACGCGTAATGTGCCTCAGCGACTTTGTCCACGCAACACCTTACGCTTTATCCTACCAAGGCTGGTCCAAACTGGATGTGTGTTCAACAAATATTAATTCTCTTCGTGTCGTCGTCTCATCTGACTAGCGTTATCGTGAATGTTATTGCGCGGAGTCGTTCCTGCTTCCAAGTGTCTTAATTGTGTTTTTCTTTCATGTTATCAGTTATGAACATAGTGGTCCGGTTTCAGTCTTAGACACGTTGTTAAAGATGATATTTGTACGCAGTTAGACATAACTGCAATAAACTTTTACCGTTTATGGCATTACGGAATAGGTTTCACAACGGCTTGCAAGTGATGCCACTTTCGAGGAGCTTTTAGATACTGCTCTTGGTGCAGTTCTGAGAGAACTTATATAACAGGTAGCATTGAGCGTATCAAAGTAACGCAGTAAATCGAAACACACGCTAATCGTTATAGCATAGGTAACTGTGGCATTAGTTAGTTGGCGTTACTTGTGACGTGCCTGGTCGTGGATCACGCACATAAAATGCAAGCAATTTCGTTAGGCGAGATCGGGGAATGATCTCTGAACAATTTTGCATGGAACCTATAAAGAATCTATTCTATACTGTCGTATTGGTGCTCTGAAATGACCGCTTTAGGCTACTAAATACCGCGAGTCCTCGATTTGATTTGATTTATATATTTTCATTTTAAACACACACGCACGCACAAAGGAAAGGTAATAAAGGTGAACGGGGTAAAAAAGGTGCGCAGACGCGGTTTGAGACCACCTCACCCCCTTAGATACAATACGGCGGCGTCGTAAAGGATACCTGTGACGCAACTTCATCCTCGTGCGACGTACGATACGGCCCGCAGCGTCAACCGTTGTCCCTCCCGGGGGCCTCAGTACAAAGTATCGTGCACCCTTCGCACCCTCCGCGCTGCGCCACCGCCCGTTTCCCGCGCGTATCAGCCTCGCCCGGTGGAGATACGTGTGACCGGCTTCGGCACCCGAGCGGCCGCGGTAGAGCACGCTCTGGCCGCGGGGCACACACGCGAACTGCTCGCGTGACGCACCGTTTCCCACGCGCACTTTGGGCTTCCGGGCCGATGGGGGCGGAAGGAAGGCGAGAAGTGGCGGCGGCTGTTGTTTTGCAAAGGGCCTCGGCAGCCGCTCTCTTCTTGCTGCGGCCACGTCACCACCACTGGCGATACCAAAGAGCTGCGTGGTTAGAGTAGCGGTCATAGCCAAGCAACGCCAAGCTCCGTAGACCTGTAATACGCCAGCTCACGAATCTTCCTGGAACGTGGAAGGGCACGTCCTTCGACGGGCAGCGAGCACACGCTATACGTCGAGGTGCTCTGTCTGCACCAGTTGCGCACGCCGCGTCGCGCTCCGCCTTCCAGCCACTCGTTGATTTCTCTGGCCCAAGTCATACAAGCTACCCTTTCTTTACACGTAGCTGTCCTTCGAACGGCGATATGCGTCCGCGAAATGTGCCCTTTAGAGCTTCTGAACACGCAGTCAAACGCCTTTACAACTAAAGCCTCTGCAGCAAAATTACTGATATAACGAAGGAACCCTTAAGTCCCAGCGTTACGTCCCAGGTAACCTTTAAAGCCAGGTTACCTACACAGAGAGGAGCTTTCGTGGTTTCAAGCACTTCTCTATACAGGTGTTCGAGTGTGTACACGCAGCACAGCAGCGCCCCTGAAGCTACACGCTCTTTGAAGGGCTTTCGCGCAAATACCTGTAAACCGCTTATGTAGCCTTTCCTGGAGAGCGGGACGTACTATTACTTCTTGCTAATGCGTCACAAGTATGAAAACATTCAGAGGCAGCGCAGAGACACATTCTGCTACGAGCGTTCTGCTGCGAGCGCCATGGCAAAAAGGCTGCGCCCACGAGAATGACCGCAGGGAAGAAAATTCTGACGGTTCGCCCTAGGTAGTGCACCGTTTTCTCCGAAGCGATTATCTTTTTTTTTTATTGAGGATTCACGTGGCCACGCGATGCGCCTATGGTTCGCCGTGGCAAAGGAGCAAAGTCCCTGGCTCGCGCCAAGCCCTACGTCTCGACCACGGGGTAGCCCGTCGCCTGCTTTTGATCCTAGCCACCCTTCGTCATGAAGTGTCCAACGTTTGCCGCGTTCTCACCCTTTCATCCACCCCAGACATTCAATATTACTCCGCCGCCCTCAACTTTACGTTGGGCATGCCTTATAGTCGTAGCTCGTTTTAACACGTAGAACCCCGTTAATTTTAATTGTTATTAGTCTTGTATGCGACAGTTCCACTTTGCTTAAATGTATATTAAAATGGAATGCACTCGCAAGCGGTCGGGAAAGTTTTGCTGCCGGTCTTTGTTTCAGAATGCAATAAGTACAACAGCTTATCTTTCCGATTTGCGTAGCCGGAAGAAATCTTCGTCAGAATCAAGCATTGTCGATGAAGACGGTTGAGACGCGAGGTCATACCTACCAACGTTGAGTTTTCTTAATACGCGTCCATACTCTGTTATGGAACCAGGTTGTCGCGGCGTCACACCTACATTTTAACCGTATGCTTACTCCTGGTTAGATAGCTTTCATTTATTATATATGTGACCTTGGGAGCAGCAGATTTTATTCCTACTATAAAAAGCCCCTAGAGACAAAACCTGCTTCGCGTTTTCAATACATTTGACAATTTTAGCGTCCAACGAAGTATAAATGGAGAGGTTGTGTCACGATGCGCAGACTTCTCCGTGTCCGGTGAAATGTTCGCTCTCTCCGCGTCTTGAGACGGTGTCTAGTAAACTAAGACCATTCGAAAACGTGAATGACTTTTTTCTTTTTTATTAGAAAGAATGACAACTGTAGAGTACCATATTTAAGTGGATAGGAGTTCTGCGGTTCATCGAGCATTACTGCCGAATTCCCTTAAGCTGTGTGTTTCGTTTATTTATAGCGTGTAGGTCCCATGTATTCGCCTGGCGAGCACGGCAACTCCCCAGTACTCCATCGACAAAGCTAGGCACTTGTCTCCAAAAGCCGCAGTCCATCGTATTTTATAGGGGCGACATATGCCTGGACCTGGCTGTAAAAGAAGGAAGAAAAAAGCTTGAGCATTCAAAAAACCTTCACCAATCCCTTCGCATAAATACCTAGGATAAAAATTAAAAAAACAAATTCGACTTATAAATTTCTCTTCGACTGAGCATGTCTTCTGGCGTTAGTAAATCGTGTAGTATCTTTTGTTTTCTCTTTATTGAGCGGGTTGCGCTGACTAGCCAAAGTTTAGTAAAACTTCCACATTTTTTACAGCGTGCGTGCGACGGCGCCGATCGCACACGACAGCCGTGACCGACGAAGCAAATCGTACAAATATCCTCGAAAAAGCTGTTCGAGTGCTTTTTCTTTCGTGGGTTGCAGTCGCACAAGTTGTCAACAGGCAGTCGAATCACCCCATGACTCACGCCTTAATGACGGTAGGGACCGTTTGGCGCGCCATTCACTCCTGTGGGGTTACCCGCGACCGCCCACTGCCCGCTGGGAGCACCGAATCACTGGCGGGGAAGGGAACGAAATTAAACGAAAAAAGAAGGCGTGGCACGCGAAACGCACGCTGACACCAGGGCGACCACCAGCAGCAGCAGCAGCGCGCAGCGGCAACACAAGCGGCCGGCCGTGCACCGCAAACGCAAGCCAGCCACGCGCGAAGGCGAGCCAAAAAAACCGGACCTCTTCGTCAGAGCAGCGGACGCCGGCGGCGGAACCCGCGCGCTCGCTTTTCGCCCTCGCCTCAGGGCCACCGGCCGACTCAGGAAAGAGACTCACCTGTTGCCTCCTCCCCCATCAACGTTACTCTTGTTATTCCTTGGCCCTCGTACTACCCCCTCCCCGTCCGGCTCCGTTTCCCACTAGGTCAAGAGAAGGCACCGTTCGACAGTGCTCCACAGTCGAGCGCCAGCCGTGCTCGCGACAACATCCCTTCTCTTGACGCTACATGCCTCGCTAAGTCGGGAGCCATCCGACGAGCTATCGGTCTCCTGGACTTCCAGTCATCGCGTGAAGAGTGGCGCACAAAGACTTCGCGGAGCCTCCGACAGCTTCGACTGCGCTTCTGCCGGGTACGACTGCGCAACGCTAAGGAGCTCGACGCACGGATACGAACCTGACATCGCTGAAGGCACGAAAAAGCCATCACAACCGCTCTTTTGACAAGAGAAAACGGCTGGGAACTGTCGCTAGTTCCAGGGAAGCAGCTAGCTCGGCACCTCTCGGGGAGAAAAACACCGGTACCAGGCAATCGGCTGACTGACGCGCAGGCACGCAGCGCTACTTTTGCGTTCCAAACGTCGTGCTGAAAAGGTACTTTGTCCTCCGTGACACCGCTGCGCGTGCCGACGTTCTGTGCAACGCCCTTGGAGAGCCCACGCTCGGAACACTCCTTTATCCTCTCGAAGTCACCGGCAGCCGGCTAAGCCAGCTTGTCAAGTCTCCTTATTGCTTCTCAAGGCGAAGCCACCGTCCAAACATTGGAAGCCAGCATACATACAGTTCGTACCTGAGACATCACTTCGAGTTACGTTCTCTCGTTCGACAGCCGAAGGCAACGTAGCGAGGTCACCAACTCGTAGGTTGAAGGGCGTTTGTCCGCTTGCTTTCCAAACGCCAAAGCAATCGGAGCTAACGCGTTCGAAAGCCTTCGTCGTTGTTGAAGGCTTGAAGGGCCGCTGACGTTAGCGCGGACAGGAGCCTCACGAGCACTCGCGAGCACTCGCACGCATCTACTTTCGAGACAGCGTAGACAACTGCAAGACCTCTAGAATGGAGACCTGGCTGGACGTGAGGCCGCTGCGCATCCCGAGGCCCAAGCTGTCCGGTGCATCGTCGCTTCAGCCCAAGGAGTCGGTGAGCGAGGATCCTCTGCACCAGGAGACACCGGCACCGACTGAAGTGGCCGCCGAGACCCACGCCACCGGAGGACCTTGCGCAGCCAAGACGTGACTTTGCCCATGTGCGGACCGTCGACTGTTCTCACATTATGGTCCCACTCACGGCTCCGTCGCAATGTGTTTGTTGTCCAGCACGTCCAGTCCCGCGGGCACTGAAGGCGTTGTCACTGCTTCCACACGTAAGGGAGGTCCATAGTACAAAAAAAAAAGCAAGAGGGTAGAGTTGCTTTGAGAATAGGGGCAGAAAAATACCACTCGGAATGTGTGGAACTACCACTTGGCGTCAGTTATACGTATAGTTGAAGCGTAATGTACTCAACCTGTATCCTTTGCAGAGACGAAGGGTGAAGTTAGCTTCTTTTCCCTTCGTCTCAAAAATGTGCTTAAATTTCCGCTATGTGACGAAAAAACAACGTAGTGTCTATGCTTTCAAAACATATTTGTTTCGCTACTATACATATCGCTGTGCATATTTATGTAGCGTTAACAAACGTAAACGAGAAATTCGAGAGATTTCCGAGTCACAGCCGTCCATGCTCCCACTAAAATTACTCCTGATTTCGTGAGATTATCGATATAATGTTTTATGACTTTCTATGATAACGCTCACAACAATTGTGCAGTGGACGGACCATCAGAGAAGCTTTACTGTATTGCACAAATTCTAGTTCTGGCGCACTCTCCTGCGGCGACATGAACTCTTGTGTTGGCGCTTATGCTCACGGCTACGGATGCATTCTTCCTAACTGCCTGCCAGTTGTTCCTGTGTAAATAGTTTTACAATTATACATGTGTATACGTTTACTGCGATGTACTCACTGTCAACTCAATTCTTGCGTTTTAACTTTCTTACCTCTCTCTCCTACGTGGGGGTGTAGAATAAAAGTGTTTGTGCTGTTCGTATAAAGAGAATTCCGCGTCTTTATTACTGGCGTTTGTGGTTTTGTGTGTGCGTATGTATGCGTGTCACGCCCAAGAACTTTAAGCATTGTCCCTTATACCCTGTGTTGAACCTTGTGGAAACGAAGGTTTTTCGGGATATTTGATGAACCGGTGATTTATTTACGGTGGTTAGTTGTGCAGGAGTACAACAAATGACGGAGGGGGCAGTGTTATTGAAACACCTATTGGTGGAAGTTCGTTGGCGTTTTAAATACCTGCGTAACTGTCAGACGGAAGACGCGCGCTTCGGTGAGCCAGAAGCGAAACTATATTGAATGGGGCTATTGCCCGTTACTTTCGGTTGCCCATCGACTTTCCCCTGTTCGCACAGAAGCACCAAGCCATCTTTAGCACATCCGTCGTCGTATCGGTTACGTATAGCTACTGACCGTTTAGTATGACAGGAATCACATGGAGAGGCAAAGCCAAAACGCTGAATGGCCTTTAGCTGACTATTCTGTTTGTTACGGTACGTGTGGGCTCGACATGGTTCTCGTCAAGGTTGAAAAATGTTTGTCGCAAGGCGCTGGCTGGAGGCAATTGCATGATACCATGCAAATGTCTTCACCTTTAGCCTTTATTACACATGCCCACATAAAAACCAGCGTGCTGCCTATCTTCAGATTTCGAAAGCGCATGTTCCTGATGCGTACCCGTACATAAAAATTGCACGTTAAATTTAACGAGTTCTGATCGCTTTTAGACACAAGCGAGGAGTCTCGGCTGACGTGGTAGTCGCCTACGTGTGAGCAGATGCAAAGATTGCTTTAGATACCTGATCGCTCAATGTTGCAGGTGAGTCAATACCTATGTAGAAAGTGCAGCTTACCGATAGGCCAGTTGAGGGTGCAGGAAGTTGTGTTGTTGAGCCAAAAAAAAAAAAAAGACTGAAGGAGCGTCTGCACCATTCACTTCCTTCCTGTCAGTCTTTATTACGCTCAACGGTACAGCTTATCAAGAAACACTGGTTCATATTCGTGCAGGCGCATGTGGTTCACACTCAAATCGACGTCCGTCGTTATTACTAGATATAACCAGGAAATCAGACTAACCTTGAATCTCCCCCCTCCCGTTCTCCATTTGTAATGTAGCATACTGGATGTATTGAAGTGGTTGTGCCGCTATACGGTAGCCTAGTAGCTATGGCACTAGGCTGCTGATACGAAGGTCGCGGGATCAAATCCCGGCCGCGGCGGCTCCATTTCGATGGATGCGACATGATTGAGGCCTGTACACCGTGCGATGTCAGTGCGCGTTAAAGAACCCTAGATGGTCGAAATTTCCAGAGCCCTCCACTACGGGGACTCTCATAATCAGAGCTGGTTTTGGGACGTCAAACCCCAGATATTAGCCAATCTGATTATGAGTGTACAGAAAGCGGGTGAGATGAGTGGAGGTTTGTACTGAGTGGAGGTTTATACATAAAACTAGGTTTGTACAATGTACTGGATTCCAGACAAGTGGCATACCGCAGAAAATGGTTTAATAATTACTGCTGATTTGCGTGCGAAAGCCAGCATACGCTAATGACGCGTGACATAGCTGAGGAGTTTGGATTAATTTCGACCACCGGGGATTCTTTTAACGTGGCATGTAAATCTAAGCACACGGGTATTCCTACATTTTGTACCCATCTAAACGCGGCAGCCGTGCCCAGGAGTCGAACTCGCAACCTCGAGCTACACCACCTGCTCAGCCACCACGGCAAGTCACGGAAGATGAATAAAACCAGTTACAGACAAGGACATCCACCGAGCCGATCGACAAAGGTACATAACCTAAGTGTCTAAGTGCACAGTGTGCTTTCGCGCTGCCTTACGTAGCAAGCATTTTGTTCTTTTACCAGCATTTTTTCTGTGCTCGTTCCGTTTGTGAAAAGCTGGACACCGCGCCCTCATGGTTGTGTCGATGCTGTTTTGTAAGCTGCATGTTATCCAATTTTTCTAAAGGTTTCGCCACATCGTACATATGTGATGGCCTCCCTTTATGACCATCCATTACAAGTTAACTCACTCTCCCAGTACACGCCATTATAGCACCTTTTTTTTTTAATGTTGTCCGAAAGAAGCCATCGTTTTACACATTCCAGTCTAAGCGGTCAGCGTGTCTTTCATCGTTTCACCACGGCTGTATCAGAGGCTTGAACCTATTCTCGCAGCTGGGGATAAGCGATTTTGGTTGCGGCAATGCGAATAACAACCCTATTCACAGCTAAATACACCTGGGAACTTCATCCACAGCACCGCCGACAAAATGGACGTTAACATTCTTATTGCGCTTCTTCGGAAATATACCGATAGCCTAGCCGACAGAACGTTCTGACCCCTCATTCAATAGAGGGCACACAGGCAATGCTTACGATGACTAACGTTCCCGCGTTTTCTTTTTCCTTCTCTTTTATCTATCTTTAACCACTAATCAGGGCAAGTCAATATGGGCTTATCACTCTCTAGCATGCTACAGGCATCCGTTCGTCACGATCGTTTCCGATAGAATGTCAGGGAAAGACTGGCCAGTTTTCCGAGCACTTGGTTCCATCTAACACGTGACAGGTTTTAGGGTGTTTTATTCGTATCGGAAGGAATCCATATGTTATGGCAAATCAGTTTTGCGGAATCATGTAAGGCGGATGAAAGGCTATAAAAGGGAAGACTACCATCGATCTGTAAGAATAGCAGAGCTACAATGAAATCCACACGCATCTATCTCTCAGTAATGAAGGCTACAATGTTGACGAAAATTTTGTACTGGTTCGAACCATGGGACCCACGCTTCTCCGAAGCGGTCGCTCTACCAGTTGAGCTGTAGCAGGCGGCGCTAGCGATTGGCAACACCGACGGCAAATCGCCCGACAACTCGAAGTGCAAAATAGTCTTGCGAAATCGTTCTGCCTATCCCTTAAACAATGAGTAGTCGCAAAGCACTCTTTCTCATGTCGCATTGTCCGCAAGCACAAGCACCACTGTTGCTGCCTCCGAGTTGTGCTCTGATAGAAAAGGTAGAAATTACGGCTTTTCGCCCGCACAGCGCGAAGAAAGGAGGAAAGAGATAAGTATCCAACACTACACGCAAGTTGTCTGATTGATTTATGGGGTTGTTTTATGTCCCAAAGGCACGATCTGATTATGAGAGACGCCGTAATGGAGGTCTGCGGAAATTTCGACCACCTGGGGTTCTTTAACGTGCACTGACATCGCACAGCACACGGGCCTCAACATTTCGCCTCCATCGAAATGCAGCCGCCGCGGCCGGGATACGATCCCGCGACCCTCGGATCAGTTAGTCGAGTGCCATATCCGTGGCACTAGACCACCGCAGCGGGGATATTGGGCGCAGCTGTGCCCAGCATAGCAAAGCAAACCACACCGCGAGGTGTTAGCGGCGAGAACAGTCGTCGGTCGACGTTAACAACTGACCACCGGAGTCAGATGCGTCAACTTTTATACATTCGTCACAGCGCGTCCTGACATTATCACTGGTGTTCTAGAAGGTACTCAAGTGTGCGCGTCGCCCCGACACGGTGGTCTAGTGGCTATGGTACTCGGCTGCTGATCTGAAGGTCGCGGGTTCGAATCCCGGCCGCGGCGGCTGCATTTCGATGGATGCGACATGATTGAGGCCTGTACACCGTGCGATGTCAGTGCGCGTTAAAGAACCCTAGATGGTCGAAATTTCCAGAGCCCTCCACTACAGGGACTCTCATAATCAGAGCTGGTTTTGGGACGTCAAACCCCACAAAACAACATCAATGTGCACGTCGTGCATGCAAAGTTTGTAGAACGACCGACATGACTCCAGAAGCAGCATGCAAGATAAGTGTGGTCTGCGCTCCGCGTCACAAGAGGGTGATAAAGGCACTCCCGGTGAAGAAACTAAAACAAGTGCACGTGACAATATAGTGACAGGTTATTTATTTTATTTCTTTTTTTTTTTTTGGTTCCGCAGTTGAAATAAATGCAATGCCACTCTGTAGCCTAGCTTGCGGTATCGTCACGCCCGTCTTAACAATAAGGATCGTTAAATACCCCGTGCTCTATTAATTTCCATTGACTAACGATGCACGCTGCATCACGTGCACATTAGCATTTCGCAGCGCAACGCACGCTGGCACGTATCACGTCCTGCGTCTGCGACGTGCATTCCGATGGACGCAGGCCATCTTGTTTCTTTATTTGGCAGCCTGGCAGCGCGCAGTGAAAGCCCCCTGACAGCTGCAGCCTCGTAACGCACCGTTTATCACAGTTATCTCTTCCTGCATCGTATACCGCGTATCGGCTTTTTGCGCTAATCCGTGTCGGAATTAATGGATGTTATCTCTCGCGCTGTCGCTCTCTCATTCTCGGTCACAAGCACAGAGCCCGAATTCATGCAGTACGGCGAGTCCTGTTATCAGCCAATGGCAGAAAGAAAACGAGCTATCAAGTTGGCTGCTGCGAACAGCTCTCGACTATTCGCGAGTTGCACCGCTTGTTCACAGTTTCGTTGCCAATTTCGCCTGACACTTGCGCGCGCTAACTCTGTATGGTTTCCGCAAACACGCACGGCTTCAGCGAGCCGAAAATGCAGCGAAAGCAAGCGAGGCGCGTCGACGTGGGCCAAAGAAGCCTTGACGTTGTCGGCGCTTTAGCTTCGTGTTGTCGGCGGCAAATTTTCTCTTATCGTTGACGCCGCGAGCGTCGCTGTATATAGAAAAAAAGAACGCACTTGGCGATTCGCCCGAACGCCTCCCTGGCGAGAAGACGCGCCATTTTATGGGCTCCGGCCACGGGGAAAAGCATGGCTGGCATATGAAGTTACGCTAGTCAGCTGTTATCGTCCGCACATAAATGAACAATGGAATACCTCAAGTACAATCACTAAGCTTCCTAGATTCGTTACTGAAGTTTATTATCACGCTACTGAAGTGGCCGCTTGTTTTGTTCTTGTTTCTTGTTGCAGTGAAAATAGCAAGAGACGTTATGAAAGAAAACCCGCAAGAAGTCGACAAAGGGGAAAACGCGTTTTTCTTAGTAAATGCTTGTGTAGCAGAGTTTTCGTGTCGCAAGTGTTTCCCGGCACTCACTCCTCACTGAGTCATACAAAGGCATGGCACTTGCAGCACACAAGCAAATGAGATATGTAGAGTGCGAATAAAAGTGGGAATTTATCAACACCTTGTTCGCATAAAATTCAAGTTCCTTGTTCAAGTTAATGTCCAAGCTCCTTGTTAAATTCAAGTTAAATACTTGTGTCTCCTGCCAGGATGTGCACGTCAGTATATTCAGATGCAGAGAAAGCGTTCGCATACGATGCCAACCAACGCTTGTTTGCGTGCTGTTGCAACACTACACGTGGTGCTTGGCTGGCCTAAAGTTGTTTACTAAATTAGGGTGATCCCTCATATGCCACGAACAGGATACGTGCTTGTGCTCGTAAGCAGCATTCTTCGTTGCTGTGTGTAGTGTTATGGTGAACGGACCACTTGGAAAAGTCGGAGCGCTATCTAGCGCGAAGGACTGGAAGTGACGCTTGGTTGAAAAACAAACCGTGCCGCCATCTTTCCTTCCGTACGTGGCATCAAGCATTGACGAGCACTTGTCACGTTTCGTGAAAGCACCGATGTCTTTTTTTTTCTCTCTTAGTGGAAGGGTATTGCCTTCCCTAAATGTGATTAGAAGTGTTCTTTCCCGTGCCGTTTTTTTTTTTTTTTCGCAATCGGGTCGTACGACTAGCTTCTCGGGGTGCAGCAGTACGAGCGACAGCGTGCAACGTTTACCACACGTCGGCATTTGGTTCGTTTGTAGGGCGCACAGTGGGCAGGTTCTATAAAAGATTACATTAGGAACTGTACACATAACGAAAACACACTTTTGGCTTTATAAGCGCACGCTTTCCGTGAAGTTGGGTATCTGGTTCGCGGAACTGGCAACATCGCTCGTTAAGAATTTGTGGTGGCGAGCACATGCCTGGCAATGTTATATGGAGCTGCCCGATAGCTGTAGCAGGTAATTTTTGTACTGCTAACATCCATGCCCGACCACGGTCCATTTCAATGCGCGCGAAATACAAAAACTCCCATTTACATAGATATGTACGGTTCACAAAGAGCATCCAGAGTCACAATTGACCTCGATCGAATTATGCACTATATGCAACGTGCGTGGCAATCATATATTGGCTGTATGACACGCAATACCCAATTTTAACGGCATATACGTATACGTTCTCGTTAGAGAATGAGGTATTCGTCGAAATTTCCGGAGACCTCCACTACGGCGTCTTTCATAATCAGGACCCGTATTCACAAAAATAACTTACGACGAAAATGTTTGTAAGAGAAAATTTCGGCCAATCCTGATGCTGGACATATCGGTAGCGAAGCCCGTTGGCCAATAGCACAAAGCACTTACGAAAGAGAAGTTATGTGAATTCGGCCCCAGAGCTGGTTTTGGGACGTTAAACCCCATAAATCAATCAACCGGTCGCGGCGGCTGCATTTCAGTTGAGGCGAAATGTCGAGGCCCGTGTACTGTGTGCGAGTGCGCGTTAAAGAACTCTAGGTGGCCGAAATATGCGGAGCCCTGCTCTAAAACATTTCTCATAATCATATCGTGGTTTTAAGACCTAAGACCTCAGAAATCAATCAATCAACAATTTCGTATGCATGCGCCGCTGCCAAAGACGACCAGCGCGCTTCTGGTTACGACTTCGCACTCGTCGCCTTTCGCATCGTAAACGAAGTGTATTTTTAACGCTAATACGTTCACTGTTCCGTACCAGTTACGTTACTGAAGAGTGTGTGTGCGCGGTCTCGTCGGCGTGTAGAACTCGTTCATGACAACGACACACAGTTTCTGAGGATGAAGGCGCGGAAATACGCCAGCATTTGCTCACAACATGGTTTTATTTGTGCCGCGTGTACAAATTCGACGTTGTGCATTGAACAACTTCGACCCTGCTGAGTAAAAGAAAAATATAAATTTTATTCGGTGCAAAAATCAGTGCCGCATGAGTGAAGTTCGCAACAGTGTCTACATTCGCTTCAGTATGTCCTGTTATAATGGTCACACTGTTACCTAATCCACGCACGTTGCTTGATCTCGCGCCAGTTTGAGGAACGAAATAAATAGAAAACATGTTGATTGGTGGGACGATATTTAATTCATTACTGGTAAATCCCTTGCCTCTGGAGGGCTGACCCACGTTGGCACGAAACAGCGACCTTTGACCCCGCGGCGACGTTCAAGTGAGTCCCCGGACGTCGCGCGCTCGTACTTGACAGCTGTTGCATAATGTCGAAGCGAGTGCCGCTCTCAAAACCCTCGCGAAGCCGCCGTCTCTGCAGTTTGAGTGCATCACTTCCACGGCCCCATTTGTTCCTCCTGCTAGCCGGCAAGAACAGCGCGGACACCACTTATCCAGCCCGACATTCAGAACGCGGAGTGTCGACTGAATTGCACACCACACAGAACATCGGGTGAAGAAAAAAAAAAAACAAACAGAAAGATTATGCTTCCATTCGGAATACCCTTTGTGGCGGCTAGTGCGACTTTTATCAACGCGCATACTTCACACACGCCTCGCACGGTTCCGGAGCCGACATCTTTGGCACCTACAGTGTGGTCCTCAACATGGAAGAAACGCTTAGCTCCCGTGTTGGACGAGAAGGTGGTCCGAGAGACTGCTTCACAACGAAGGGTACTCGCTCGAGAAATACGCCGGACTATTCGTTTCTTATGCCATACTTCATATGTAAGCGTGACCATCACGGGATGCATGCGAAACGAACTGCTGTCTCCACACTTCCAGCGGTAACCTCTTGATTCTTTCTGTGGGACCCGTGCGAGGTGCTGATGAACTCTGAAACGCGAGTTGCGTATTACGCAGCCGCCGCGTGTCCTGGCTTCGCTGACATCCGAGGCCACAGCGTCAGCGCGGTAGCACAGTGGTCGCATGACGCGTTGCTTAACAGCACCCTCCTTATACCCGCGCTTGTCTTCTTTGGGGCCCTATATACTTTCCTCGTATCTGTATGTGACACCCAGTAGCTCTGTCATTACGCAATGACTGTATAAATTCACCGACAGGATTACAGGATTACAGGATTACTCGCCCTGTGATCAAACTTCGATTGCACTACCCTGTTATTGCGAATTTCGAATAGGAACGTAGGAATATATTAGAAAGAAGCAAGGTCCCAGTTTAGTGAACTGCTTAACTACAAGCGTTTCCTTGGCACTTCTAATCATGTTGACGTTTCTTTTCAACTGAAGCGGTTATAACACGTACGAGATCCGTTTAAGAGTAGCACGAAAGCGGGAATGAGATAAAATATAAGTGTGCCGGTCTTGTGCGTCTCCTATGTCTTTGGTTTTTTAAAACAACAATGTAACGTTAGGGAAAATGGCCTGTAATGCAGATGCGTAACAAGTGTTCGATTCTTTTTTAAATCTCGGCACTCCTTGTTTTCGTTGTCTCGCTCTTTTTTATTGGCAGCACCAGAGAGAGAGGCTGTTTAAATCCATGATAACTGCACGAGTTTTACGTGCCGAAACCACGATACTGTATACGAGGCACGTCGAAGTGGAAGGCTCGGCAAACTGGGAGCACCTGGGGATCTTCGTCGTGCACTCAGAAAGCGCAGTATACAGAGCTCTAGAATTTACGCGGCCGGGAAGGAGCCCCCGTCCTTCGGTTCTGCAGCCGAGCTCCGCAACACTGTGCGGCGGCCAGGCTATTCCGATTCATCTTATACAAATGCACGCTTTTAAAACGTTATGACGTTAATGTAACCAGAAAAAAAAACTTTTCACGCAACCTATCTTCTCTAAAAGAAAGTAAAAGACTACACATTACTCGCCTTACTGAAGAATGGGTGCCTCCGCACACTCGAACTATGGAAAACATAGTGCTACGGTATCAGACGGGCAGTCAAGGTATGAGCCAGGCAAGGGTGGAAGACGACGAGGACGATATCTTGTCTAGCGGTTGGACGCCATCTTGCCTCGGCTGTACCAGCTACCTAGCGCTCCGCGCTCTCCTGTAAATAAACCTTCGCTCGACCTTTCAACCGTAACAGTTTTGTGGTTACGGTACTTGCTGTCGTACCATTTCAAAAAAAAAAAACATATTAGTTTTTTTAGAGATTCGCAAACAGGAATCTGCAAATGTAGTGTTAAAGGGGAGCAGGTATTATTATTATTATTATTACTATTATTATTACAACTTCTTGTTGATATGATTGTTTATTAAATTATCTGTAGTGAAGAGGAATCAGGCATTCCTCTTCACTACAAATAATTCCTCCACCAAAATGTAAGGCGAGATATAGGGCGGCACCCAAGAATGGCAGGCAGCGTCTCGACAAGAGCTGGGCACAAGTCTCGAGCTCGCGTCTCGGCAAGCGTTGGCGATATGGCTGCAGCGCCAAGAATTCCTCTTCACTTCCTATCACTAGCTAAATTGCGTGTGTTTTGCCAAATTGGGTGAGTAAACTATTTTCGTTACTTTGAACTATGTTGCATTCAAATGATGAAACATCCTGTTCTGTAAAATTTGGATAAGTTCAATTCAATTCAATTCAATTCTTTATTTGCAGACGTGAAACATACAGAAATATCAGAACTGTTTGGACCCATAGCCAAAGGCTAGTTGCGGGTCCAAAAACTAAATAAATAGGAGTTCCATGTACAAAAGATAGATATATGACACATGTACAGATAGTTATTGTAGATCATTAATTTGCACAAGCGAAACAAAGGGAAAACGAAAGTATCGGTAAGTGTTCGAAGTTTATGTGGTTACATCTGTATAAGTGTGCTGTAAAGGTACAGCGTTCAATTTTTTACGTTTTCATGTATTTCGCTCTGTTGGTGCCAAGTTCAAGGGACCGTGGACTTTTTCAAGTCGTTTTGTGGCTCATATTCTACGGCCCTCGACATCTGTATTCTTGGAATTGTGGTGTCGAAATAAACATGATTCTGATTTGCCGCTTCTCTGATGTACAGATTTGGCGGCTAGCGACGTCATCCCGGAAGAATAGCTGTGCTCACTATACACGCCTTCCTATGTAACGTTTGCAACAACACTAACGGCTGCTTCGCATTTTGCGTCGTGCTGTTCCAGCATCCGTTCACACACCTGCCTAAACGACAAATTTCAAAAGCGTCGCTACAATTCCCGTGGTTCGCAAGTGAAAGCGCGGTGCAACAACACATGTGCTAGCATCAATGAGAAATAAGGCCTTATTAACCCTAGAATGTGAGATTACCGTTCTAGCTCCCTGATAATGCAAATCACGCTTTCATATAGGAGCGAACGAAAGCGCACAGCGTTGAAGGCACCATATTATGCCTTCAAGGAATTTTTATCAAAGTAAACATCAAAGGTCCCCGGCTATCACCATAGAGCCGTAAAAGCGAAATCCGATACTTTTGACAGTCGAACCCGGGACCTGGGTGTTCGAGCGCGCAACCTTTGGCAGTAGAACATCACCTGATTGTAATTTGGCATAGGCTTTCAAAGTGAACATCCAATGGCGCGTATCTCGTACCCGGATTGGCTGTTTGCCCGCCGAACTTTCAAAAGAAGCCTAATGCTTGTTAAGTAAACGTCGCTTTGATATGTCATTTTTGCCTTCTATCTGTCGTTCATCGTCCGGGTGAAGCAAGTGGACATCTTTTGCCACAAAGGGATGCTGCAGATGCCCCTTCCTTGAGGCCTGTAACATGCCAAACGCGGTAAAATATAAGCCCCTTCCTATTTCCTTTGATCGCTTTCTGAGAAGCTATACCGGGAAATCCAGCACCCCTATACCTATCGCGTAATTACAGCATGCTTTCGCAGACCATCAAAGCTCTGCGAATTGAGCCACATCAGCGACTCGCTGGCCAAAATAAAGAAAAAAAAAACAACCACAACAACAAATACTCGAACAGGGGTTAAAGAGAGACAGATGTGATATATGAGCGCGGGTTTTTGTGCGTGATGGTCGCACATATCGCACCAGCACAAACAACTTAGGAGATTGCGATGGGTCTCGTTCATCGTATCGTGTCCATTAGTCGTAGAAAAAGAATATGCCTGGAAAAAATCAACGCCTCTTAACGACAAAGAACACAAACACGACAGCGTGTCGATGCTAATAGTTGCGGTTATCAGTTCGGAGAGCGCGGAAAGCCGCGGAACTTTATGCGCCCTTTATACGCCTTAGGTGCAGTCGGTGACACGATTCGCTAGTGAACATTGGCGCTGCGACGCATTCGGCGGGTGGTGATATTTATTCATACAAGCTGTCTTCAGAAGCACCATTTGCTTGTGTCTTCGTCACCGTAAATACGCTACATTCGCTTGGGCAACGCAAGATGACCGTCCGAGCAAAAAATTAAAATAACAAAAATAAACAGAAAAAACGAGGTGTGCGGACATCAAAAGTAAGGTATTCGTTTGAGATAGGCCATGTTATTGTTTGCAGTGTCCGTTTTTAATGTCAGAAGTCACAGCAACTTCTGTGAGTTCACTGCGAGTGTACGAGCGAATCGCTGCACTGCGTAGCTTATTGAGGATCGCCGCGTGGTGATATGCCTTTTGCATCGTTCTCTCTGAAGGAATATTCTAACAGGAAAATGTTTTATGCCGGGGTACATCAAGAAATAACAGACGTATACTTCCGTAACGAAAGCGCATGTCTCGAAAAATTAACGCACATTTGACAATGAGAAAACACCACACGCTAGGATTCGAACTCACAATCGCCCGTTACGCGACGACAGGAGGCGGAAGGTTTACCGGTCACACAACCTACACACTCGAGGAACGGTGAACACGCGCGCCTTATATCTTTACTACACCGCTTCAACAATTTGCATCTAACTGACGTCCGGGTATAGCAAAGGTGTTTAGCGAGCAAAATTGCTCTTAATTTAACTTCGCCTCCCTTCACTACAGTCTTGGTTCTCAGCAGTGCTACCGCCATCTAGGAACGCTGGAGCGAAGCCGTAAATTGTCATGCTAATACGCGGCGGCAGTGAGCCCTTCGGTACCCTCAGCGCCTCTACATATCGCAGCGGAGCTTTCGAGGCCCTGCCGGCGCGTTGCTAGGGCAATGTACAATCACAGCCAACCACATAATTTGTCTTGTGCGGTGTATATGATAGCCACTTGTGTTGCGACGCGTTCTACTCCTGGAACACAAAGATGGCCGTCGACAAGCAAATGATGCTCCTTTCGCTGCCGCGGAGTGTGTGTTCGTAAAACGACCGCTGACAAACAGTTCGGTTTCGCTTACAAGGTTTCTCCGTTTGCGGACGCTCCTTGTTTATGGCAGGCTCGCGCATGGCGCTGGCGCGTGCATGCAGTGTCTCCGTAAATACGGGAGTATTTCGAGAGCTTTTTCTTCGCTGAAACCCAGTGCAGCGTCGAGCTACGGCTCATGTCTACATGCAACCGGTTCGCATGTCCAGGGTACCCGGTCCATATTCCGTCCCTCGATTCGACAAATTGGTGGTTATGTATTCACAGCTTCTCGAACGCAGGTTTAACTTTCATGCTATATACGGATTCCTATGACAGAAGGATCAATCACACCTTTCTTTTTCTTCCAACGAGGGTAACAGGGATGTCGTCATCACACAAGCATCAGCGAGAACTGCGGACTGAAACATCTTACAACTTAGATACTTATGGATGTGACCACTCTCTCCTAATGCATACGTCGTGGAGGCGCCGTTGTTAACTATAAAGACGGCGAAACTAGCTTGATATCCTCGTTTCGTATTTATTCAGAGAAAAGTCCATAAAAACAGAAGTTGATGTTCCTAAACTGTCTGTGCAATGATTAGGCAGCCCGGAATTCTGCCTCTACAATCTGGCGCAGAGGCTGAACATGGCTCCGCGCTTCCCAGTGGCAGGCGAAGTCATATAAGACTCTTTTTCACGCTGAGGCGCGCTTGACATCGCGGCTGGCGAGATTGCCAGTGAAGATGATGCGGGCGACACGCATCAGCCTCGCGAACCCGTTGTTGTGCGAGCAGAGCCAGCCCAGCTGCTGCCACAAACTCGCACGTTCGCGAAACAGAGCGCAGAGACTCTTTCGCTTCGTTGCATGTTACACGCCAACGTATGTGTCTACTCGGGGCCTGGCGCTCGGGTCGTTTCGACAAGGGGAAATTCTTTTACGACGACTGCTTTCTCGTGACCCGCAACCTTTTAAGAAAATTGAGAGACGCCTGCCCCGCTGCCTCGTGTCTGGGCGAGCCATCTCTCTCTTGAGCCATGGTGACAGGAAGAGCCTGAGCATGTTCAACGCGCGCAGTAATTGCTCGTTGAGTGCCTTCTAAAGATGGAACTTGCTCCCGTGTAATGAACTAAACTTAAAAAGAGCAGAAATCTGGGCGTGCTAATTCATATTGAGCAGCTTACAGTCCAAGAGGGACGAAGACGAAGAACAGACAAGGTGACAACACGAGCCCTTTTGCACTGTAAGCTGTTCAAAATGAACTAAACTTAGCCTAGCAACTCTCCCGTATTGACTTACATTTAATTGAATTAAAAATTTGCATAGCATATGATGACTAGGAACCATCCTGTAAAATTGAATTGATTTGAATTAAAACTTTGGCCACCCTGTAGCGAAGTTTATAGGCACTTAGGTTTCCTCAAAGCGCATTGCATAGCAAGGCACGGCTGGTCTGTGTGTGACGGCTATATCGAGGTTTATGTTAGTACGACGTCCTTGTCACGTGACATTTTCGTGTGACGTCATTACTTTCGTCACCACGTGACGTCACGCAGAAACGTTGCCGTATCGACCTCCCGTCCCGGTACGAATTGGCAGCGTTTGGTGACGTCATCATAACATAAGATGTTCCACCATCCCCCGTGGACAGTGGCGGACTTTTCGGACCGTAGGCGACAAAATGCTTTCGCAATAAAACATCTCCAGGAATAGACGCGGCCGATAATGACTTTTTTCTTTCATGTGTTTTCCATGCAAACTCAGACATCAAATCTGAAGTTTTAAAAGGGGCAGTCTTTTGCGACGCACACAGTAGGCGACGTAATGAATTCAATACAAGATATTCCTCAAAGAGTGCACAATCTTGTCGCCGTTATAAACTTGCGAGTTTCAAATCCTTATACCTCGCCGAAAATTAGGAAGATTCAGTGCAGAGACCATGTTTCATGTATTAAAAGGGGAGTCTCTTCACTGCTCACGATACCCACGTGCTTCGAGTGGTTGATCAATTCGCCCTCGCTCTGCCCATTATAGCCTCCTGGTTAGCTCAGTTGGCAAAGAGACAGCCCCTGATAGGCGTTGGTCCCGTGTTTAAACCCCAGACCAGCACGAATGTTTCGTCACCTAAGCGGCTGTAAGTTCTGAAAAATCGGTATAAATTTCCTTGTAGCTTTCTGCTACAAACAGCTAAACGCTAATTTTGATGTGCTGTATGAAGATTACGAAGGGGAACTGCACGACCCATGCAATATATATATATATATATATATATATATATATATATATATATATATATATATATATATATATATATATATAGTAAGAGGATGTGCGATGCGATTGCAGAGTTCTCGTATTCCAAAGCAACAGTGCGAGCAAACCCGCAAACAGGTGAAGACGATGAACTGCCCAGTTAACGCTCACACTAACTTCCCCCTTCACGAAAGCGGTCATCAAGAGGACGAAGTAGAAACAGCTTTGACGGTCAAAAGAACGCTTCAGGCGAGATAACGTGAACGATTTCGGCGCTGCGGCGACATCAGTCGGTAAATAGCCGCAGTAAACGACACGATAGTTCACGCAAGATATTCTTTCAAGCACGGTGTACGGCCCGAGATACTTTTGCAGAAATGTTTCACACCGGTCTGGTGCACGCACACGCGTCCACAGGATACGCGACGTGCAGCAATAGGTGTGTGCGTGTGCGTGGGTGCGTGCGTGTGGATTACGTCGCAACCAAACCCGAAGCTATGTGTGTTAAGCGGCGATGTCAGAGCGAACATAACGAAGTTATCTAGTTCGAAATTTCGTAGGTGATGGTGCCACATCTCTGTCAAGATCGCAATAAACATACCCATTTACTTAATCTAGTGACAGGATACAGGAGCAACTTTATGCCGTGTTTCATCAGCCTGTCTACGCCCACTGCAGGGCACAGGTCTCTCCCAAAGATCTCCAATAATCCTAGTACTGAGCTTGTGGCCATGTCATGCCCGCAGGCCTCTTGATCTTATCTCCCCACCTATCTTACTGCCGTCCCCTGCCACGCTTGCCTTCCATAGGGATCTACTCTGTCACCTTTAGTTAGCAACGGTTATCTTGCCTTCGCATTATATGCCCTGCCCACGTGCATTTCTGGTTCTTGTTTTCTACCAGGAAGTAACATAAGTTTGTCCCCCGATCAACTACGCACTTTCCTTGTCTCTTAAGGTTACAGCTATCATTTTCCGCTTCGTCGTTTAAGTTAATTCGGTCGTCGTCAATTTAAGTTCAACCCTTTTAGTGAGCTTCCAGGTATCTGCCCCGTAGGTATATGTACAGGTAAGATGTAGCTGTTATACATTTTCCTCTTGAGGGACAATGGTAAGCTGTCATCCCTATTGGAAAACCCAGTGGCACTGGCCAGTGCCATACCTGATTATTGGACCAGTGTGCAGCGTCACAACGCTGCGCACTGGCAAACTGGCACACTGCGCGCTGCGCACTGGACGCTGGCAAGCGGATACAGCGGCATTAGTTACTGTCCGATAACGGCCATTCCGCTCGTTTGTAACAGCTGTGATCACGCGAATATCGTTTATATAGGAATAGCGCACGTACTAATGCAATAAAAATTTTTAAAAAAATCTGAAAAAGAAAAAAAATGCAGGATTCGAATCTACCACACGCGCACGCTTCACACTTGGACACGGGCGCTCTACCACAACGCCACACTGAAACACGTCAATGTTGCATTTATTTTTCCCTGGTGCAGACAAGACTATATGTTTTACGTGTTATTTTGCTTTTGGAAATGCGGATTCCAACACCTAACTACGTGGAACAAGAGAACCGAAGGTAGCTTATCACGTCAGCGTGCTCTCGTCCGGATATTAACACCCTTCTGGTACGTTTCGCAGCAAAAGAAAGAAAAAAAGAGACAGCCTACCTGAACGGTACATTTCGAACATTCGCACCTGTCCGCCAATAAATGGTTCTATACACTGACGCGGGGAAACTATCTCCCTTCTGTACTGCGCGCTAAAATTTCACATATCCAGTAAGTAAAGCGTATACGAAAAGTTCCTCGCTCCTGTTTACGTTCCGGGTAATACAGCCGTGCCGACGATTAGGCTTAGTCTAATACCTCGTCCGCAATGGTCAATAACGCCTTGTACAAGGAACGAAGAGAATAAATTGCGAGGACCTATTAAACGTTTGAGCGTCTTCGCGCTATTACGCATTATAATGCCGTCATATTCCGCGACTTAACTGCACAGATGGAAAGTTTGATCCATGAAGAGTGAGCGCGTTCTTAATAAACTTTGCTCTGCGGCGGCCCCGCCACGGTGGTCTTGTGGCTATGGTACTCGGCTGCAGATCCGAGGGTCGCGGTGTCGAATCCCGGCCGTGGCGGCTGCATTTCGATGGAGGCGAAATGTTGAGGCCCGTGTGCTGTGCGATGTCAGTGCACGTTAAAGAACCCCAGGTGGTCTAAATTTCCGGAGCCCTCCACTACGGCGTCTCTCATAATCAGAACTGGTTTTGGGACGGTAAACCCCACAAAACAACAACAGCTCTACGGCGGCTAAGTGCTGCCGGGAGCACTCCGCAAGGGCATCAAAATGCGCGCGCATCCTTTGCCTATTGGTCACCGTGACACATATAACTGCGATCGCACTTTCTAGGTGTGTGCGTGGGATTGTTAGCGGTAAGCGATGGTGACGGCAGTTTATGCCGAACTCGCGAAGCTAAGGAGGTTTTTCGCATAAATGCTAGCGATTACGGCGGTATTGTAGAACCGGCGAGAATTTCATCGACTTATAGCATCGGACGATTAATTTGTTGCCTTCCCTGCAAGTACACAGCCACCATTATTGTGGCTGGAACTCTGCGAAGTGTTCACGAACAAAGATGGAGTTCACCGATCTGAACTGCCGATCTGATACGGCTGATATGTATTGATCGGATGAGCTCTCATAGAGTTCTTTCTGGAAGAAAATGAACTAAAGTTGCGGCATTTCTTCACAATGCATCAGCGCCCCTCATAATTGTTAGTCTGCCATCGGACTTTTACTCCCGCAAACAATATAGTATAGACCCTATGATAATTCCCCTATATTGAATCCGAAGCTGTTCACGAGTTCAAGCGTGAAGCGCTGTTGGCAGTCCAGTGAGCTGGTTCAGCGTACAGTGCGCCGCACTGCACGCTGACAGCGTGCAGTGTTTTGCGCTGCACACTGTCGGCGCTGTCGCTGCTCGTTGGGATAGTGTGCAGCGCCATTCCCAGCGCGCTCTGCCCCGTTTCAGCGCTACCAAGTGCACACCAGTGACATTACAGCGCTGCCCAGTGCTAATACAGTGTCGGCCAGTGCCTCACAGCGCTTTCCAGCGACTTTACAGTGAAAAACAGCACCTACAGCGCCAGCCAGTGCCAAATTACACTGGGAGACACTGTTTTTTCCGATAGGGATTCATTATCTGAGAACACCTGCCGAATGCATTCCGCTCCAATCTTATCCTTATAATTATTTCAGACTCATGGTTGGGATCGGGGGTCACTACTTGGCCTAAGTAGATACATTTGCTTGTCAATTGCAGTGCCTCGCCATCTACCTCAAACTGCTGGGCTCTTCCGAGGCTGTTGAGCATTACTTTAGCCTTCTGAAAATTAATTTTCCGACCTACCGTTATACTTTGCAGTTATACTTAGTTCAGTAATCATGCTTTACAAATCGGCTTCCGAGTTACTCAGCAAAGGCAGTGTCATGAGAAAATCTGCGGTTGCTGAGGTATCCTCCATCAACCCTTACACCCACCTGCTCCTAATCCAACGTTCTAAATACCACTTGTCAACATGCTGTAAATAACATTGGAGAGATTGTGTCCCCTTGTTTTATGCCTTTCCATATAGGTATTTTACTGCTCTTCTTTTGGAGGAATATGGTGTCTGATGAAGCCGATTATAGATATCTTCTCGTATTCTTACGTAATGCTCGTCTGCGCACCGATTCCTCAATTTCTGCATGACTGCTAAGGTTTCGACCGAGTGAAATGCCTTCTCTATCTATGGAGCCTAAGTACAAGAGTTGGTTACATTCCGCGCATTTCTTTATCACCTGATTAATCGTGCGATTACTGTCCATCGCTGAATAGCCTTTACGAAAACCTGCTTCTTCGTGAGGCTCACTGAAATATAAGGTGCCTCAAATTCTATCAGTGATTATTATGGTAAATACCTTATAGACGACTGACAGTGAGCTGATCGTCTTTAAGGTTTCAAGTCCGTCATGTCACTTTTCTTATGGGTTAGGATGGTGTTCGCATTCTTCCAAGATTACGGTATGCTCCTTGTCATTAGGCATTACGTATATACTTCTGCCAGTTTTTCTAGCATAATCTGTAGTTCCTAGGATAAAGTTTAGTTTCTAGTATAACGGATCTCTGGAGGGATGACGGAGGTTTCCATCATCCTTCAAGAGATCTGCTGCTATCCGATCCTGAGCAAGTGTTTTGCCCCCTTTCATTTCATTCAATGTTTCCTTTAATTCAACTGCCATTACTGGTAGGATGTCTACCTCTTCTACACTACTTTCTCGCTTAGTAGGATCGGCGATGTCACGGGCACTGTATATCACTGTAGAACTCCTCAGCTACTATGACTGTTTTATTCATATTGGTGAGGACATTACCTCGCTTGCCTCTTAGCGCATACATCTGATTTCTGCCTATGTCTAGATGCCTCTTCAAATAATTTCAGGCTGCCTCCGTTCTTTACAACATGTTCAATTCTCTCCATATTATGCTTACATGTGTCGGCATGTCATACGCTTATGGATTAAAATTGAAAGCAGGTACTACTTCTTTGAGTAGCACCTTGCCATACTACTGTAAACTGCAATGTCTAGAAAAATTTATTGCAACTAAATGGGGCTTTACCTGACAATTCCGATGCCCCTCGGAGATGCAGCATGTTCTGATACGTGATCGCTACTGTGAATTTGATTAAGGTTGCTGCAGTCTGCCGTGATGTTACAGCGGTTTACTTCTAGGCTGCTGACCCAAGAGACATGGATTACATCCCTGCTTAGGCGGTCGCATTTTCGATGGAGGCTAAGATGCTCGATGTCCGTGTACTGTGCACTATGAAGGACTTCCGATACAGGAACCGTCAATTCCCAGCATGAGGCCAGTCTAACTAACGTAAATAGAAAGAAGTTAGATTTACGCGCGCCAAGCGATGGTGAGCTTGAACCCCGCTCCTACGAGCACGGCGTAAAGAAAGCGGCATCGGCCTCTGGAAGGGGTGATGCCTCGCATGCCAAACAGACACCTTAATGCGGTCAGCAAACGGCTGGTGTCTGCGTGGGTTGTAATGGGTAGTATATCGATTTTGCAGCAAACGCTGTGTCTGAAGTCTGTGTTGAGGCGCGTGTGCTGTACGATGTCAGTGCACGTTAAGGAATCCCAGGGGGTCGAAGTTTCAAGAGCCCTCCGCTACGGCGCCTCTCATAATGACGTGGTGGTTCTAGGACGTAAATCCTCTGAAAGTATTATTTTCTACAGCCTATGTTCGACATGGTGCCGAGGGCGGCGAGTGGCACGGCCATCAGCATCCCCCAGCAGCGTCGAGAGCGAAGCTTATCTCCCAACGCAGCGATTGCCATGGTCGCCGTAAAGAACCGGCGCACGCATGCGCTGGTTTTCACGAGAAATATTCTACGCGCCGATGCGGTCCGCGGCGCACGCTCGACGCGTCTTCACCTTCCGCGTGCGCCGGCGCTGCCCTTGCCTCACTCACGAATCGCCCATGAATACGCTTTATTTTCGTTTTCTTATCGCCGCATGCTCCGCGTACTGCGAAAGGTCATTGTTCTTTCGGCAAAGAAGGTCTCCTTCCCGGTATTTGCACACCTACAGAAGCTTAATTACGCACCCTCCCCCCCTCTTGCCAATCCCTCTTCTCCTGACCACTGGAAGACAGGCCGCACCTGCAGCAAACGCAGCGATCGCAGCGAACGATATTGTAGGAAACTCGCCGAGTATCCCAGGGCTCATGATATATGCACATCGAGAAAAGTTTGGAATGATGTGCGTGCTCGACACGGGTGCGTGGATCGGGACGATCAACATGCGCGCAGAGGTTCCGCGCGTTGCGCGCTATGAAGCGATCCACTGATCATCGAGGCTAAAAAAGAACGCCATGAGAATCCTACAGCTGCTTCAGGTACGCGCCCATTCAAGCCGGCAACGCGCTAAAGATAATAATAATGATAATAAAAAAGAGGAGGTGGTTGCCGTTAGCCGACAAAACGACGAACAAGACAAAAAATGCAGGGTAGAGAGCCTTTTCTCTTCTTTTGTACAGTGTGACCACTGGATGACCGTCACGCTCGCTTGAAAAAGTGGCGGGACGCTAAAAAACAAAAACAAAAAAATAATAAAAAGCGAGAGGTACAGGCGGTTATCGAGAGTGACAATGGCGACACGAGTAATGGGCAAGACCTCCGGACATCCTGAATTTCGGTGCAACAAAGAGTTCACTCGTCACGGACGACGAGAAAAGGTGCAGGAAAAGCAGCATACACAATAAGGGCCAACAAAGTGTTCGTGTAACATAACGGGAGGGGGAAAAAAAAGTAACGAGAAAGGGAAGGTACTCTTGCATCGCGAAGAAGGCTTAATCACCAGTGAGTATTGTTTTTTTTTTCTTTCTTTTTCAGAGAACCGCGAGAGATGCGACCTTATTTCGTGCGCCTGGATTTGTATATCGCTCTGGCCGAACAAAAGCGAGCGCTCCGACCGTCCAACCGTGCTTGCATGCCGGCGTTGCGCGGTGGTAGCAGCCCCCTGGCGTTTAGGCCCGGCATATTCCCTCATGCTTGCTTACGTTCTCGTTGCATGCGGCCAGAGAGATTCGAGAGGAAATCTGCGGAGAAACGGAGCGTCGTGCATGTGGATTACGGTCGCTGTCCTTTCTTCTTCTTCTTCCTCTTGGGAGGTGGAGCGCACGCTAACCGCGATTAAGCAAGCGTCTTGTTGAGCACGCGAGCGTGCACTGCGTGTGCGTCACAAACGTCTTCTGCTTTTTCTCGTGTTCGAAGTACAAGACTTTCGCCTCCCAGTCTCTGCGCGCGCCCTGAACGCAAGGACGCGGGTCGCGTCCGCAGTTCAACGCACGCATGACGTAATTGGCTGCGCATCCCCTGCAACCTTCCAGCCCTTTCGTCTGTCGACATTTAACGATGCTTCAGCTGCCCGTAGGTCTCTTATGGCACCGTTGCAGCGTCCGTGTTCAACGGACTTTGGGAGCATTACGCGCTCGCCCGAAAGATGCCCACCAGTGATTATGAGCTATAGCGCGTGCGTGTGGGCTGGTACAGCAGCTTCGTACAGGCTTTCTCAAATCGTCCTTTCTCTCTCCCCCTGTGGTGTAAACAACGGGGCATCGTCCTGTTCCAGTTGCGTTTTTCGTTCACTTCTCTTTATATATACACTGCGTTCAATAATCGACCTGCGCAGCAATAAGATTCAACGTTTGTGTCTCCCATGCACGTTGAACATACCTAACGGGTGTTTGGCGCGCTTAATGAGGAAAATTTCAGTGGGTGCTCGCAGTTCTGTTTACCTTCATTGAGCCTATGGCATATGCCCGGCTGGGAGGTTGTTAACATTTTGTCATTTATTTATTTACTTATTTATTTATCCCAGTCCCTTTCACTCTACTTGTAGGGTGAGTGCAAATGCTCGAGTCCGCCGCGGTAGTCCAGCGGTTGCGGTGCTTGATTGATTTGTGGGGTTTAACGTCCCAAAACCAGCTCTGATTATGAGAGACGCCGTAGTTTCGACCACCTGGGGTTCTGTAACGTGAACTGACATCGCACAGCACACGAGCATCAACATTTCGCCTCCATTGAAATGCAGCCGCCGCGGCTGGGATTCGATCCCGCCACCTTCGGATCAGCAGCCGAGTACCATAGCCACTAGACCACCGTGGAGGGGCCGGCTGCGGTGCTTGAGTGCTGACGCGAGGGACGCGGTCTAGAACTCGGCCGCGGCTGTGGCATTTTCGATGGAGACGAAAGTGCGACTGCCGCTGTCTATTGACCAGCCATCCAGCTAAGTTCTGGTTTCAATGCCCGTGTTCTAATCATTTATGGCGAAATATTTATTTGCACCACTCTACATATAGGTGCCCCGCAAAAACAAACAGAAAGAAATTTCTGTAAATTAAAAGTAATGAAGAAAGAAAACGCAGCGATGATGACTGTTAGCTGGAATAATTGCCTCTGCATGTTCGTATTTATTGTCTTTTCATCACTGGTTCGATTATTGGCAGTCGTCTCTCAAGCACTGAGAGAGAGAGAGAAAGGTAAAGGAAAGATGGGGAGGTTAACCAGACAGGTCTGGATCCGCTTGACTACCCTGTAATGCGGAAAGGAAGGGGAGAATTAAAGAGTTAAAGAAAAGAAGAGATCTTTGGGACACATCAACATCAACTGTCACTTGTGAGGGCACTGTCACAATAGGTCACCAAGTCCTCTTTATTAGAGAATCTCTGAAGCACTGACACAAAATATACCGTGCCTATCTCCTAACGAAGCGTTATGAAAACGCGCCGCGACCAGTTTAATTTTGTTCTATGCCCATAAACTGGTTACAGCGAAGAAACTATAGTTCGGTGGTGAGCGCTCGTTCGCGTAGCTCCGGAATCACCTTTGGACGGCACATCCAATATATGCGCGGCAAGTGTTGTAAATTCACAGCTTACGCTACTCCTCGACCGCAATGTTCTGCCACGTTTGCATAGAGCATCAATATTATGTGATTAAAGAAACATGTATTCAGGTGCTGCATAGAATTTCGTATCCGTACGAAGGGACGCTGCGAGTACTGTTACAATAAGAATGTTTGCTGGCGATTGTAGTGAACAACAACTACAACAACGACAACGACGACACAGTGCGACCATAGTCATAATCCCCCCGCATAAGTGGAGCATGTCATCACACAGCGTCCGCAGTACAGAGAACAGACAGTTCAACTGTGCGATTGGCGGCACTGGCTTCTTAGACGACCTTCCCAGACTGATCGAAATGCTTAGGCCGTGGCCCCACCCTGAAAACCAAAGACGCGCAGCGAGACTCTTGGCGATATTTTTAATGAACACAAAACTAATGGACTGTCTATAAATGACGTTATTACTTCTCCTCATGCGTGTTTCATTCACAACAGATTTATATCGCGTAGTCATTTTGTATGCAAGTATGCCTAGAGACTATTTGTACGGACTGTATCCGTGGTACTCTAACCTGTATACATTAGACTCTGCATTTCTTTACACGCCATGTGTGTGTGTGTGTGTGTGTGTGTTAATTATATCATATTGATAGCATAGCCGGCTCTAACGTAGCCCACTTTCCCCTGATTACACGCTTAAATAAGAAGCAACAGCAAAAGCAACAAAGCCGACGGTGACGACATTAGCAACAACACCAATACAACAACGAATGCTGCGCCATCTTTCAAACTATATATGGAGGAGGAGGAGGAGAAACCTTTCTCCTTCCTTTCTCCTCCTCCTCACCATATATGGAATCACAAAGGAATCTATAGAGCCCAAAAAAGGAAGGCAATTTCCGTGCCGTGATGCCTTATTTCGACCCTGCTCCTGGGTTCCTTATAGTCCAAGGTCCTGCATTCATTTCTTGGCGCTCTGCAACACGACTCGTATTTCGAATCGCAGATGAAAGTGATATTCCGAATGATATTCCGTTTTTTGTATACCTGTAGGGTAGTAGTTATAAAATTGAATGCACGGTGAAGTTTTCAAAGTCAGACACTGGATTGGTATCTAGTGTATACAGAATATGGTAATTTCGCTATAGCAGCAGTTCTCGAAGTAATAGCAAAAAAAAAAGAAAAACAAAAAAAAACAGGGAAATCGGCAACTCTAGAACATTCTAGTAAGCTGGCGTGAAAATTTTCGGCACATCCCGAAATATGAAACATCAATTATTTTTTCGGCTTTAGCGGTGCTTAAGTGCACATTCTCTGCATTCCTAATAAATAAATAAATAAATGAATAAATAAATAAATAAATAAATAAATGAATAAATAAATAAATAAATAAATAAATAAATAAATAAATAAACGTTGCATAACCACCCACGTATTTTGGCGTTCCTTTCTCAAGCAGAAGGAAAGAGAATGCCTGTTTTACACCCGACAGCCTGGATTCTGTGTCATATATAGCAGCTTACCTTTTGCTTTAGTGCGGCTTTTTTCCACACTTTTTTTTCCATATGGGGCACGCCCTTTACCAGCGACCAGCCGCTTGCAGGCGGCGGTGCTCGTTTAATGCCGGATATACCATCCGACAGGCCGAAATTATGGGAGGGGCATGTGCCCGATGCACAACCCATTGACTACGATCCTTGCCGTGTGCGAAGAGAAGACCCCGTCTGAAAGGACTGCATTGCCAGTTTCAACGTTTTACTTCACTATACTCTCGAAGAACCAGCAATCCCTAGTCCCGTCTCACATGAGGTCATTCCTCCTGTTTCGCACAGATCATCAATGACCGATTCGTTTTGCTTCCTTTTCAGATTTTCCACACTCCTTCCTCGCGAAGCCACGTCGTGACGCCTTGTGGAGCACGACGCCTGCGAGCGGGACAAACCTGTGACGTTTTGAATTTGCGGCACCGCGGCGGCCGCCGGCATTGTTTTCGTTTCTGCTCGATTTTTTCTCAACGGCTTTGAAATGCGTGACCTGGCTGTAGCCGTCGGGTAACAGCGCCTTGCGTGCACCCGGTGACGTGTCGCACGCAACGCTGAAAGGCGCTAGACTGGACCCTTTAAGGACTGCCACCTCTCCGTTGGCAATCTCGTCCTATTTTTACCGTTGCGCCGACTCGACCCTTCTGTCTTACGCACAACAGAAATGGTTATCTCCGGTCGCCCATATTGTTCTACGGCGGTGGACGCGCCCCAGCAGACAACAATGTCTCCTTGTCTCGTCGTTAGCTATATACTCACCTTGGCCGGTATGTGTATGGCACACTCGACCTTGTTTCGTGTCACGTAGTGGGCGCTTTCTTTGCTGCGACTGCTGTATAGGTGGAGCAATCCCATGCACAGTCCTGTAGGTACGTCTTCGCGGGTATATACTGAGCGGCTAGTCTGCGCGCGCATCTATCGGTGTCTTTGTTTGGTATAGCTGCCCGAACGAGGAGCCACTTCGTTACTGTAATGAGCGAGAGTTCCACGTTGTTTCTGTCTTACCTTTCGCAGTCAGAAAGTTTCTGCCCGTATCAATTGTCGATTTTATATTGATCAATGCGCTAATCAGTGTTGTTCGTTTCCTAACGTTCCTACTAATGAAGACAGTGAACGGCCAGTTCTACATTAAACGTGCATGCATCTATTTTTATTAACCGTATGCCAAGAATAGCCTGCAAGTTGTGGTGTTTATATTCATTAATCAATTTTTAAAAGTATGCGCTCACCTTGTTAAATGAGCGGCTATGTAATGGTGCGCTTGTTTGCTTACATAAAAACAAAAAAAGCAAATATTTAATCTGATAATATCGGGAAGGTTACACGGCGTTTTGGGCTGCAACTCGTACACTTGGCCCACGGAGCTACGACGCAGCACACAAAAGTAAACACATTTAACCTTTACGAGAGGCCTTCACGAAATACTTTCATTACTTGCAAATGTTGCGTGCCGTAGTGTGCTTGGTGAATAGCACGTGTTTGAGATGTTCGCCATGCTTTTAAACTGACTCGTCACTATTTGCGTAAGTACAACGCCACGCTTGGTGCGCCACCACGAAAACCTCACCGGGACTAAGCAAACGTCTTTCAGTATCTACATACATGGAGCTTCGTTAGCACCGTTGCCCATTTAAACGATAATAAATGTCAGCGTATATGCATTTAAGCTTTCTAGTGATTAAATCGTGAGCGCCGGGCGTCCTTCACACACATCACTTCGTACCAGTTTACAGCCAATTGCGTGTTGGGCGATGGACTCCTCGAAGAGAAAGTGTAAGAACCGCGCTATACGGTCGTCACGCGGACCACTACAATGCCACAGCGTGCTCTTGAGATCACCAACTGCGTTGTCTTTATATCGCCATGCGCGCTTAACCTTTTACGTCATTACGAGAAGACGAAGTGACTAGCGATATTTATTACCATTTTAAATGCCATCAGGAAAAAAAATATAAAAAAAAGCGTGCGCACGCGATGTACGGCAAGAACTAATTCGGCCTCTCGTAAAATGGGGAAAAACACATTTGTTTTTTTGTGTGTTTGTTTGTTTTGCAAGGTTCAAACATCTTCACGTACGAGTGAGTTGTTTTAGCCTCATGTATGCTTTTAAAGATGTGTTTAGCCTCACCTACAGATAGGAAAACAACGCTACCGTTGTGCGCTCGGTATATAATGTAGAGTTACTACATTTCTCGCCGGTGTTCCTTTAGCGCTTAGCGAGGTACAAGCGCGTTGATCAACGTGGCTTACGAAAGGAGACAAGGATTTTCAGAGGGGGCACTAGAGATTTCGATGAAAAATGGCTTGAGGGACTCGTGATGCACGGTAGCGCGCGGCTGTGTATCTACTGCGATGTGTGTTTACCGCAACCAGCTTTCGTCCACCGGGGAGGCTTAACTGTGAGCTTTTGGTATCGCGATATCTGGAGGCTCTTCTTCCTTGTGTAAGCATGAAAATGCAAGGTAGCTGTATTCCAAGGGTATGGTATGCTCTCCTACACCGTTGCTCTTTGGAAGTTAGTAGTGCTCAGGGAATGACAGTTTTATGGAAGTTAGTGTTTCACGTAACCTATACATGTCAAAGTATGCACTTCATCTCAGAGTTTCCTACAAGATACACAAGAAGGAACTCTGTCTCTACGATCGTTCAGCTGCACGGGAATGATGGATAGTAGATGGATTTGTTTAGTCTTCGTGCTCCCAGCTTCAAACATTCTAGTTGATTTGCTTATTGCTGTTTTGAAGGCGCTACGGTGGTCTAGTGGCTGTTGTACTCGGCTGTAGATCCGAAGGTCGCGGGATCGAATCCCGGCCGCGGCGGCTGCATTTCGATGGAGGCGAAATGTTGAGGGCCGTGTGCTGTGCGATGTCAGTGCACGTTAAAGAACCCCAGGTGGTCGAAATTTCCAGAGACCTCCACTACGGCGTCTCTCATAATCAGAGCTCGTTTTGGGACGTTAAACCCCACAAATCAATCAAGGTTCAGTGACATGAGGATACTTTTTCGTGACGCGAATAAGGCAGCTGCTGTAGTGCACGCTTTACTCGTAGATATTATCGGGCTGCCACTCTTATTAGCGTCGCTTGCAATGATAAGGTACTGTGCAGTATGTCTCGGTCGTCTGTTTGTTTTCGACCATACAAATTACTGGCAGTGTTGTGTGGTCTAACTTTAGAAATATCTAAGCCGCGTTTTGGGAACCTTACCGTTGTAGTTTTCCTGCCTTTTTTCCTTTTTCTTTTTTATCAAACGCGGCAGAAACCGTAATAGTGGGACCGCTTTCACGGCTAACATACATTCCCTGTGACGAAGCAATTCGTATATCCTGTAGTACAGCATTTCTCTTGGGTTATCTGATCAATTCTTATAAAATCTGATCGCTTCTGGTTAGCCTCCCTGCCTTTCTGTTTCTCCCCCCCCCCCCCCCCCCCCCTTTCCAGCGCATGCAATTGTTATGGGAAGGTGAAGCGGTTTGCACGTTCAGCGAGATGTCATTTTTTTTTCCATGGTTATTTGCACATTTGGGGTAAGCATAACACCATCGTAGGAGAAACTCTGCCGACGGCCGAGTTGTCCAGATAATAAACACCTCTTTTTAAGCAGTTCACTTTTTCATGTACATTAGAGTGCTTTCCAAGAGGAACTTTTTATTAATGACACCCGCTCATCAACGAAACTGACACTGAACTGCGGACAATGTTCCAGGAACTGTGTAACCTTGAAAAAAAAATCGATTTTAGGGATTTGAGTGTCAAAACGTCGACGTGATTACAAGGCACGCCGTGATGTGGAACTCCGGATTAATTTTTGACTACGTAGGTTCCTTTTTTTTTTCTTAGTGTTCGCTCTAATCTATGCATATGAATTCATATTTTATTTATCTCCCGCAGAAGTACGACCGCCTTGCTCAGAGATTCGAATTCTCGCTCTGGGGCTTGAACAGCATAATATCTTGTAGCCGCTGACATACTACTGCGAGGTCTGGAAAATGCATGAGCACGTTTTTTTTTTCTTTTTTTTTTGTTACTGGTGTCTTTGCGCGTATGCGTCACCTTTGTGCACCACGAGACTCCAACTGTGTAGTTCTCCTTTCACAGCGCGGCGAGCGAACGAGTGAATTGTTAATTAGAGCGACGTTCTCGCCCCGCTCGAAGCCGTCCTTAGCGCGCCTTTGTCATTGCAAGAAAGCAGAGCTCGATCTATACCGTTAAAGGAACACGTACTCCGGACTGCGGAGTGCTGTTGTTCTAACTGGGTCAGGTGGCGGCTTGGGTCGGGCACTCCGGCCTGCCGTTTCCTGGGATGCCGACGCCCACTACACCGGGGATGCCCAGTGGTCCTTGTGTTAACCGCACGCACGAATATGATTTCATAGACTGCCCTCAGGTGTGGTGAAACAGCGCTGGAAGGGACTAGCGCTACCTGACTGTTCCGTGTCATCGCTTGGCAACTCATCAAAGCGTCCATTATTCCTTCTACGCATGCGCGTTATTAAGGAGCTTCCACTTTACGTCATGGATGTACCTCTTTACTGCATTTTTACTACAATATGGTGCTCGCGATGACGTCAGCGCAGCATATTCACTACTGCTCGAAGCCTGTTTAATATCACTGTCTCCTGCGCAACAATAACGACAGAGCACGCGGGGGATGTAGTGATAACGTTAACGTGCCTTCACGAGCTAGTACTTGCTGGTACTAAAACATTCCAGCTTCACTGACGTCGGCGCCAAGCTATCTATTGCAAGTCTTCAAGACTGACTATTTTCAGTTTTGACATGCGCTATTTGCCGAGACGTACGTAGTACGCTGAGCTCGAAGTTGCTCTGATCGCTCTGCTATTTCACCCAGCTGCACCCACCGACCTTTTCCAAAGCATATAGCCGCATAAGCATATAGCCGCATAAGTACCGCATAAGTTTTGTTATGAATAAGAACTTAACAATAACGCGGCATGTGTGTCGCTACGGCTCTCATTAGGCTTTCTGTGCGCACTACGAAATAAATCGCGAAGCTATGCATTCGACCTGCTTGTTTAGGAAACCTTCTAAAGATTGTAAGGTGTCTTCCCAAATACAATTGGACAATATATATATATATATATATATATATATATATATATATATATATATATATAACAAAATCAGAGGATTTGGACAAGCGTTCGTTCGTCCGTTCTCTTTTATTGGTTATTTGAGTGCGTGTAATCATGGGAGTGTAAGCGCCACTCGTAGCCATCGCGCCGAGTGCGCAACACTCTTTTTGTCAGAAAGCGACACGTAGCACGCGATTTTATTACGACGAGTTGCCTGCTCAAGTCTGCTCAAGCTCGAATCGGATTGTACGAAGGATTGACGTCTGTTTTGCTGAGCTCGATACAGACGGGATACAGCGTACGACATACGACACTTTTTTTTTTTTATTCAGAAGAGAGTCTTTGCAAAATACTGGAGTGTTACGGGCCAAAACCACGGTATGGTTATGATGGAAGTCGTACTAGAAGGTTAACTTTGAAAACTCTGGCTTTATTTATGGGCACCCGAACTGAAGTGCACAGGTGTTCTTGCATTTCACCCCATCAAAATGCGGCCGCCACGACTGGGAATCGAACCTGCGTCTACACGCATCGCAGCACATCGCTTAACCTGCTAAGCTACCACGTCGAGTCTTCTCCAGCCCAGCTGAAATGGAAGGTTTGTTTTTGTCATTCATTGTTTAGTTACATTAAAGAAAAAAAAAGCTATACAGAAAAGCATCTTATCCGGTCTTAGCAACCAGGAGTGGCGACACCGTTAGAATTGACATATAATGTTGTCGCCACTCCTGCCATAGCTCATGAATGACCTGCAGTATAGGTAGAAATAAATAAATAAATAGATCTGCATTCCTTTGCCTGGTTCCTCCAAGCGCACCACGCTGTTCCATACGCCTTCGCGGAAACCATTCTAGGGCACTGCGTCTGTGCTATTGTTCTCTTTTCATTTCTTTCGCGTTAGCTGCAGTGTTCAGCGTCTCTAAATTTCATGACGGGACATAATCGAAGGAGACCGCAGCGTAGAACTTCTGATTAGTTTCCACAACCTGGGGCGCGTTCGGAGATATTTGTACGGGACAGATCGCGTTCGCTCGTTACGATGTCACGAAGAGGGGGCGCGGCTCTCGTCGTGCGCGCTGCTGATTTGCGAGACTGAGTGCAGCGTAAGCTTGCAGTGTTGGTCACCCTCCTTTGTTTGAGTAAGCAGAGTTTTATGATAGGGCGATGTCACGATTGTGCCTGTTAAAACGGACTTGCTCAGTGAATTATTCAGTGAACATCAGCAAACGGACTTGCTCAGTGAAGTGTTCAGTGAATATCGGACAAACGTCGAGAAGACGACGCCAGACAGTGCGCCCCCATGAGTGGGCTTCCCGCGTCGCCCAGCAGAACACCGGAGTTGCCCCTTGCGCGGGCCCCACGGGTGTCGGCGCCGTGCGAGGTCCACTATAAACATCGTGCGCACGGACGCAGCGGTAAGAAAGGCTCCTCTCCTACGGTCGACCACCAGAGGAATCACGGGAGAGCGCGACAATGATTCGGAAGAAGCCGACGCGAGCTCGGGGCATTCGAAATTTGGCTCTGGCGAAGAGAAGACGCTCGTCTGGGCAGAGTCCGCATCGGCTACGCTCCGGTCCCTGGGTTCAAGTCGCTCCTCCGGCCACGCCCCGAGGGCTCCAGCGAGTGATCACCTACGACGTCGGATGGCACCACCACGAAAGTAATTCGGACTTTACTATTCTTTACGAACGTGAAATAGGATGTGATTTGGACTCATAATTAGCGAATTAGCGATGTAAATTAGACAAGTGTACTTTTATGTATTATTAATTATGCTTTGTACGAAAGTAAATAGTGAAAATTGAAAAATGTGAATGCGTTCATCTCTCTGGTTTCCTCACTCGACTGGCGGAGGTGACAGGCGAACCATAAAGTATGCCAGAAGGGGAGGGTGAGAGCAACAAATGGAAAGGCGGCGAACATCCCAAAGATTGACGAGCAGGTTTTGTTGTCTTCTTTTTTATGATATGATACAAAACGAAATGTTTTTCGACTTCAAATGTGTGAGATTGTTTTATGAACACGATGACTTTTTTTCTTTCGCGAGCGTTAAGTGCGTAACGTTCAGAGAAGACGTGGTCATGCAAAACTGCGGCCGCGTCCCGCTGCTTACGGGGCAAACATCACCACGGCCAACGACATGCAATGAGAAGCGAACAGAACCGCCCGCGTTCGCAAGAAACGATCTCCGATCTCGTCCCTGCTGTTATTTATCTCCTATAGGTAAATGTTCTTTCCCTTGCATTTATTCGCTGTGAAAAATGTGTTCACCACGGCCAAAAATGAAAACGATGACCTCGTATTTAGTATAGCGCGCGCACCATGGCCACTGCCACCACTTGTGTGGATCTACTGTTCGCACAACTCTCACTTAACCTGGATAGGGACGCATTTTATGCACCAGCTTTCGGTGTTATATGCTGCTCGCCTGCGTTCAAAATCTTGGCCTTGGGGAAGAAATTGTTGGTATCAAGAGCGGAAAAAAAAAGAACTGCGCATTCTCGAATTCGGAAGGTAAAGAAGTGACGCTTGGAGTGGTGCACGGCGGCCTTTCATCTTGGAGAGCGCATAAGAAAGAGTATGAGAACCGCCTTGTTAAACGCCCTCGCATTTTTGCCGTGCATTACGCTGAGGGTAGTCGCGCGCCCTCTAGGCCTTCATGCATGTTAAGCAAAACATAGGCATGCTTGATGGCACATGCGGTAAACATTTACGGAAGCAGAATTTGGACGTATTCGTTCCTAGCTGTTTTCCCAATAATGTTCTACAAAGCATATCACAAATATGTATAGGCCCGTCGGCAAAGGAGCTGCCTGCATGGTACATTGCATGCAGCTGGAATTTCAAATGTGGTACCAAAAGACTTGCAAAGTGAAGGATTCGTGCGAGCGGTAGTACGAATCTTTAATGGTGCGTCCACGCCGTATACAGTGGTTGTGGGGGTCATCTGCAGACCTCTAGGACGCGAATACGAACCCGCCAGAGGCGGTCGCATTTCAGTGGAGACGAGAAATGCTATAATCTGTTTCACAAGTTTCATGCAGCACTGTGGAGGCTGCAGGCCTCTTCGGCCAGTGTGGAGGGCGAACACGTGCTAAACGTGTCATTCCGCGGCTTCTCATCTGTCAATGGCAGGCGTTTCAGTGATAGCTGCAGCCTTGGAAGGGGGAGGAGGACGAAGCGGGGCCCCTATTGGTTGTAGCGGCTCGCAGGTGCATGTCCGAACAATGGCATTTCGTCTGGCTTCGATGCTCTCGATGGCCTCGTAGCCTTGGCTTTGCTGCACGGAATTAGCGAAACAGAGCATAGGGATCCGTGTGCTGTGCGATGTCAGCGCACGTTAAGCCACTCCTGGTGGTTGAAATTTCCGGAGCCCTCCACTACGACGTGCCTAATTCATAATCATATCATGGCTCGGACCATTAAAACACCAGCAGTTATTAAACGATTCAACGAGGACGTGATTCACTTACATTTATCGCTGCCGGATGTTTAAGAGACCTTGACAGCGACAATACCTTCCATACCCACTGCGCAATCGGTGGTACGTTGGTGTACAATATAAATGGACAGAAAAAAGGAATGTAGTCTAAAGCGAGTGCAAGTTCGCTGCCATGCCGATTTCTAGCAGTGATCTCTGGACGGCAATTTTCGTCAAACACTCGGCGCAGTAGTGACAGAACAGCGAAATTGCACGGCTGTGGCTTGTTTCATCTGTACTTTGCGCCGTCTTCAGATGGCTCATGTTTAACGGACTATAACTGTGGTGTTTCTGTATGCAATAAGAAATTTCTTATGCAAAAGCTGCGTGCAGCCGGACAGTAAGTTTGAAGTACAGTTTCACTCTCGGCGAATCTGTGGATGCAAGCTACCCCTGCTGCATCACTTTTCGCCATAAAAGGCAAGTTCCTATGCCCATTGTAACATAAGAAACTTTGCGCAGATGCTTTTCACGATTAGTATGTATAGTATTACTTACTAAGACCGAACATTAAACGGTATAAGGCACCACTCTGATATCGCGTAATGGATGATTTCGCGGCCCGCCGCTGAATGCTCGTACCTTTGTTTATGTGTGAGGCAAAACCTGATTGTCTTTATTTGTTTTTCATTTTCTAATTGCGAAAACATAAATGCCCAATCGCGCGAAGAACACAGGATAATCCACGGTGGGTTACACAGAATGTGATCTGTCGGGTGATGGCGTCATCGGAAAACGTAACGTAACGACGTAACGACGACGTCACCCCCGCGCGAAGACATCAGAGTTTACGTCATGTTTTAATTTTACGTCACGTGCCCGTCGGAATAGTAGGATATCACTCTTCAGATCCAGATATGCCGCGTTTTCCCATTCTATATACAATAGAAGACTTACGTGGCTTTGTAATTTTTGGATTGGGTTTCACGTGCTAAACCGTACAATGATTATGAATGACAAACGCTGTATGCGCACTTTTAGCATTTCACCTCCATCGTGATGCGACCACCGTTGGTAAGATCAAACCCGGCTCTTTTAGTTCAGCGTTAGGACACCACAACCACAGTACCACGGTGGCGGCCTTGCAATTTTTGCTGTTGTAGCCTTAATGGTGCCCATCAAAAATTTCAGGTGAAGCGAAACAGTAAGACATCCATGTGTGCCACGTAATGCATATGTTCACATTTAACTGAGCTCGTATTTCCGACATGGGCTGAAGTGCGGCAAGACCGCGGCCATACGGAAATCTACATCTCAGCTGAAACACGCTGTCCTTATGCACAATCGAAAGGGTTCCTTCGGATGTACAAGTAAAACGCGAAACCTTCCGATTCCTCGTCAGCAACGCTTCCGATGCGCTGCGTCCGATACAAGAGATAGACGATCGATAACACCGTGACCCCCGAAATCTGTGACAGGCTAGTCACCGTCTAGTTTTCAAGGTAGGTCAATAAAATAATTACTGGGGTTTTACGCGTCAAAACCACGATATGATTATGAAGCGCGGCTCGTATACGGGAGGGCTCCGGTGTAATTATGGGCACCTGGAGTTCTTCAAACAGCACCTAAAGCTAAGCACACAGGCCTCTCCCACCGAAATGCGGCCACCATGGCGGGGATTCGATCCCGCTCCATCGAGTTCAGCAAGGCAACGTGCGCCCTTGCCGCTAAGCTACCACAACGGGTAAGGGCGTCAGTATAGGTCACAATCACTGTCTGCCGCAGAGGCAGCAGTAGCAGCGGCGGCGCCCAGGAGAAAAACGAATATAAATAAATTCCTCCGTTTTATCTCTCAATGGCGTGTTTATTGGTTAAGTAGATGGCATGTTTTAGGTTTTTAGCCCTCATCCCGCTATGATCGACAGCCTAGCTTGAAGGTGGTATCGTCGTCGTTCAACCAAATAATATTAGCCTGTATGAAGAATGTTTTACCGTCGCTTCCACATCATGTACCTTCAGCATGGTTCGGCCGCCGTGAAACGCCCTTGCTAGTACGTGGTGAGTGGCGCTTGCGAGGTTTCTTTTCCGTATGAGACCATAAAAATGTGGTTATGGAGCAGGCTGGAATGGAGCTCAGCCTTCTTGGTTTTCACTTTACTGTTGCTTATTTATTTATTTATTTATTTATTTATTTATTTATTTATTTATTTAGGCACATGATTAAGTTTGGCTCACTAGAATGAAAACGAAGTAGCCTCAATTGAAGCTCTTTCAAGACCGTTCTTCTGGGTCCCAAGCTAGCCCTAGCTATACACAACTTGCACGGGACATCATGGAAGCAGCTCGTCATTGCTCTAATACCCGAACATGACGGCCCCATTTACGTCAGTGCCCAAAGTCATCATGCGTAGCTATCATGAGGCATGAATATTCTTAGCTAGTTATCAGTGCCTAATGATGTGTCTCCTTGTTGTCCTCTCTTTATCTTTGTCTCTTCTAATCCCTTAGTACCTTTCCCTTAGGGCAGGGTAGCGAACCAGACGCCAGTCTGGTTGACCTCCCTGCCTTTCCTGTCTTCTCCTCCTTGTCTCTCGGCGCAAGACTGTTCCATTTCTTGCTTGCACAGCTCCTCGAGTTGCCCCGAGATGCCAGGCACCATAACGACGATGCCAACAGTTCATACACCTTTCCTCGTGCTCGACACTGCAAGACGCCACATGCAGTCACTACTAAAATAACTACGGCGGGAGTTCGCCTGCATGAGCGCGTGTTCTTAGTTTACTAATGTTAACACTACACCGCAATTGCACCATTAAAAAGTCGGCTTCCCTCCTTGAATTGAAACACTTTGCGGAGGCAGCTTAATTTCTTCGGCAGATATTAAATGTTGCCTGTGTTTGCGCCTGCAGGTATACAGACGCTTTGGTACTCGATAGTCTATCTTCGCCACGCGTCCTTCAACAACACGAAGGAACCGTTCTCGTTTGCCTCATCGCCCGAAGCTGCACTGACGTTGTATGCTTGTGTGTAAACCGCAAGCAGAAAGAAAAAAGAAAGAAAGAAAACACCCGGCCGACTTCGTAACGACCGCCGCGGTGACCTCGCCAGTGGTCGGTCCTCCGCATATCTGGAGAGCGCATAAGCATATATCGTGCCACAAACAGCCGGCGTTTATCGGGGCGCCCGGAGCGATGCAGTGCGCAACGCCACTTCCTGGCCATAAGCGCGAAATGTTTAGCGTGTGTATATGTGCAGCAAATCGTGCAGCTGTGCGGCCAAATGTGTTCGGAAGCTAACGGACCGGCCGAAAGAAGGCTGGCGGCAGGCGCAGTAAATGCGTATGGTAACGTAACTGTATAGACAAAAGAAAAATGCGGCTGATCCCTCTGCCGAAAAGGGATCGGTATAACACGAAAGTGAAATGTACCTCGTGAGAAGCAGTTGAATGTGTATTTTACATCGAAATGAACTGGCACATTAATATCAGTGTTTATCTCCATCTAAAACGCACTTGCAACTGCCCAATTACCAGCGAAACTTGTGCATTCACATCCGTGATGGCACAGTTTGACGTGGATGCACCCACATTGATGACTGGTGGCATATCTACCCTGTCCCCACGACTAACGCCTATGGCCGCGACCAACCCCTTGTGGTAATTGAAATAGTTCACGGAACAGCTGAACGAGGTGGATGATCAATTCCGTGTTACAAGAACACGAATACATGTCCGCTTTACCGACGTTGATCCGTCAAATTTTTTGCCGTACTACAGCAGTTTGCACATTCGGAAGTAGCAGCCGTGGGCTGGCTATTGCTTCTAGTGCGTGTGCTGTCAAGCCGCTCACAGTGACAGGTGATGCCCGTATACGGGCATCACGTGTTACGTGGCATGTTTTTTTATAAAAACATGCCGTCGGCTGCGATGCAATCACGGCCGCACTGCTTCGCCGTGCCGAACGTGATATCGTTAGTCATGGAAGGAAAAAAATGTAGGAGGCGATCCTATGCATGTTACAGAACCCCAGGCGATCGAAATTTCCGGAGCCTTATTCATCGAAATTTCCTGAGCCTTTATACTAGGCTTCAACGGCGCCCGCAGAGGCACGCTCGCATTTCATACACTTTGTCTTATGTTATCTCACCTAGAAATGATCTTCAGGAGTGCATCTCTTGCATATCTAATATGAGTACTTTCCGTGTGGCTTCAAATATATGCTTGTTTTAATATTTAATTATTCTTTATGATTGGGAAAATTAGAATCTACCCGTTTGTAGCACCAAGACACAAATAAATCCACACGGATTTCTCAGAAATGAAATCTTCTTAGTTCACGAAAAATTTTCGCCTTGTCCCGGGATCGAACCCGGAACCAATGCCTGTCGCGGGCGGTCGATTTCCAGTTGACCTAACCAGCATTGTGCTACAAACTACTGGGTGCTAATTTTCCGTTTTATAAATGCTACTCCACCTTACGGTTTTCCGTAAAACTCATTTGCCATATTCATGCCCACGTGCTTCGAGTTATCTATCAATTCGCCAACCAGTTATCAGTTCCTAGCCTGCCAGTTATCTCAATTGGAAGAGAGACTGCCCAGGAGAGGAGTTTTTCGCGGTCTCGATCACTGGACCAGGGTGAATTTTTCGTCAACTCAATCAGCTTTCATTTGAGAAACTTCAATGGATTTTCCTGTGGCATCGTGCTAGGAAGGGTGGATGCCCATTTTTTGCTTTCATAAATGCTGGTCCCCACTCAACCACTTAACTTGCCGGTTTCCGCAGAATTGATCTCCCAATGCGTCTTTATATGCTTGAACTTTGCCTTGTTCATTGTGTTTTTACTCGAATTATCTGCTAGCACTCATAACGATCTCTAAAATGGCGCAGTCTTTTTATGTTGCCTCTCTTGTATTCGTAACTTGTGCGGTGAGTTCAGATCGTTGGGCTCTGACTGCATTTTGTAAACCCCTTGATCATATAAGTCCCGCGAAAGGCTTCTACTATGTCCCAATAAGGTAGCACTTGGCCTCCCAATGTGGACTTCGTAGGATGGCATGGGATCCAGATTTCTGGTTTCCTCTAAGGCACCGTAGACAGTCTACAGCCTCGAGCACCGCTTCGCGCCCTCCTCAACCGAGTATCAATGAACGCATCCGGATGATGTCTGCGCGACGTGACGCCACCTCGCGTCGACAAGAGAGAGCTAATAAAAAACACACGCAGTTGTCATTTATTCTACCTCTTTCGTGTTCCAATCTACGAAAAAGTCGACGTAGCTCACGCTGAGCGCGTAAGAAAGCGCCTACTTGCGAGAAGACGACCATTTCGGCGAGATCCAAGCATTCCAATAAACCGCCATCTTGTTTGGACAGCAAAGTAGCCTTCGTGGTCTGCATCATTTTCGTCTTCGGATTCTGCATCAGCGAAACTGACTATTTTTCGTGTACGTGAGAATTGGCATGGGACTTAAGATGTCCGCTGTCCGCGTGGATGCACATTTAGCCGTTTACGGTGAGTATTGCCACCCACCCAATATCTCTCGAAACGCTGTTGCATATCACGTGACAATAGATGAACAAATTACTCTCACCTGAAAATTTCTTTGCTCGAAATATCTAAGCGGTCTAATTTGTCGTATAAGAAATGGTCATGTAAGGCGCATCCACTCAAATGTATTATTGTAAAAAAAATGTTGCAAGTCAGAGAAGTAAGGAAACTTCAAGATGGAGCGACAACCTACGCGTACACGGTCCCCCTCTCAACAAAAAACAAGGCAAAAAAATAATCCTGCAGATCCCACGCATCGTGGAAATCGGTGTCATGCGGAGCAACCAAGGAGGAAATCGCCTATGACGAATGGTTTGGCACTGAGCCAGCTGTGGCGAGTATCTATCAAGGTCCTTCCGTAAAGCGCATGAGTGCCCACGCACGAGTGTGCTTAACGCGGGCTAATCAGGAACGTTAACGGCATCGTGGCGACTGGTACGAATTTACATTGACACTCACGTTAACCCGAAACTCAGCCGCCTGTTTTGTCCAATAAATATGCGCTATAAGGTGGGTTGATTCGCTGTCATAAGCGTCGTTAGTGCAAGTATTCCTGCGGGATCGGGAAAGGTTGCACAGAAGCATACCGAATGGTACGAGAACATATGTATTGCTATGATATTGCTTATCATACACGAGAAACGCTATTCTCGTTACACGAGCACCATAATTACAACTGCTGGTGCAACACGTTGACTTACTCGATATGTAACCGTGTATGAGGAGCCGCTGTAGAGTGGTAGCGCGCTCGCTTGGCCCCTAGAGGGCTCGTGTTCGATACCCCTCTACCGCCACTTGGTAAGTTGCATGTATGCTTGTTATGTCTACATCCCAAGCGAGGACAAACGGTGTTCATTCCTTGATTTAAGAGCGGAGCTCTTTAAGGAGTCTGTGTGGTGGCAACTGCGAACCTAAAATATGCGGCCTGATGCTGTAGGCAGTGCACCGTGGAAGTGCGGAAAACTTGCCGCTCAAAGTTGCGGGTTCGATCCGCGCAGCCTCGGCGTTTCATATGTAAGTTTATTTGGTCCTTCATTGACATAGGCCCTAAAAAATTCAAACACCTGTGACACATACCCGCATACCGTGCGCCGTGCATTATATACGTGCATGAGCTACACGTGATGGCAGCGCCGTTAATCGTGGCGTACATGACGAATACATAATGTCAGTCATTCATGTTCGTCATACACTTATAACTTGCCTCCCAAGTATTGGGGTATACCAGGTGAACGAGACGACCAGTAAAGCATTGAACAGCAGGCAGATAGATAGATAGATAGATAGATAGATAGATAGATAGATAGATAGATAGATAGATAGATAGATAGATAGATAGATAGATAGATACGGTCAAAGGCGCCGAAGTTCGATAAGAAATGCTTCGCATTTAAAATAAGCTGCAAAATAACGCACATGCTGGTGTCTACGAGGAATGAAGCTTTAGTGAAACTGTTATATAAATGTCTTGGAGCTGTAATTGGTGTGCGCGAAACTGTGCCTGATTTCATCTAAGCGTAGCATGTGGCTCTCCCGCAATGTTTACGCTTGTAGGCAGTAATGGCCACAATTATGTAAATTTGGTGTTTACTCATACAACGCTCGCGGATTTCCACGTAATGAAAGAGGAAAATCAAACCGGTGCTTTGTGCGATCTTTATGCAACCACGTTACGTGAACGAAGGCGCTGTGCGAGCTATGTTCAGGAACAAGAGTAATGGCATGCATGTGCTGACGAAGGCACTGCTCATTTGTTCTTATATATTGAATTATGTAAAAGATGATTGATTTCTGTGGTTTGACGTACCAAAGCGAAGCTATGATTATGAGAGACGCCGTAGTGGAGGGCTCCGGAGATTTCGAGCACCTGGGGTTGTTTAACGTGCACTGACATGGTACAGCACACGGGCCTCGACATTTCGAATTATATAACAGTTCTGTAGCGATTAACGATATCCATTCCGAATATTTGCGAAAAATGAACACACACGCCTTGGCAATTACCGGATGGCTAACTCTTCGTTATGTCCAATACAGGACTAAGGCTTCTTCCAATAACTTTCCAGTGTGCCCTGTCCTCAGCTAGTGGATTCCACTTTATGCTTGCGAGTCTCTTGCCCACCTTACCTTTTGGCTACATCTTCTGCGTATTCCTTTTCTTGGTGTCTACTCTGTTGAGCTGGCTGTCCCTCGGTCGTCTGTTCTCCTCATTAGATGTTCTGCAAAGTCCCTCTTTTTCTCTTAACTGACATAAGGATATGAGCTACCCCAATTTTTTTCTCGATTCCTTCCGGTCACTTTCTTCCTGTTAACGTTACGCCTGTCATTTACCGTTCCATTACACGTTACGTGGTCCTTAATTTCATCTGATTTCATGGCTAAGCATTATCCAGTAAATCAAATAACCAGCCCAACATAACGTGATCTTGCATTAAGAAGTCCTGGTAAGTTATCTTTCTCTTGCGTAATCTTATGTCTATATAATTCTTGGTTTATGTAATTGCCTTCCTCTACATCACCTACATGCACAGGTGATTTTTTAAACACCTGCAGTGCATATAATTTTTATCGTCCAGTAATCCACGCACATAACCTCAGAAAAGAAAAAAAAAGTTAGGCGCGGCTCTGCTGTCAGACAACACATGATATCACCACCATGCAGGAGCATCCAACTACTATCGTGTAGTAGTCCGCTGAGGACAATGATGTGGGTAGAGGGGGGAGGGCAAGCGCGGGTCCGCTTTTGCCTTCTGCGCACCACGGAATGACCAATATAGAGAGGGTCGAACAACTCCACTGTACAACTTACCAACCCTCAAGGAAAGGCAAGAAAAAAAGCTTCGCTTAAAACATATATACGCATGGAATTTATGCACGATTCATAACGCGGTTCCGCAACATCTTCTTGCTGCGGTGTGCAAGTTCGTGCGCTTGGGTTATGGAAGATTCGGATGCAGTCTGCCGTGTCGTGGTACAGTGGTTTTGGTGCTCGACAGCTGTCCCGAAGGACGTGGGTTCAATACCGGCCGCGGCCTCGCATTTTCGATGGAGGTGAAAACGGCGGGGGTCCGTGTACTGCGCCATGAGAGTGGACGCTAAGGAAGCCCAGATGGTCGAAGCTTCCAGAGCCTTCCACTACGGTGTGCCCCACATCCATACCATAACTTTGGTACGTACAACTCCACTTGTTACTGAGACTCGCGCGGAAATTTGAATGACAACTCGGGGATGCTCATTCGTCTGAAGACGTGCTCTTAGACCATGGCCCTGCCACAGTGCTGTAGTGGCTATGGAACTCGGCTGTTGGTCCGAAGGTCGCGGAATTGAATTACAGCCGCAGCGGCTGCATTTCGATAGAGGAAATATGTTGAGACCCGTGCGATGTCAGCGCGCTTTGAAGAATTCCAGGTTGTCGAAATTTCCGGAGCCCTACGCTACTCTGTCTCTCATAATCATAGCTGGTTTTAGGATGTAAAACACCAGAAATGAATCAATTAATCAATCAACTATTCAATCAGTCAGTGAGCCATTCTCCTAGACCGTTATGTCAATTCGCCCGCTTTGCTGTTTCGCATGCAACACAATCGCATCAATTTTTACAATTCTGAAAGGCGATTCTGGCACCGTGGGCAATAAGCAATGATTGCTCGAACTTCCGAACGAACCGCACAAAACGCGTCGTTCTCTTCGTGGTCGGGGCAATCGTCGTGTACCAGCGGCACGTTCTTTGTGTGGTCGTCTTAGGAATCGTTCACTTCGTGTCTGTTCTTTTGTACGTGCACCCGTGAGGTAAGCGCGGTCGCCTGGAATCCGTTGGATTAAAACCGTCTCGATCAGGCTTTTCTCGCCTTAATGCTTCCTCCCATTCTTTACTCATGCCAGCGTTATACTCCATGGCACGGATTGTGCCGTTGCTCGCGCGTTGTTATTTTAGCTTCGGTGCCAGCGACATGCGCACGTTGCTGAGTAAATACAGCTCTGCGGAGAAGAAGGGAAAGAGAAGATGTTGAAAGAAGGGACGCTTCTTTCCTTGCGCAACGTACGACGCAACGAGGTCCTAAATAAAGCAACAGGCAATCTTCCCCGCAAAACCTTAAGAGAACTCGCCGTTCTCTTGCGTGATAGCGGTCCGTTTTTCTTTCTTTCGCTTTTTCTCTTCTTTCTTTACCTCTTCTTAGGTCGTTTTCTCTTCATTCTTTCTGACAATGGCAATTTCTCACTGCTGATTTCTTTCTTTCGTTTATTATTTTTTCCCTGCAAGCGAAAGACACGCGGGAAACAATTGTACGAGTGCGCGGCTGTGGTTTACATCTTTCCTTCCTTAAATTTTCTTACCGGATTGCTGCTTTTATTTGCGCTTACATGCACAGGCACCCCGAAGGCGCCTATGCCGGGCGCTCATTATCCGTACGCGCATAAAAGAAGTAAAGACACGAGCGCTCTATCAAGATTAAGATATGTCCCCCGAAGAGGGACCTGTATAAGCCCATGGAGCTTACGCAGCTGATCTCGCCCAAATCGCGCGGCTCGGTTTTCTGATGCAGGCAACGGCGGTGGCGCACGGCACGAAAGCAGGCCCTCATTCCAGCGCATTACGAAAGCAGATGCCGAGAGCATCGCCGCGTTACCGGCGGCACGAACGGCCACCGCTAATGCTCGCGCGATAGATGGCTCTCTTCGGCAGTGGGCGCCCCTCTGTTGTACAGTCGCGAGCGTGGCTGCATCAGCAATCGGCATCCTCGCGGCAACCAGTCCGTACATGCGTGTTAGAGGACTAATATTCTATCGCACTGACGTGCCTCCGTCCCTGAACATGTCGCTTGGGCCCGCAAAACTTATGGCCTCTGTGTTTCGGTTTCACCCGATTTGTGAACGTGTACGTGGGTCCTGTTAGGGATTTTTAAAGTTATTTTTTACTGCATTTCGGCTGAGGGACCCTCACTGTTGTGGGAAACAGATTTATTTATTTATTTATTTATTTATTTATTTATTTATTTATTTATTTGTTTGTTTGTTTGTTTGTTTTAAGTAGGCGCGATATGAATTTTCGCTCGTTTTGGTGAATATTGGCGGTAATTATTAACGATACCTTAAGGATTCTCTTTATTTACTTCCGTTATAATCTAGTCGCTGAGATTTTGCAGATTAAAAGTTGTACATACAATCCTAAAAGTTGAGGCTGGACAGCGAACGTCGTTCCGCAGCTTCACTTACATATCTGAAGAACAAGCACAGACGTCGAGCACTAGACGATGTACGCAGGCCACCTGTACCAATATCTTTGTATCCGCAATGGGAGATACTGAATATACATCTTGACGTGCTCGTATAAGCCGCGTTTCCAATTCTTCTACGTTAGTGCGGCCCGAATAAATATCGGTACGTACGTCGTGTCCTCTCGTTATCCTAAGTGACGGACCCGTTCACGCGTGCATAGTTGATTTAGGAAACGCTATCGCATAAACGCTCGTTCGTAGGTACGGCTTACACTTCTCCGTGTCGGCTCTCCCAGCGTCACTCTCTTCTTGATCTTGTAATTGCCGTTTCCTGTTTCCATATTTAGTGGTTGCTAAACAGAGCCACTAAAAGGCAGGCGCTCCTGCAGATCTTTTCTCTCTCTTTCTCTCCTCTCCCTCTCTCTCTCCCTCTCTCTCTCCTTCTTTTTTCCCGGGTCCTACACATGATGACGTTTGAGAATAAGTATCAATGGAAACGAAAAGAAAGTATTGTCGCAATTGTACGTGTATTCGGCAGCACCGAATTTCGAGGTGCCTGCTTAATTCCTTTCGCACTTCTCGCTAGTCATTGCGGTGCATCGAGGAGCTGCCAAAGGCAGCGTATTTGCAGCACCTCGGTTCGTGCACGTAGAGCCTCAGATAGGGGACTTGTTTTTCCGTAGACTTATTTCCATTCGCGGAGGCAGTGTCACCAGTTGAGTATACGTCATGGGCCGCAGTGGCGGCAACGACTGCTGATGCGGAGCCCAAACGGGGACACACCACGAAGTTGAAATTGCTGCGACTTAAACGTTTTGCTTAACTGCTGGCGTGAAACATCGCCAGTGAGATAATCATCAAGTCACAATACCTCGATCCGTTACGCAACGACGTGGCGGAGAATAATTTTGAATAGTTTGCAGATGAGCAAATCACCACAAGGTGTCGCTACCAGGTCTGCTCCTGTTGTCAGCTGCTGCGGTAACACGGCATACTTGAACGTCAACAAGTCTAGTACTCTCTAGCATTCTCTAGCAGAGCCGCATTGTTGTTTTGTTGTTTTGTGGGGTTTAACATCCCAAAACCAGCTCTGATTATGAGAGACGCCGTAGTGGAGGTCTCCGGAAATTTTGACCACCTGGGGTTCTTTAACGTGCACTGACATCGCACAGCACACGGGCCTCAACATTTCGCCTCCATCGAAATGCAGCCGCCGCGGCCGGGATTCGATCCCGCGACCATCGGATCTGCAGCCGAGTGCCATAACCACTAGACCACCGTGGCGGGGCCAGAGCCGCATTGAACGCAGAGACGTCTCTCTACGGAGCTCAGACTGGCTCAGGTGTGCATGGCATGGACAGAACGCATGGTGGCTCGACAGGAAGCAGTTGCACATTTTTTTTTATTATTATTATTATTATTATCGTTTCTTTGTCGGCGAGCTGTATGGGCGAAGTGGTCTGGCGACCTCGCGGCCCCGTCCGTCTGCACATCATCTTGCCTTTTGAAAGTGGCTGGAAACGAGGCCGACCTATTATGAAGGAAGCCCGCGGCATGTTCTGTAGTGTCCGCGGCCGAATACGGTGCGCTATTCGAGGCTGGGTCAGATATATAGATTTCATCAGAAATGTCGTTTGAAAAAAAAAAAAAACAATGCGCGTAAGCTAGCGTGTCGCGGAGTGTTACCTAATGAGCTCGGCTTCTGAATTTATATGCATTTGTATTTCGAGACATGCAGCCACAGCTGTTTTAGTATAGTACAGCGCAGAGCAATTTCATAAGCTATCTCATCGTAAACGCAAATGGCGATAAAAAAAGTGAGCGTTATGACAGCAAGAAAAGTGGTACACGAACTTTTATAACTTCGTACCGCAATCTTGTGTCGAGGCGCGTCGTCCCTCCTGTCTTATCGGCTTACCACTGGATAGTGCAAGGTCGCAAGCGTTGCGACGCGTTAAAAAGCGAAATATTAGGTAATTGCAATACATTGGCAACAGTAAAACAAAAAAAAAGGTTACATTATACGTTCATATCTGCTGATTTGAAAGGACGCAGGCTCGATCCCGGCCGCGGCGGTCAAAATTTTCAGAGCTCTCGACCGCGGCGTTCCTCATGACCACGTCGTCCTTTTTGCACGTAAAATACCAGAAATTATTATTATACGTTCATGTTAGAGCATCTTTATCGGGCAGTGTGGTTAGCATATTTTCCCTAAAAGGAGGCACTAGTACAAAGTGACTCATATTTGAGAGCTGGTACGTGTTTTCTATACCCTCTCACCTCTCTCTCTCCCGCCTTAAATTTTCGTTTTACATATTTCGCATTTTTAATTGCTGCAGTTCTCGGATGACGCTTGACTAGCATGTCAAGCGGGTGGGTGTGGGGGGTAATAGAGGAACTCGCATGCGGCGTCATTCTGCTTACTGGAACGAGTTGCCGGAGACCATCTTTGGAGCATTTAACAAGAGGCAACGGACAGAAAGAGACGGCTCGAAATTGCGCACAGCTGCAGCTCTCGGCACGGCGATGATCAGGCACAGAGACCAGCGGCTAGTGCAAGGTCTTCGGCATCGCGACGGGCGACCGCGTTCTTTCTTTTTTTTTCTCTCCCTCTTTCTCTTTCGTTCCTCTGCGCATCTCAGGCGGCAGTGAAACCACTGATGCGAGACAGAAAAAAAAAAAAAAAAAATTCGGCGCGACGAGACGGCGACGGGACGCCCGCCTTCGCAGCAGCCTCTGAACCAGTGCATTAAAAGAAGAGGAGAGGACCTAAAACGGGGAGACACAGATTCACGGCGGGCTCGTCTTGTTTGTATGATTTTACTCGAATGGCAGTTTGGGCGGTTGGACAGCAGATGATAGCAGATCGTATAGGACGTCTGTCCTTTTTATCTTGTATGGCCCGCTCAACATTTTTTTTTTTTCTCGCTGGGAGGAAGCTGTGGCCTACCCTTTGTATACTTCGGAGGTGTAGTTTGAGGAAACCGAAAGGGATACATTGGACTCGAGCAGAACACGGTGCGGTCGAGGTTATACGAATAAAGCCAGGAAGCCGGTATCTTCTCGCCTGCCGAGGAAAGTTGAATAAAGAACAGAAATGCTTTACCACTGCCTTTGTATAGGGAGATGCATATTGGTTGTGAGCGTATACTTCCTCGAAACGCTCGGCGGACCGCAGAACACAATCTGTTCGAGCACTTCTCCTTCTATATTAAGCCGACGTAGAGGTGTCTGCGTGTGGGTGGTATACACCTGTGTACTAGCGGTGTCCTTCTTGAAAGAAAAAGAGACAGGAAGGCGACTTCGCGTACAGCTTGTCTCTGCGATTGGGTTACTAAAAGCGGCAGCAGCTGAGGAAACAGCGCCGGTGTATGATAGTTAACGTACAGTGATAAATGTTTGCTATAGGAAACGTTTCTAACTAAGCTACTCGGAGTTCTATCATGTGGAACGTTTTAGGCGTGACAGCTCGACACGCGCTGTTCTTGCGTTTACCTGTGTTCCGCTGTGCGCTCGAAAGTATGCAGGGACAGCGCCCGCAGCGTAGGCACGCCGCCACTGTGAACGGTGTAACGTGCGTTTAGGTGTTTGATGGACTCCCGTAGCTGTGGGTGAAGGTTCGCGCTTCGCACCAAACTTGCAACTCGATAATCTCTTAACCCTTACTGTTTCATTGAATAAAGTGTTCCTCATTTCATCTGTCGATGAATTCACGAGCAGCATTCAAAATTTAGAATTTGATTGGTAAAGGAATATATTTAATGTCATTAGTATTCCATGTGCAAGCACATGAGCCTGCAGAGTTATTATAATGCTGTTTTCCTGTTTACATGAACACCTTGTTTACTGTACAATGTGCATATTTCTTGATCATTTTGTATGTGCCCATACGCTTTGCCCTGTACATATGGTTCCATTTTTTCTTCAATCTTGTGTACCCAAGTTCAACCCACTCCTGCGTGGGCCCGAGAAGGGCCTGCAGTATTGTGAAATGAATGAATGGAATGAAAAAATTCCGCTGAGATAGGCATAGCTGCGGTCATCCTTAGGAAGACAACTCCTTGCTTTACTACCCTTTCACATAAACACCGACCCCGTACTGACGGTAAGTCAGGGAAGCTCAGTTGCGCATGCCCTGCGTTTGCGACTGGGTTAATGCCGAGTAAAGTCTTTCTCATTTATTGGTTGCCTTCTTTGTGCTTCTTAACGAGCTTACACACATGTTCGGCATTCACTTATCACAGTATGTTTATTTCAGATGCCGCCTATTGGGCTTCGCATAATCACCATCACGTAGTATTGGGCTGAAGGAAAAAAGTGAGTCAAGCGTAAGTGAACAAAAGGACGCTTACGCAATGGTATCTGCGAATACCGCGGACGACGGCGGATGTTGGGGCTATCTATAAAGAGGGCAAAATGAAAGGCACGCCGCGTAGTATGCGAGTTTCGCTGTGGTGCGCCTACTTCACAAGAACTGAAAGGGAGAGAGCGAGAGAAAGAACAACAGATTTTCGCAAAGCAAGAACGCGAATCTTTAAAGAAACAAGAATCTTTATTGGCATTTGGATGACGCCTGAATTCGGTTCGGTGTTCACAATTCGTGTCAACGTATACGCTCGCGTCACTGTTTCTTAACCTATTATATGCGGCGCAGCCTCTGTGATGAACCTCTGGCACAACCACAAGATGTTATACACATGGGTGAAATGCGCGATTCCATGCTTTTCGGAAAATTCGATTCTTGGGGTGAAAAACTGCGGAGATATTCCTTATTTCTAACTATGTCTTCACGGTTTCCATGATTTCCAGGCACGGCTAGAGCTTAAGCTTTATGGGAATTCGGATGTATTCGTCCGCCGTCTCTCATCATCAATAACGAAAAAAAAAAAAAAACGTTAGCTCGTGGTACGCACCGCCGCCTTGGGGCTGAGCGCGTGGACCGAGGTCCGGGTGGTCGGCGTTGGGCTTCGGTCAGTAAAGGACGTTGTTGAAATGGCTCTCGTGCCCATCTCTGAGAACTTCAGATTGCCAGAGACTCAGAAGCCATGGCCTTGAGCCCACAGGTTAAAGAACTCCCCCATTATTTAAATGAGCTTGTTTTGTGGAAAAGCTGTATATGTTGGTCTGGCCTCCCTGAGGGCTTGGCATGCTGCTGTATTAGGCGATGGATGAATATATTGTAAGGCAATATATTTTGCTCACAATATACACACTATTGCGCCAACATGCAAACTGAGCGTACAGACGTAGTAATTCATTCTTAGACCTCTTGGCATTGGTTTACCTCTTACCAGAATAATGACGGAAGGGCTTTTCTTCCGTTTCATGTTCTCCGCGCTAACGTTAAGATACAGGGTGTGTCTTGTTTAGTTCCATTACACCAGAAACACATCACGCGTTGCGAAATATTTTGACCGTACACGTGCATTACGTGCCCGGCGGGGAACAAGAATTCCACCTGCACTGCTGCACTTCAGCGATCAGCTATAGTCTTCGCTATGACCTGCAAATCGAAACATTAACGCTCGCAACGCTTCCAGTCTCCTTGCAAGTGTCCTCGGCTTGGGACGCCGTCTTGCCGTTCGTAGAGTATGCGACACAACACGTGCTTATACGTATATATATAGCGAACAGACCGCCGGCGTGTTACGTCTGTTCACCGCCAGCTTATGTCGCTCCGTGCAAAGAAAGTCCTATACGCACTTCCACAGTTCCTTCGGGTGTCCGCGGGAGATACCTATCGTGCCCGAACAATTGAGGTGATTGGAATCGAAACGGCTCTGCCTCCCACAGACACGGCAATCGACGTCCGAGATAGTACGAGGCAAACAAAAAAAAAAGAAGGAAAAATAATCCGAGGTAGTAAAATTGGCTCCGGTACGAATGGATGCGTGGCGCCGCTTCGTATCACGTAATGCTGTGCTCGCGTGCTCATAAATGCTCTCGGATTTGGTGATGTTATAAGGAAGTCGTGCGTTTCGCGCTAGTTCCCGCGGCGTCGAAAGCGATAAGACAACAACGGCACTATTACGGTCGGTCGACGCCCCTGTAGTACGTGGTCGGCGAGGCTGTAGTACGATCGAGCATCCCCCCGCATATATATATATATATATATATATATATATATATATATATATATATATATATATATATATATATATAATATGCTCGGAGAGACTGTGCGTGTGACGTCACAGGGGTACTGCAGCGGTGGGCGAAGACGGGAACGGCGCGGCCGCTTTATTTCAGCCGACAATACAGCGGTACTGTTCAGCAATGAACGAGACGTGCTACGCATTTAGGTCGTCCTATTTAGAGGTACGCGCCAATATTCAAAAAAAGAATAGGTAACAGGCGGTGCCCTGGCGTTCACCACAGTGCGGTTTCGAGACTCCCCCCGTTGTACTATTTTCTTTTATGTTGCTTTTCCACGCAGTGCACTTATAACATCGGCGCTCGAGATTATAAAAGCTGCACGCGCGGTCCGCGCTCGGTTCGTCCCGTTTTGGGCTTGATTAAACTCGGTGGCTGCAGAGCGTGTTGCTTCTTTTCTTACGCACTGTCGCGCAAAAACCTGCGCGTGCACGAGCTATTTTAGGAACTAGAAAGACAAATGAGTGTATACATGTGTACCTGTAGGCCCCTGTATAAGGAGGCGTCTGCGTTTCTGCGTGTTTTACTTTTTCCTGTAAAGAGCATCTTATAAAGCCGCATATGTATTTTCCCGGAATATATATATATATATATATATATATATATATATATATATATATATATATATATATATATATACACTCAGAAAGTCGCAGTGACAAACATAGGATTTGTTCTGACGTTTCGGCTGGAGGCCAGCCTTTTTCAAAGATGAAAGTTTTTCATGGGCGCATGGTGTTTAAGTACACTCCACGAACATGCATAATGGGGGTGGAAAGGGGAGAGCTCACAAAAAAGGGGGTTTGGGATACAGATGTGTGTCCAAGAAGCAAAGGCCAGTGCAAGATGATCTTGAATGGAGTCTCAGTTTGGCCAATATATTGGGCGTTGCACACGGTGCATTCAAGAAGGTAGACAATATTTGAGCTGTCGCAGTCAAAATTCCCTCTCATTTGGTAAAAGAATGGCGACGCAGCGCTGTTTACTGTGGAGGTTCTATTCATCATCGGGCATAGCTTGCACCTATAGGTTTGTTGCAGGGGTCGCTGCCTGTGAATTTAGGAGTGTTGACCTTAGATGACGTCAAAATGTCTCTGATATTTCGCGCCCGTCTGTAGACAACACGTGCATGTTCAGGGAAGACGCTTTTCAACTTGTCGCTTTCGAGAAGAATATTGTGGTGCTTTTTAATGATACTGTTTATGTTAGGGGGAGAGGCAGAATACGTTAGAATGAGATTTGGAGTGGTGTTAACGGATTAAGATTTTGGTTTGCTTATTAAGAGACGGTGGTCCTGTTTGCTAGATTTCTTGATGGCATCATTGATGCCAGACGGCGGGTATTATTGCCGAGTGAGGTCCTTACTTAGTTGTTCACAGTTGGAGGCAAAATCCGCCGCGTCAGAACATATCGGCTTGAACCCAAGGGGCTGACTGTATGGTACGCCGAGCTTACAGTGCTGCTTTTAAAATGGAGGTATTGGTGTCGGTCAGTAACAAGCTTATTGTCCGATATCTTTACGGAAACGTCGAGGAAGTTTATGGTCGATGCCGAATACGTGTGCGAGAAGGAAATGTTTTTGTGGGTGTTGTTGAAGGCGGTGATGAAATCTTTGAGTTTTTCTTCGCCGTGGCACCAAATGAGAAAAATATCGTCGATGAACCTTCGATAAAAAAGGGGGGGAGAGGGGTGGCGGAACGCGGCGCTACTTAAAAATTTAGATTCTAATGTACCCATAAAGATATTGGCGTAGTTGGGTGCTATTTTTGTTCCCATCGATGTACCATTAGTTTCGACATAGTGTGTTGTTGAATTCGAAGTTGTTCATTTCTAGGACTAGTTTGAGAAGTATTCCGAGAGTTTCACCATCAACTGGACTATTTGGGAATGAATTTTCGTAGGCCTGAGTGACATATTTGACGCCGTCTGAATGCGGAATATTTGTGTTGTACTGAAGATGTATGACATGCGCCCGAACGCCTGGATGCCGAAGACGACGACGATCGGTGGTTGTTACCCACGCTCTTGCGCGCGCTCGCCTGGACCCAGATCTACCTTCCTGCTAGCAGTCTGTAAAACAACGTCGCGGCCTGCTTGAAGACCAACATCCACATTTTAAGTGGTGGAGGTGCGGGGTACTGCTCATCGTACATCCTGGAACTTCGCAGCCGGACGCTACCATCGCCTTTGATCATGTCTGACCCAGCTCCCTCGCAAGCGGCTCCCGTACCAACGACGATCTTATGTTCTGGCTCTACCCGACAACGCGATCCGCCTGTATTCAGCGGCGCCGACGACCAGGACGTCGAGGATTGGATCGCCGAATACGAACGGGTGAGCTCCTGTAACAAATGGGACGGCCGCGCCAAGCTCACAAACGTCCACTTTTATATCACCGATGTAGCTGCTCTCTGGTATAAAAACCATGAGAATGAAATAATGGACTGGTCGACCTTCACGACAGCCATCACAGAGGTATTCGGTCGTCCCTCAGTGCGTCGACTTCGCGCGGAACAGCGCTTGCGTAGTCGAGTCCAGCGCAGAGAGGAGACGTTCACAAGCTACATCGAAGATGTTCTCTCCCTTTGCAAGCGCGTCGACCCATCTTTCGCCGAAGCAGAAAAAATAAAGCACATAATGAAAGGGGTCGATGACGATGCATTTCAAATGCTCGTCGCCAGAAACCCACAGACCGTAGCCGACGTGATACAGCTCTGTCAGTCATACGACGAGCTACGAAAGCAGCGTGCCTCAACGCGCCGAGCTGTTCAAGATCAAGCAGAAATATCCACCCTTGCCAGTGACGTCGCTGCTGATCACACCGCTCTACTGCCCCACATCAAGCAGTTCATTCGCGAAGAAGTCGCACGCCAGCTGTCGCTTGTCACCCACACACCCGAGCCGATGACTTCCGCTTTGGACCCGCCTCTTCGCCATGTCATTGAGACGCAGGTCGCTCAGGCACTACCACCTGCCCCTGCGCCTCTGCCTGTTGCTACACCGCTGACTTACGCTTCGGTTGTTGCCAGACAAGCCCCACCGGTCCCTGGCGCCTACCGGACCACGGGTCCCTTGTACACGTCGCCGCCACCTTCACGCACCGTGCCATATTCCTCTCCGCCCCCCGGACCAACCCGGGCTAGCACATGGCGCACCAGCGATAACCTCCCTATATGCTTCACGTGTGGCTTCGCAGGACATGTAGCCCGATACTGTAATCGGCGCCGCTTCCGTTACCAAGACAGTGTGGCCCCTCCAACCTATCCCACTCACCATTCGCAACGAGCTCCTTCTCCAGTCGCCGACTCTCCTACACGCCGCCCCCTTGAGTCATACCGCTCGTCTTCTTCACGTCGTCGATCCATCTCACCGATGCTTCGTCGCCCTAGCCCCGCTCGAGAGGAAAACTGACAGCCGCAGTTCCAGAGGCAAGAACTGCGTCTTCGTCGAACTGTCCAAGACCTCATTTTTACCCGCCCAACGAAATTGATGTGTTAGTAGAAGGTGTTGCCGTGCGCGCGCTTGTCGATACTGGAGCCGTTGTTTCAGTAATGAGCGAAAAACTTTGCCGCGATTTGAGAAAAGTTACCACGCCGATTTCCGACCTTTCCTTGCGAACAGCGACCTCGCATCACATCAAGCCTACCGCCCAGTGCACAGCCCGTGTAATCATTCAAAATGCCATGTATGCCGTTAAATTTATCGTCCTTCCCCGCTCCTCATATGATGTCATCCTAGGATGGGATTTTCTTTCCGCGCATCAAGCCCTCGTAGACTGCTCTCGTGCCGAACTTATATTGTCGACGCCGTGCCCTGACCTGGATGACCACAGTGCCCCTAAAGTGTTTGCCGCAGCAGACGTCCACATTGCGCCCTTGTCTGCCGTTCTCGTGCCGGTATTTTCGCCTGCCGTCACTAACTCATCTGTTCTGTTTTCACCATCTGCAGCTTCTGCAAGTCGCCGAAACTTTCTCCTCCCGTTTGCTGTAATTACCTTCTGCAGTGGTTGTTCGGCAATCTATGCGTGCAATGTCTCTGCATGTCCATTACTTCTGCTGCACGGCGAGTGTTTGGGGAGCTTCGAGACATTTGACTGCATCTTCGAGGATGCAGTGGAGAGTAGTTGTACTGAAGATGTATGACATGCGCCCGAACGCCTGGATGCCGAAGACGACGACGATCGGTGGTTGTTACCCACGCTCTTGCGCGCGCTCGCCTGGACCCAGATCTACCTTCCTGCTAGCAGTCTGTAAAACAACGTCGCGGCCTGCTTGAAGACCAACATCCACATTTTAGTGTATAGAGAGGCGACGTCCAGAGTAACTAACAGACTGTCTTTTGGTATGACGAGATCCATAATATCCGCTAGAAAATGAGTCGTGTCCTTGACGTAGGAAGGTAATGTTGGTGGAATGTCTTTGATTAGGTTATCGATGAAACTGGATATTGGTTCCGTTACTGTGCCATTACCGGAAATCATGGGTCTCCCTGGGTTGCCTGGTTTGTGTATTTTGAGTAACATGTAAAATATTCCGGGCCGTATATATATATATATATATATATATATATATATATTATATAATTTTGATTTGCAGGGAAAACTAGTGCGAAACTACAATGTGCCAATAAATTGAGGAATGACAAAGAAAGAAAACAAGGATATTTTCTCTATAAATTCACGGGGCCTATGAATCTATAGCTTATAGGGCGCTTCTGCATCGCAAGTGCGACATGTACGAAGCATATCGTTAAAGTTTCCGGATAGAAAAAACTGTAATAATACCGCTCTTGAAATGGGCCTAATTTCTCTGTAAAGCCACGATTTCCTCTAAATCTTCGTTATATCACAAGGATGGAACGTATGTTTATAAGGACATTTGATGTGGACTGAATTTAGCAGCCAAATTACACACAGACCCTCCATAGAGCTATCAAAGAGCTTATAGCGTCATAGAGTAACGGCGCACTTTAAAAAAAAAGTAACAGTCATGATGATAAATATTATCGCTAATCACTGTGACTGATGTAAAATGATGCACAAGACAGGAATCACTCTCCATTACCTCGACTACCTTAATTTGTCGGTACGTGCGCGGCTGCCAGTGTTGTAGGCATTACTGATAAAATTTAAGAAAATACGTTATACGTTACGATTATCAAAAAAACAAAAGGTGTGTGTGTGCGGGTAAGGGGGGGACTGCGACCCTTGTACGTCACTTATAAACTGTGGTTACGCCTCGCAGTTAGCTCTTCAAGAAGGAAAATAACGTGCTTCACTGTGTCATCATTCAATGGTTAGAAATTTTGCATAAGGCGTCTTCGCTGTAGGAAGTCAAAAGAGAAATTTTGTGAAGGCAGTACTTTTTGTACAACTTCTTGGCCGAGCAAAACGCTTTTACCAGAGATACCGATTTAACGAGGAGGAGACATTGCCTAATGAGTAGCACTTTTTTCAATAGTCGCCTAATTTGTTAATAGTCGCCATACTGCGAGTATTCTACCTCAGCGGCTCTTGGTGAAGCCGTTCTGTCAACGTAAAAACAACACAAAAACAGTCTTCATCATTAAGTTTAGATCTGAAAAGAGAAGTTTGCTAAACGTTAAAAAATTTAAAGTTATTAATTTTTTTAAAAGAAGGACGTGTTACAAAATGGTCAGAACAAAATGCAAGTTGCCAGTGCCGCAATAATAAATTCCTAAATTACATTTGCCTGCACACAAAACCGCGCTTTTTTCTGCTAATTTTAACTAACATAATTACTAAATAAATTGTGGGTACTTATGTTTAAGTGTTCACGGCTGAGCATCACTCACAAAGGAATCGAATAAGCATAAATTTTGCTGCAGTTGCATACAGAAATTAGCGAGATTTGTTATTTGTTAGAGCTGGTAATTAACAGAGTTAATTACCGGTGCTAGAGTGTCACATGGACAATATTCAAGCCTTCAGCTTTATGCAAGTTTATGCAACGGCTGCGTTTTACAGTCATCATCAGACGTCTTGCTTGGATTCATATTATATGTGCGCACCAACGCTCACTACGGCTTTTCAAGTGCGCTACCTGGCAGGACTTTTAACATTCATAAAGAGCTGGTGAACACGTGGAAAGTCTTTTCGAACTAACTCCTCTCCTGTTTCAACTCCCTTTCTTTTTTAATAGCAATATATTGCTAGCTTTCAGCCCCATCAGTATTGAAATGCACTTCGTAACAGCCGTGTTTTACGGCAAACATAATTAACATAACAAATAACTAGTCACGTGGGCCTTCTAGGCACTGAAAGAAAAACAGCCAACACAAGTACGTTGTCCGCGAGAATTTCGAAATGGTGAAGGGTACGTTACTAGTTACCAAAAAGTTAGCCCGTTACCGGTACGTCGTCACTTGAAAAGTATTACCGCCAACACTGGTAGATGAAGAGCGACTGCGCAAGGTGTACTTGCAATGTTGTGTGCTGGCTGGTTCGCGTGGTTAAATCATTTCAAATTTCTGCCCGCTTCCTCGGCTCAAACTGTTCGTTTAACGCACGTCCACCGTTTCTCGAACTTTCTCTGGAGGAACTCTAGGGAACTATAGTGCAACGTATGGGCGCCGTTATAATGATAATTAGTTGCGCATACACATTACAACTAATGCACACACATCGTGTATAGACACGCCATCAATGCAGTGCGTATAGCCACCAAATATGCTTGATGGTTCTTCTTCATCTTGCGCTGCGCAGAGTAAAAGCTGAATACAAAAGTTAACGACACGAATAATAACAAAAAAGGGCTAGGATGGAGATGAGCGTAGTTCGTCTTCGTCCTTTTTGGTTTCTACGTGCCGTAAATGTATAGCATGGAGTCCTCGCTCAGTGAGCATAGGAGCATGCTCAGTGAGCATAGGAACAATGTCCTCACTTTCCCAATCCTTCTGCAACCATCACACGAACTCATGAGTCGGGGAGCCTGTTGGTTGCGCATTCCCTAGACGAAATTGCCTACCGTGCGTTATCACGTAATGATGACGAAATGGACACCGCGGCTGTATTGCACCACACGAGTTCGATGAGCTCGCGTAGCTCCATGGCGCGTGTACAATTGGGGACGCCGTTAATGGCATTAATCGCACCGCTGGCCTTCCGCATTGCGCGATATGCTAGAGAAACCCTTCGGGGCCTATCCGACTTCCAGTCGCGGTTTGTGGTCTTTCGTCACGTTGCTAAGGCAACGACGACCTTTGAGTAAACCCGCGGCAGTGCATGATGTAAATAGGACAGGTATGGCAGCGCTTGCAGTTGCCTTGCTTTATTAAGCTTTGTGGCCCTCCGGATATACTGCATCCCCTTGAAACGCGGGACACGTTTCTAAAGAACGGAAGTGAAAGCATGGTTTGCTTTTTTTGTGGCGATTTTTCAGTGTTCACTGATCTCCATAAAATTTTCGATATATATTCTCCTCCGTACTGTAATAATAGATGCCAAGTTAGGCAAATGTAGATCATTTAGCTTTCCTGTAAATGAATGTTAAAAATTTTTAGTGGATTCCCACGCGGGCCACCCTGTATTTTTTTCACGTCATCACCTTCAACGCTGCCTACCCAAGCCAGTGGGCCTTTAAAAGCAAAACGACGACACTTCAGCGCTCAAATTGCCGCTGCCGTGATCAGAAAAGCTGGCATAACTCGATATGTCATCGAATGACACCGCCACTGCCATTTCTATGGCCCCAGTTGCACATTTCTTGTGACGGGAAGGTTGTGACGTCACCACACACGCTGCACGAAGCGTCTACCCGTTTCGGTTTCGGTTTGAAGACTACTCTCAGTTGCTTGTTTAAAACTGTTGATGTGTTTCTGAGCAAACTCAACCACCCTGGCGGTTACAGGACTATCAGTACCATATGAGAACATTGATATCAGGGCATGGTGAAAAAACCGCCGGAGTTGCCCTTTAAGTTAACGAGTCTCTCTTCCATGCTCGGTCTCATATATCATGAGTTGTCTTTCCTGGACATCTGCTTAAAGAACTCCCGCCCTGTTCCTTTAGTATAACTTCATTACATTAGCTGTGTTGCTAAAATTTATTTGATTGGCTAGTTTATCACAACACTTGGTGAGGGGGAGGGCGGAGGGAAAATCCATTCAAAGATGGGTTTCGCCCCATTGCGGGCAAGGGCAGCAGCTGAGGCATGTTGTCGTAAACTTTGAAGAACTATCATTTTACATACTACGTTGTCATACACTACGAGGAAACAACTAATGAGGTCAACAATCGTGCCCTACACAGAGCGCCACGCATTAGCAAGCATCACGTTTCTATCATCACGATTTGCCGGAAAAACATTTCATTACAAATATCGCATTATAATAGTGTACTTTTCAGTATATAATTAAATAAAAATCAAAGACAACACTAGAAAGACGTTCTGTCAAGAGGCTGCAGCTAAACGGACGCTGTTCCTGTGGAGCGGCATCGTGAATTCAGATGATAACAGAAACGATTGCACGGGCGTTGGTAATCGCGGGGGTCTTCCGGGCCATTATCACGATGTGGTTACAAGGCGCGCCGTGGTGCAGGGCTCCGTAAAACTCGACCACCTGTGATTTTTTAAAGTGCAGTGAAAACGCACAGCACGAGCGGGACTCTGCCGTTTTCGCCTCCAGAATGGACGGCTGTCGAGGACGATCTGACCTTTATGCACACTTGCTGGGCTTAACGTATCTAATTGTCACCTAATTATCAGAAAGTGTATTGTCGTCCATCGCGTCACTGAACGTCACGAGGTGGCAATTCCTTCGCGCACTATATTATTATTATTATTATTATTATTATTATTATTCCTAGAGGTATGTTCTGTCTTCTATTTTCTTTACCAGTAGTTCATTCTTGTCAGCCAAATAGGTTGGAATAATTTTCATAGGTAAACTTCTCAGTATAAGTTAACTTAGTGCCGGTAAATAGTGTCCCGTGGAGATGGAGAAAAAATCGTGGCACATCCCTCCCTCCTCGCCTTGATGTGACAAAGTGCACGATGTAGATGACACCCAGGTAGGGCGCCGACGTTCCTAAACAGTGCAAGTAGCCGTTCCACGCCTTGAAACCGTAAATTCACAAACAATTATAGGATTTACGTTTTGCCGGTCTTACAATGCCGGTGCCTTTACGCATTTTATTAATATTTTGTCCTCATCTGTATCACATCAGAAGAGGAGCCTTCACTAAGGTAGCCTAGCAGGCATACCTAGAAGAGTGAATTATACGGTACAAATGAATAATAATTGCTTGGGTTTTACGTGCCAGGATCCCCGTATGATCATGAGGTGCATCGCATTGGGCGAAGTGCCTCAGTGTCCCCCATCCCGTTCCCATGTGTTGGGTAGCAGCCCGATTGTCCGTAACTTGTTAACCTCTCAGCCTTTCCCTCTCCACTATTTGTTATCTCTCTCACGCAGTGAGTGGGCTACGGAACTCTTCACCACCTGGGTTCTTTAACGTGCACTGACTTCGCACATTACTAGAGCCTCTAGCATTTTATCGCAGGCAGGGCGGTATCGAACCCACGTCGTCCGGGTGAGCAGTAAAGTACCAATGTTACCGTACCACCTTGGCGGCCCATCCAGTACGAGGTTGAGACCCACTGCCGCAGCCTTAGAGAGCTTGTCAATTTCCTCGACATTTTGCAGAATCCCGACATTGGCGAAGCACGTCTAAATATGAAACTCGTTCTGCTGATTCTTAGGGACCGTCAGCACACCAGCAGTATACCCCAGGACGGTGACTTCCTTAGTTCATCGTGCCAAGGGAAATGAGCTGCGTTCCATATTATCCGTATGTTGCCACTTAATGTGCGACCTCTATTCTCCGGTGCGCCCGCTATACACTATCGCTTCTCGACCATTTCTACAACGCTGGCGGTTCTGAGGTATTGAGCAATATCCGAGCCCACAGTACCCAGCAGCATAATATGGAGCCGCTGTTGCCGCTACGTTGCTCCATCGTCGAGCTATCCGATACCGGCGTACTGTACGAGCTCCTAGAATAAACGGAAAATCTAATTGTCTCGCAAGGTTTAGGGCGTAATAGAGTAACCGAATAGCGGGGCATTTTAAATGTGTCATTTTGCAACCGAATACCACTGCAGTTTCGCTGTAGCGTCTTGTAACCTAATAGCGGACCATTAACGTCGTGGAAAACGTCCACAAAACATAGGCAACCCCCCCTCCAGCCCACCTTCCATACACGCTCAAAAGCACGCCAAGCCGCGGCGCAAAATAATACATCGGGAAAAATAAAAATCCGTGCGCACTACCGTACGAGAAGCGTAGTGCACCTAAAACTCGAAGTTCCGTATTTCGTTTTCCTCTTAAGACAGTGCGGCTGCATTCCGAGAGGATACATGTTCATTCAAAATATTTATTCTTCTGAATGGCAAGTTATGCACTGAGTCAGCGCTCCATAAACCGTTTTACAACGACAACTCTACATTTCATAAGGCACGTTTCTGAAATATATTTTGACCTTTTCTCACGCTTGCGCTTTCGTTAACGTTACAAAAGTGCACTTTAAAACTAACGTTGGTTAAACCATACAGGGCTTAGATGCCCTCCTACTGTAACTGTTGCACGCTGCCGCAGTGCCTTAGTGGCTATGGCATTCAGCTGATGATCGGAAGGTCGCGGGCTGGAATCCTGGACGCACCGCCTGCATCTTGGTGGAGGCGAAATGTTGAGGCCCGTTTACTGTGCAATGTCAGTGCACGTTAAAGAACCTCAGGTGGTCAAAATGTCCGGAGCTCTCCACTACGGCATCTCATGATCACCTGGTGGTATGGGGATGTAAAACGGCAGAAGACAACCAGTTAATTATCTGGTAGCTTCCTATATCTTTGTGTTTTACTAAAGAAAAAGAATGGGGGGGGGGGTCTTTTGTTCGGGAGTCTTCCATGGTGTCTCTTGAGTGATGGAAACGATGCCTGCATTTCAAAGTGAAAGAAAACATTTCGCTGCCAAGGTATAGTTAGTTGCCCATGAATGCAGCTACAGTAATGCAGAACAGAATAACCACTCTGCAACTGACGGGCCGCTTGAGAAAGTTCCTCACCAGCAGTATAGGCTCCTCATGGGTGGAAGAAGGGATACCGAAGAATGGGCTGGCAAAGTTTCGTCGAGGCCTTCGAGTAAGGCAGATTGGTTCACTAATGGGGTCCGCCTATGAGTGTCAGACGATTTCCAGGATGAGAACTCTGGAGCACGAGCTCCCGAATGTAGGAACTAGAGCTCGAACCGGCAGCAGAGAGAGGGCGTGGAGGCCAAGTCCACGTAACCGGGTCAAGTCGAGGACTCTTAGCTCCGTTCAGGAACTCGATAGCCTAACATGGGCTGACAGCATCGGCTGCTTGAAGATCTGCTTCAAACGTCTCGTTCCTAATGGTTTTCGTCCCTCGTGCTATCTTCCGTGTCACCTATGTCTTCCTTGGGGCCTCGACTGATTGGTCAACGTGCATCACGCATCAACTTCACTCATTTGTATTTCCGCCATTCACCCACCACTGATGGTGAACTACCCGATCACTATCAGAAACACTGGTCATGTCGCTTCCGTGGTACCAAGGGGCATGTCTTGGCCAAGTCCGAGGCGTCCGCTATTTTCTTCGTTTTCCTCATAATTGGCACGCGGAAGGCTGACGTGCTGAAACGACTGACCCCGCGCACAGGGGCGTTCAGCCGCGCGTGCAAGGCGGCTCGCTGTCCGGGCGCATATAGTACACGCTCGCGCTTTTTGTCCCAAGTGTCGGTGCGGAAATGACGCGACGTCGCATTTGACGCCCGCCGTCCGCGCGTGAAAAAGTCCGCTGCTCCGGCGGTCACATCTCGGAAGCGAGACAGAGAACGGCCCGCTTTTTGGCAGGGGGAAGGGGAGCCCGTCTCGGCGGCTGTGTCCGCCTGCACCGCACACAAGCACGCGGCTGGCGCGCGCAGGCTGGCACGCGCTCCCATCACAATGGCCCCGTGGCGCGCTGACCCTGGCAGCGTGCAAGGGCGGCCCTGCTAGCACGGCCGGTCGCCCGAGCGCGATTTGGGCTCCCCCGCCGCGTACGTGCTCCGGTCTGCGCCTCCGGTTTCTCGCCCTTTCCGCCTTCACGGTTCGTTGGTCCCCACTGTAGCCCGCAGACCGGGGCGACTGCTGTGGCTCTGCTCTTGTGCGGTTGTGCGAGCGTTTATACACACTGTATGCGCTCGACGAGGCAGGCGGATGTTTTACGACTGAACGCGACCTGCCAGGTAGTCGGAGTATAATTTTTTCCGGTTCGCGGAAGGGGCCACCAAAACGCCGACAATTTATCGCCACGTAGCGTTTCCTGACGAGTCCTTCGCTCTACGCGTATGTAACTCGAATGCTGTTGTCGCCGAGCGGCGCGTTTCGCCTTACCGGGCCTCACTGAAACTCTTGCCGCTGCAATGGGTACGTGAGTGTAATGTGCAAGAGGGAACGTTCGCTACAGATTCTTAAACATTTCTGCACTGCCTACCGCGTTTCCACCTTTCATTCTTTCGCTCACACAAAATGCACGGCATGAAAATGCTCAGCAGCAGAGTTCGCGGAGCGCACGTGTTCTAAGAAATAGTTTTCTGCCGCACATTATGATGCTGGATACCGCCTTCTTTGAAGTCAACCGCCGAACTGTATGCGAGATCCGAACAACCGTCTTGTTGGGATAAGAGACGACAGAGGTCGAAAGTATCGCGTTTCGTCTGCTGAAAAATGAGAGCCGTATCGGCGGCTTGAATTGTCAAGCACAATGTCGGCAGATTTGATGCCGGCTGCCACGGCTGCCGTGCAAAAACACTCGTGTATAGTTGCATGCATGTGCTCGTTAAAGGGCTTATAGGGTGGTCGAAGTTAATCCGGCGTGTTTCATAGTCATGTCTGAACCAAGCATATTAAACCCAGAGAATTATTTATTTTCGTATTATTGAGAATTACAGCGCTGAGAGATATAGATATAGATAGGGAGAGTTTTGCCTGGCTGTATATCGAACGTGCCATTGCAAATGAAGGCTACGCTAAACGAACTGATAAGCTCAAAACAATTGGCAGACGCATTACACGCAGCACTACAGTTAATAATTGAGAAGACACAGTGTCTCGTAGAAAAGTGAGCAGCACTTTGCACAAAAACCTTAACCCAGCTCGTAACACTTCTCTTAATGCCAAACAATTGGTCCTAGGCAGTTCTTCCGCTGGCTGCTTGGCATGACACCGATTTGCACAATGCGAAGCACCTGCGCAATTCTTTTTTTTCTCTATCGTCTGTTTGAACTGCTTTTGTATCTAAGGCATCCCACTGAGTTATCGTTCATACAAAAATTTAGCAAAAGCATTGTTCTTCGGCTGTAGTGGAGCGATTGAAAGGCTATGTCCTCCTCTAGTTGAGAGATATACATAAGGCATAGATATTGAGTTGCCCATTAAAAGTATTAAACACGAAATTAATCGTGCCATTCTGTTCCTGCCTGTGGTGTGTTTTAAACCAGATTATGTCACCAATCCTGAAACCGACACCCTCTCATATCAATTAAATATAAATCTCACTACCTTGTTTTGAACTATGACTTATTGCTACTAACGTGATAAAGGGGTCCTGAACAATGCCAGCGTACTCAAAGATGCGCAGGACGAGAGTCTTACATGCGAAAAGCTATGTGTCAGACGGAGAAAGTCGAAGCGATCGTTTTAAATAATGCAGTTTAGACAATGGCTTCTTAGTGAGTGTAGATTATGTGATCGTTCCAGCGTAAATCACTTCGTGCGTGAAGACCACGATTGGTGTCGTATTTGTTGACCGCCGTCGCGGCGATGCTACTCTGGCGTTCCCGTGCATCGGTGCATGTGGGCGTTCATCGATCGGTATATTCGATATTCCAAATTCGATATGTTAACAAACTTTAAGTTTGGGTCAAAAGGGACATTCCTCATAAATAATGCTAACAGAGAGACAGAGAGAGAGAGGTAAGGAAAGGCGCGGAGGTTAACAAAACGCGCGTGCGGTTTGCTACCCTGCGCTGGGGAAAGGGATGTTCGCATGTTCATTATAAGGCATTGTTTTCGCTGCAGCCGGGTTCATTATAGGCCGACTTGACTGTAGGCAGCAGCCCGACCAAGTTAGGCAAGAGAGGAGCGGACCCTGGTGCCCAGATCTAGGCGCTGTTTCGTGCGCCTGCCAAATTTATCTGTCCATTGCTAGTGGCGAAACATCGAAGGGAACCAAAGCTTCCACTAAACGCTGTTTTTTCATACTGTTGATTACTCGAGATGCTGCTGACGAAGTCGAGCACTCGCGCGTACTTTAAAACCACATGAAAGTATGTTCAAGGCAGCGCTGCAAATAATACTCACTGAGAGGTACATATCCATCTGACCAAAAAGTATACAATCTAGAGTCTGACGACCTCATATAGAGTTTAAGACATCTATACACTCAGGCGAATCGAGCAACGTAAACACCTCAACCTTGAAATTTTGGTGTCCGTGGTCCCGTGAAACGACTTTCGTCTGGATGTGGCAGACGTCGTTAGAAGTGTTACAATCACATAGACAAGCTGAAATTCCAATGCAGACTGAAATTCCACTACAGTATCGCGTCTCTCGCCTAATTTTGCTTTTCCCACCCTCATGAGAAGCCTGGCGGCAGTCTTCGTAAAACTCCTGCGTAACGGTTATCCATATCAGCATGAAGTAATCAACAGTTGACCAACAACAAGTGTCACTGAAGCCGACATTTTGAAACTCTTCATGAAGTATGACACATATCAAAGCGAACGAAACTCCACGGATTTAATTTTTACTCCATCATTTTAATAGGGAAATAGTTACGGGTGACCATGTCCACTGGCTCCAGTGAGTGAGAAAAGTAAAACGGTTTTTTTCTTTCCAAGCCCGCCGCGCTGTTATTGCTCCTTTGAATGAAATGTAAATCTTTACCAGCGGTGCTCACACACTAATGGGTTCGGTATGGTATAAAAGGGTCGTGCATTCCGACCGGCTCCCTGTACCGTAATGAGTCCCACTTGGCCTAAATTATTCTAGACTTCCCACTGTGACTTCCCCCACTCGTTAGTTTGAGACCGTAAGGACCAGCAATTATTTCACTGCCTTAACCAACAGCACTGCCGACTACGAGAGCGGGAATCGGATTGCGGTGACAAACTGCCAGGACGCGTTAGCAGCATACGTGTGCAAACGGGCGGTCTTTACCTGTGGGTTCTCTTTCTCACCGCTCCTACCTCACGTTTCGGCAATATGCGAGCGGGGAAACATTACGAGGTTTGTTAAAACAGCGGTCTGGGCACGCACGGGCAATTTAGTGTAGGCCCCCGCAAAACGTGACTCGGGAGTCGCGCATTCGTCGACCGGCCTCGACCCTCGACCGGACAACGTGCGAGCGCCGTTCGATATGGGCTTCAGCGGCTAAGCCGGCGTCTAATTAAGCTGCTATGGCGCTACGATACCGAAATAGAAGGACCGCGATCGATAGCCGCCGGTGCTGCTTTTACGAGGTGATGGTATATAGTTGTGATGGAGAGAGCCTGGCTCCTTTTCAATGTCATGTCGGCTTAGATACAACTATACCATACACAGGTGTAACACGTGGTCCGTCCATTCAATAATGCAACTCTTCGCTCATGTGGCGTCATAGCTTTTCTCTAACGGGATGTTTGCGTGTGTGTATCAGCGAGGTAAAAGCGCAGAGAATTAGGTCGCGCAGCAGGCCACGGTCTCGGTTCTCGAAATAGATATTAAAAATTAAAATGCCAGCTCGCGGCGCCCGTTGCAATAACCTGCGAGAGGCAGTCTGGATCCCGCTCGCGACGTTAATTAGAAGCGGAGCGCCAGTGCGCTGCCGTGTGCTTATAATCCTGACGTGTTCAGCGAATCATCAGAACTACCTACTAAAGGAAGCAAAAAAATAAAATAAAAACAAGACATGAGAAAGTATGAAAAGCACTGAAGAAAAAAGAAAAAAAAACAGAGTTCGCAGCACTGGAGAATGGACTTTTTTATGTTTGCTTAGCTGTGGGAAGTAGGTAGGATGCGACCTCTTATTGCACCATTCTCTGAAATGGCCTTACAGAAATAAATCTCTTACGCCACCTACTTACACGAGGCACAGTTTTGCAGGCTGAAAGTGTAGTGATTTTTTTTTTCAGGCAATATACACCCCGCGAATTTTCGTTCGCTATATAGCACGGAGGCCATCACGAAAGTATCACAGTGACTATCCGGGGCTTGGAATTTGCTGGGCGGGTGAAGTCTCCGTTCTTCATACTTGATGGATACAAAGTCGAAGTGTCCTTCATATTCCGAAATTTTCGCCGAGATAATCGAACGCTTTTGAACGATGGCACGCTCGATAAGCCGTCGGAGTTTACGTAAATGCATTACTATTGCGTTAGAAGGAGCTGCTTCGCACAAGCTGTCCGTTTCGTGTGAGGCAATGAGAGCAAATCTTACGCTGTCTTCGAGGTCAAACAGCATACCTCTTGCTGAGTTTGCTCATTGAAAGATGCCGCGCTTTTACCTCTGTATAAGAGCCTCTTTTGCTATAGGACTTAAAAGGAGGAATACGTTGTGTATATATATATATATATATATATATATATATATATATATATATATATATATATATATATATATATATATATAGAGAGAGAGAGAGAGAGAGAGAGAGAGAGAGAGAGCGCCGAACTCAAAAGTGTACGTCCTCTGGGTGAATCCGATTCAGGGCGACGTCAGCGTTCACGTTCACTTGAGGCTGTAGACATTCCCAGAAAAGCGGTACTGACGCCTTGCTGATTTATTTACTTATTCCAACTGTCCAGCTGCAAAGCTAATATGGCGGATTTGTTTTGTGCCGCTTATATGTATGGAGGATCTCCGCAGTTGAACTATATTGCCGCAACTTATTGAAAGCGACGTGTTATATAGCTATACAAATGCTTCTTGAACCTGCTTTGCTTTGACAGACACAATATCGACAGGCGAATCGAGTACAGAAATACACCAATTATTACTATCTTAACAGCGTAGCCGTTGAAGCTGGGTGATGCCCGGTCTCGCTTATAGGCAAGAAATGGTCATCATTATGAAATAAGTGCACGTGTGTTTCTCCTATGAAATGCCCAATGTGGGGCAGCAATGATGATGGTGATGAGCCTTCAAATATGGCGCATACCCACTTCGGGGGATTGACCAAGACCTGATATGCTTAACATTTAGTTGGTATATTGTGCGAATACTTACGCGTGGGCTTCTTTCTCCTGCTTTGCCCATACCCTCAGTCCACTACTCAACAAAGGTGGAGGCGTTTAATCAGACTTCGGTTGCGCTCATGCACTCAGTATGCACTATTACATAAAGGCGGGTATGCAGCACAGAAAGTGGGTATGTTCCAAACAGGTATTAGCATAGCATGGCTATGCATAGTACAACAAGGTGATAGGGTAGAGAAGTGAGGGTGAGGTGGTGTGACGTGAGCGTAAGGAGGAATGAAAGGAGGAGGGAAAAGGGTAACGCATGGCTTTGCTTTCTACTGGATAGTTCGCGAGGGAATGCGAAACAAAAGTGAGGTTGTGGACTGCTATAAACGTGAGGAGCAGGGAAATGAGGTTTGCAATATATAAAGATATAAAGTCGGAAAGATGACAGAAGAAAGACGAGGTAGGTGCAGAAACATGGAGAAAGAACTTGGAGAAAGAATGTCAACACAAGGTTCGTTCACCTGCGTTCACAAGGTGGTGGCGCTTGCTTGCCAGCTACGCTCTTTACTCAGATTTCAGAGGCGTAGAACTGCCTTCAGATATTTTTTTTAATTAACATTCCTTACGATATGTTTATCGTGCGAAATTAACACATTCAAACGCGAGCCGGTTATTATGTCCGAGCCCGTCCGTGTACATCGCCTTCCTAAAATGTGGCGATTCCTGCTTCATTTAGACGACGCCGCTGTATTAAGTAACGTAAATACAATGTAGTCACATAGCAAAATGAATTTCTATTCCAAATTCTAAGTTCCAAAATGCCATTATGCATTCTACTACCTGGGTGCCTTCATTATAAACAGCTCCCAAGCAAGAAACTACGCGTGGGTAGATGTTGCGCTACGTTCTACAAGATGCGTTTGAAAAGTTCAAATAATGTAGTCTCGTTACTACCTCTTTCATGTCATGCTTGTTCTTTCTTTATTCATGCTCTTTGCATCCCTTGTGTCAGCACCCCTGAGCTGGGCAGCCGCATACATACATACATACATACATACATACATACATACATACATACATACATACATACATACATACATACATACATACATACATACATACATACATACATACATACACGTACACGCCTTCCTTGCGGAAAGCTATGAGCACACACCATAAACTACGCGTCGTTGCAATGCAGCCAATGGTGGTCTGCCAGTGCACTAAGGATTGAAACCAGCGCGAGCAGCATTCCACTTCAGTGTTGGCCCCGGGGCATGCTTGCTGCCTGTAATGAAACGGGGTTCGTGGCAGAGGGCATTCTTCCGTGCCAGCCTCTTTCTGCCAAATGCTCTCGGGGCACAACACAAGGACGAAAGAAAATGCCGAAGAAAAAAGATAACGGGGAATAAACAAAAAAAATGAAGAACACGCGGTTGTCTTCCTTCCACCCAGTTGAGTGCGATAAAAACGCAGCTCCGAAACAGAGCAAAGCAGACATGAGAACAGTGCAGGAGAGGAGGGGGAGCACGCGCAGTGTCTCTCGAGGTCCGATCGCGTGGCTCGTGAGGCCCCTTCGGCCCCAGTCGTCCTTGTCTCGATACACAACGTGCGTCGTGCCTCCTGGCTGTGCACCGATGATGTGCGGCGAACTTCACCCCCGCGGAACTGGTCGTGTCCCGAATGCGAGGCGGCACAGAAGGTGAGCGGCCATCGTCGGGGCCGTCGCTAACCCGTTTCACTACGCGTGTCCCTCCACCAGAGCACTCCCGTGCCGCGAAGAATTCAGTCACGAGCGGGCCAAAAGGTGGCCCTGATCCCCATACATTCGAGCCTGCACTACTTCCCCGTCCTTGGACAAGTCCGGCTGCCCGTGTGTCTATACATGCTCACTGCCACGCTCGATATGCCTCGCGGCAGCGGACCAGCGGGCACGCGCGATGGCATGTGCGGATGCATCGTCGATTCGATATTAGCACATGGCGATACATCACTCCCCTGTGTTGTGCGGGGGAGTGATGTATCGGGAGCGGTGCGGCGCCCTATACAGCAGCCGCTGTGTCTGATCTGAACGAGTGCGTGTGCTTTTTCGTGAAGGGGCCCTGGGACACCTTTTAAACAGCGTCAGGAAACGGTGTCGATCTGTGGCGGAGCCGCATGTGAACGTATGAGACAAACATTATATGGCAGTGCACGCTCTCAAGAATTCGCAGTTCGATTTGAGACGCAGTTGGAAAATGCCCTCTCTTCTTTCAAGAACATCATAACACTGATGGCAACGACTACTTCGCTTGAGGCAGAAATAGCAATGACTGATTTCACGATCGCAGAGAGGTAAACTGCTATCTCTTATTTGGTCGATTTTTACGCTTCTCAAATCTTTTCACCGAGCTCAGGTAAATACGTTCGCGTCTAACCACAGACGCGTGTCCTCGGCTTGACACCGTCCCACCCCTTCGCTGTACTACACTACGCGTTTTTGCAGGGCTGCACTCCATGAAAGTACACATTCTCTCGTGGCGCGAATGTATGCACAAACGCATAGCTTTGCGACACGCTTTGCGCCGGACAAATGTACGGACACTGTCTTTGTCTTGTTTTTCTTGGGCTTGCTCACGCCAGCAGCAGTTTCGCCAGTGTAATAGTGGGATGAGATCACGTTATCAAGAGAAGAAAGGAGTGCACGTGCGAACGCCTCACATTGGGCATTACATAGAATAAGTTCACGCGAGCTCTTGGGGACCTGAACTAATGATGATAATAGTTTTTTTTGGTTCTCCGCACGAGGAATTATTTGCTAAGCAGCTTCTCTGCTAAAAGCCAAGCGACGTCATCGATGTCCCAGTGACGTCATTAGTTGAAACAAGAGCAGACGCTTTCCAGCTGTGTTTGAAACACAATTACGTATTCCGATTTCAATTGCGCTACAATCAAAATTGCAACTGCAATTCCAAACACTACTGCGAATTCCCTGGCGCGTAAAGTGCAACAATATTTCGCGCAAGCATTTAATTTCATTTCGTTTTTACTGGAAATTGAGCACAACTTTTTGTTCATGACACGCTTTCTTTGAGTACATAAAGAAACTGTTACCTAAATCACAATAAATCATAGCCACAAACCCACTTATTTTACTCCATATTCTTGCACGTTCATGTGGGTATTGTCAATTATTGCCGCATTATAGAAATCACTCATTATAAAATTTTTTGGAGCTGATGACAGAGCGCAATCACGTAGCTGGTGCTCTAGGTGACGTCTTAGGGAATTACATACTAGTATATGAGAAGTAATAAATAATTTCTCCGGTTTCACATCCTAAACCACAATATATGATCATGAGAGACGCCGTAGTGGAGGGCTCCGGAAATTTCGACCACGTGGGGTTTTTTAACGTGCACTGATCGACATTTCCCCTCCATCGAAATGCAGCCGCCGCGATTCGATCCTGCGACCCTCGGATCAGCAGCCGAGTACCGTAGCCAACGAGACCACCGTGGAGGGGCATACAAGAATACGGGTTGAGCACCTGTGGCCTAGCATTGTGCTATGTCATTCGCTCTGTAATACTTTTTAATGCTCAATTGTCTAGTCAGAACCATATGGTTTGCAGCAGGTCGTGTTTGTATTGAGAGTGTGAGCAATTAGGGGTAGGGCAGAAAGTGGGGTCAAATTTGTGCAGTGTCATGCTACCGCGCCCAAGTTTGAAACTCCCGGCTGTCCGAGAACAACCAACGATCCCTGCAGGTCATGCCACGATAGCTGCGCCATCTAGGCACCGCACAGAGAGCTACGCGAGGATCCGCGCTGCCTCCGAGATTGCCAACAGACGGACCAACCGTGCGTGCGGGCTTATGGAAGTGCTCTCTTCTGAAATGGAGGAATATTAAATGTCCGAGCACTGGGAAACTGACTGCAATTTGCGTGTTTTAGTTAGTAAATTAGCTCTTTCATTGTTGTACTTGTGCCTGATAGTGCCAATACGGTGGTGCCATCCGAAAGGCCTGATTGTTTCTACTGCGGAACACCTGATTACGATTGCATAATTTTCTGCGGAACGACCTCGCCTTTGTCGTAGCGCGAGAAACAATGTGTTTGGCTACATGTGTTTTTTTATAAAGGGAATATAAATATGTAACTCGACAGGCGATGTCCGTGCCGATATCAAACGTATGTTAATGCGAGTGTCTTAATGGGATTTTGTAATGTTGACCAGTCCTAAATGCACTGGTATGAAATGCGTCTCTGAACCGACATTGATAACGGTATATTCCATTGCAGCCGCAAAGCTTTACCATTTGCAGGTATGTTGTTTTTGTGATTGTTCTCCGGATTTTCTGCCGGTCTCTCCTAGGAGGTGGGCATTGACACACACACACACACACACACACACACACACACACACACACACACACACACACACACACACACACACACACGCACGCACGCACGCATATATATATAGAGGGAGGGAGGAAAGCAAAAACGAAACCCGTTGAGAAGCCTAGAAAGGTGAACTTTCCCACACTGCTGCGCTGCACAGAGGCTAAGCATGAAAAACGCCTTATTATCATTTTACACGCATGCACAAATATACAAGGCCTCACAGGAAACACTGAGGGCGCAGGCTGACAACTGCCACCGACAGGAGCACAAAGGCTGCCCACTCTTTCGGGAGATGGGAATAAATATAGGAAGTGAAGACAGAGCAAGAGAAGAGATAAAAAAATAAATGACCGAGACTCAGACATAAATAAATTGGAGCATGGAAAAACATCCCTAAACGGCAGGTCAAATCAATTTTTTCAGGGAAGTTAGTAGGAATCGATGAGTCTGCTCACGTCGCGTTGTACACCCTCTCGGGAATAGGCTATTAAGGGTCGCACGTAATAGCCCAATCAGCCTACGCGATGTCACCTGCGCAGCAAATTTCATGCAAGCTTACAACGACCTAGCGCCGAAGCACTTGCGCGCTGGTAATTATAGTCATAATAAATGCAGTTTGTTCGTAAAGACTGAACATTTCAGATGCAAACACGTTCGTGAAGGGCTATATATATGGGACGTATGAAACGACAGCGAAGAACACTATTTACTTACGCTTTTCTAACGCACTCGCAGATTTTGTACAGCGTTGTGCGAGTGATCTGAAAGGGTCTTGATGAGCATGAAAACAAAATAAAAATTGTAGTTCGCGTGACAGCAGTACCATTGTGCAAGGGATGTCGATATCGTTCTTCTTCTTTCGTTTTTTTTTTAACCAAGGAGTCGTGTGATTGAAGTACAAGTGGCTTTCGTAGGGGATCGAACCGGGGACCAAGCACTTTCCGGAGTACTCGCTCAAACTGTGCAGCTAACTACGACGCAGAGGGGGTAGATAACGGGCAGGCGGACGCGCAGGAACTCTGTTGAATGGTCCATAACACAAAGAAAGAGCGTGCAAGGCATAGATACAAGGCAAGAGTAGAGAACAATACGAACTTCTCGTGTAATTCCATGTCTCGCACGCCTTTTCTTTGGATTAAAATCGCTAGAAACTCGTTCAGCTTTCTGTTCTTTCAATCTTGTAAAATTGTGGTGGCCACCCGAACCGTGGAGGAAGTGTCGCGAGAAGAAAATTAAACTTGTTACACACCTTATAGCAGCAGGAACCAAGAAACGAACACGCACCTAAGTCTGCCCCTAATATTAAATAAATAGTTGTGAAAGCAGACCCTTTGTGTTCAAAATCCCATTGCTAGTTGTGATGGTTAAGGACGTTCGTCACGTTTTGCCCTTATGAGGTCAGGGGACTATGAACGACAAGGTACAGCGAGCAGGAAATGAAAAACGTTTATTGAGGCGAATAGAGGCGTGGGTACAGCACAAGAAAACTAAAGGGCAAAAAGGAGCAACAAGGTCTGTTAGGGCTTCAGTCAATAAATGGCACTACAGGGTCATCTAAACAAAAAGGGCGTGACTAATTTCGTGAACCATCACACTGGTATTATTTTTTCTGTGTCCATATAGCCTGTTTGTCTCCTGAAAAGTATTTCTTTTGCTATTTCAGACTTGTGACATTTCTGTTTTTCCTGTGTGTACTTCCATTTAGTGGCACGATTATTGAGCGACACTGTCATTTCCTGCAATTCACTTCCTCAGACGACCAGCAACGGAATTAAATCACGAATAATTAGCAAGAATTAGCAAAATTTACAAATAAAAAGCACGTTTCAAGATATTTGGATGATAGATATAATGTCAGAGCTGGGGTCTTTTATACCGAGTAGGCACTCAACCATAAGTAAAACCCACGAAAGTTAATGCACTTACGGTTCAAATGAAAAGTACTTGTGGTTTATAGCTACATTGGATATGGGGTTATCAGCCAGGAAAATGCGGATATGAGTCACATGAAACAAACAAATAAATAAATAAATAAATCACCCAAGGCTCATACCCGCATTGAGGACTGCACAAGGAGGCCTATAGATCACACCAACGGCGAGTTGTGAGTGCCACTGCGAGACACTAAGTCAGGAATTAGGACCGCCTACCAGCTTCTTTCTTTTTCTTTGTATCTCGCTGCAAGTGTGTATCAAGAATAATTTTGCCATACTGCTACTTGTTGTTTACTTGGAATCAGGACTATTCTAGCTGCCGTTATGCAGTTTTTACCATGCCATTCCTTGCCGCTTCCATTGAACAGTGTACTTATATGGTGAAGTAAATTTCAGAATTTCATTTAGAAAAGTCGGTTACGATATGGCTTTCTACTGTTCTGCTATATATGTTTTTTTTTTTTGTTGCAAAGCATTTCTGCCTCGCACAAATTGGGCCGCGTATCGGAAAACTCTCACAATCCTTTGTCCAGGCCCACAAGAGTGCGCGTCCACTACTATGCAATGCCTAGTGTGCGGTGTTCACACAAGCGCTCTTCTTTCTTCCCTTGCGCACATGACCTCATCCCACTACTACACTGGCAAAACTATGGCTGGGCGGCCGTGAGCAAAGAAAAAGAAAAAAAATACAGTGTTCATCTATTTGTCCGGTGCACAGTGCCAGTTATAGAGGCCGCAACAACAATAGCGTCTCGCAAAACTACGCGTTCGTGCATAGCTTGGCACCACTAGAGCATGCGTCCTCTCATGAAGTGAAGCTATGCACAAACGCCTAGTGTAGTGTAGAAAAGGGGTGGGGTGGCGTCAAGCCAAGGCCCCGAGTCCATGCGTGCCGCGTTTGCCACTGCCTGTCATCCGACGCGAACGCCTTTACGCTGAGCTCGGTGCGAAACTCTGATAAGCATCCGCTGAACCTCGCAGTGCTTTGCGAGGCGTTTCCCGAAGCCTCGACCACGACGAATTGAGGGTGTACCGTAGACAGACGCGGACAAGCCAAGTGCCAATCAACTTCGCTGCTTCGTGACCCTTGCACCACTAGTGCGAGCTTGATCACTATTGTTTTTTCTTTCTTTTTTAACCTTAACATGCGTTGTAGGCAGCCGGACTGTCAAACACGGTGTTATCTCCTCCTTTCGTCTAGTTCGGCCTCTCGCTCTCCTTTAAGAAAATTTCGCCACCACACGTGAAACTACTTTGCCGTAAACGAAACCGTACACACAGCAAGGATGACGTAAGCACGCGACCTCCACGATCCGGTGATATCCACAGTGCCACAGGGCATTATTCGGAGCTTCTGAACACCGAGTGCGTTTTACTGTGATTTTTTCTGTGCAATAGATTTCAAGTTGTGCGCTCATTTATGTTTAGCGACAGAAGGTTTACATGACATTGGAAGAGGTGCTCGAGAAAACGCTTTTCCCGGAGTTAGTTCTGCGACATTTTATTAATGCGTCGATTAAATTTTTGATGGAAAATTCTCTTTCCGGTTTTTTTTTTTTTGGAGGATCTTTCGAATCGCTGCACACCTTTCTAACGCGACGCTTTCGTGCTTGACGAAAATATCGAAACATAAAACTGTTGTTCGTGTGTGTGTGTGTGTGTGTGTGTGTGTATGTGTGTGTGTGTGTGTGTGTGTGTGTGCGTGTGTGTGTGTGTGTGTGTGTGTGCGTGTGTGTGTGTTAGCGTATTTCATTCAAATTTTTCACAAATTATTCGGTTGTCGCGCCCTTAGTACCTGTAGCATAAAGATAAGAGGCCTGCGTTCTGCTGCCTGCAGTCTTTCAAGGCCTGTCTTTAGCCTTGTAAATCATTATGGGCAGCACATTACCGGCCTTGTTCATACATAACACGCCCCGTGGTGGATAATTTGTGACGTCCGAATTTTCAGGGGTTACAACTCTTCGGCATTAAATTTCCCGTTTTTTTTCTCTTCTGATCGCAGGTCCAAAACGGCATTGATCTATGCCGCAACCACTGCGATGTTATGGCTTTTTTTTAATAAGCCTAGAGCCAGCGCTCTCATGTGCCAATGTTCTTGCAGCCGCAGCGGTTTTGAAAAGTCAGCCTCGCCGCATTGCATGAGCGCCGCGTGGTGAAACGTACCAAAGCTGGGATCCGTGTCTGTGTATTATGCGCATGATCGCCCGCCTTGTGCTTTCGTTAAAACATGATACGTACCGTATTGTGGGTCAATATCAGTTAAGTGATTTATGGCGTCTTTAGAACGTAGTACGTGCCCGTATTATGGATTTTAGTAGGGCTGTGCGAATATTCGAAATTTCGAATAATTTTCGCATAGGGCTTGCTATTCCATTCGATTCGCACTTAACTTTTACTATTCGAGCTATTCGAAGTTGGTAATTAAGGGAAAAAATATGCTATGTCCCGTGACAAGTGGCCCATTCCCGCATGTAGTATGCTTCGCGGCATAGCACTCTTGTACTACGGCGGAGCTAACACTTGTGTGCTGCAGCGAAGCTAACACTTGCGTACTGCGGCGAAGTTCACTCGGCTTTCTGTTGCACAATTTTCTGTTGCAATGAAACTGTGGGAATGCACCATTCACGCAATAAATCTTTTGCCCATTTTTAACAGTACATTTCTCCATAATTAGATATGGTATTCAAAAAAATATTCAATTCGATTCGCACTTGCACATAAATATTCGAATTCGTTTCGCACTGGAAATTTTACTATTCGCACAGCTTTAATTTATAGTTGTTGAAGGATTTATTGTATCTTGTGAATACATGAGGCTCGAGTGCATATATATTCCCACGGCGCGTTTCTTGTTTCCGGAGAGAAACTTAGGAGCCTGTTGAGAAACACTATAGCCCTGATCTACTTAAGCACAAGGACGAAACCGGCACTGATGTACCCTTATGTCTTGCTTTAAATCTAGCGCTTCTAGCATTATGACACAAACTGTCACTCTGGAATTTCTTATATTGGGGCCGTTAAAAACCGTGGCATGTCACTTCGCATCCTTGCATGCCCCTTACATAAAGCAATTCTTAAAAAATAAAATAAACCGTGGCCCTACGGATTACGTATACCCCAAGGGAACTCATTCACAGTCCCTGTACATTCAATACTCCTGGACCACCACCTCACAAAAAAAAGGGGGGGAAACATACTGGACCCGCTTTTCGAGAGTTTTTTTGTACAGGGCCGAAGGCGCTATGCTTGTCCCGGCACTGTGTTCTGTTCCTGGAAACGTCAGCATTTTGGAAGGCTCATCGGTTTTTAAAAGCCTCTTCTGTGTATACGTACTACATACGCTGTACCTGTGTGAGTTACCTCGCTTCAGATGAATAAACGCGCGATCGCAAGTGCCAATGATTTACCGGTTGTCCTTCGTGTGTTCAGTAGAAACATGCGAAACTGCCCTTTTCATGTGTGCCGCCGCAGCTTCGGTATCCTCTCCATGGTACAAATGACCAGCTCAAATTAAGACAACATATATATTCCGTAATTTCTCAGAATGCATGACTTACTTTCAGCGCCCGCGTTTATTACTGATCGCGCATTACTCGGAGCTTCTGAACACTGAGTGCGTTTTACTGTGATTTTTTCTGTGCAATAGATTTCAAGTTGTGCGCGAATTTATGTTTAGTGACAGAAGGTTTACATGACATTGGAAGAAGTGCTCGAGAAGTTCTTTATTTATTTCTTTGTTACGCTGTGGGTCGGACAGATCTTATCGGCGCGCTTTGACTAGGACACTCCCGCTGTTCCTCTAGCTGTGAGATTCCCATTCTCTATCCGATTTTGCATGTATGCATAAGTAGCTCTGTACCCGTGGTCAATTCGAGTGAAGAGTCACAGTCGAGAGAAAACATTACTGCGGATATTACGTTCTCCGTGATTTCAGTTTTTACCTTAAATCATTATCTCGGCACCACTTGTCTGGCCTCTTACGAAGTTATAAAGTTTACTGCCTTCGCTCTTGATCTTAACAAAACAAGTAGAACAACATTTCAAAAAAATAAAAAATAAAAAATGCGGAGCCAGGAGGTCTCAGCGGTGGCGTTACACCGGTAGCACGCTGCCAATGCGTGTTTTGCCTGAAGAAGCAAGTGACTGTCGGAAAATGTTTTTGCCAGAGGGCTTGTAGTGCCAACGGGCTTTTATTGCGTGAGTTGCATGCATCCTCCTGACGTTGCGCGTGCACTTGATCTAAGCGACCCTAGCACTTGAGGTCGGGTGCGCTATAGTCGGGTCACGTTCAACCTTGAAGAGGCGCACGTGAATCAGGCGCAGCACTAGGGGATATGTAAGAAGCGACACAGGCAGCGAATTCTGACGGTGCATGAAAGATTAGTAACAGAATATAGTAGATATAAAAAGGGGGGGAAGTGGTGCTCTTGTCGCTTGACGGGCCAAAACAGTCTGCAGAGTTCATGTGGCATGCACCTCATCGAGGAAGACAGCATAGGAAAACATGCCATGCAACGTAGACCCGAGGGCAGTGGGATTCGGTTTATACGAATAGCATGCAGACCCCTCGTTAGTCGTCAGCTCCTCCATCGGCACTTTCATCTGCCCTTGGTGAGGCAGCCACGTGGCCTTCTCCGTACAAACGGCAGAAACTAATGCTGCTTCTGAAGACATATAGGCGCAAGCAAGAGCACGTTTGTCAAAGTAATTCAGGCGCGCTTCGTATTTCGGAGTTTCTTGCGTGGCACGCTCACTGCCCATCTTTTTCAAGCATACAGTTTTTGTCCTCGCTGAAACTTACGCTGTTCCAGTTTACTTCTGTCTTAGTGTACGCTAATGCACTTGAAAACTACTGTACCTGATTCTCGCAGCTTCTGTAAGATACTCGTGGAGCAAAATAAGGTTATTTAGATCCGCACACAGTTTCACAATTGTTTTTTATTTACAAAGGAGCGGAAATATTCTGGACGTGGATACCTCTTAAAATATTGACAGTCCGGAACTACTGAAGGCCCCACATGTATTACACGCAACGCATACGATGCAAAGTGTGTGACAGCATGAGACATGCCGGAACACATGCGGCAGGAGCGCCAGGGACTGGTACACGATAACAAGAGCGAGGCATCGACCGGCACCCTCCGTTCGCGATGGCAGGTCACGCTGGTAACATCGAACCTGGAAAAAAGCAATAGGCAGTAACATCGACACGTGACCCAGCCCACTAATTCGCCAGACGCGGATCGTTCCGATTCGCAGTTAGGCTTTCCTCGCTCGCTCGCTCACTCAGTCACTCACTTTGGCTAGCACCAACCATAACGATGGCGAAAGCATGTGGCCTGGTCGCCTGCGTATGGGTGCCCTTGTGCTAATGATAACTGGTGGGGATTTACGTAGCAAAACCACTATAAGATTCTGAGACACGCCCGGCATTGGGCGGCTCCGGAGTCATTTTGACCACTTGGGGTTCGTAAATTATAATTATTTCTTGGGCCTTGCGTCTCAAAACCACGAAATGTTTATGAGAGAAGCCGTAGTGCGGGGCTCCGGAAATTTTGACCTCCTGGGGATCTTTAACGTGCACTCACCTCGAACATATCGCCTCCATCAAAATGCAACCGCCGCGCTCGGGATTCGATCCTGCGACCCTCGGATCCCTAGCCGAGTACCACAGCCACAACACTGCCATTGCAGGGCGGCTCAACTGAGGGTTCCCGCCGTGATTATTTACGAGTGTTGAATCCCTCAATGCAACTATGCAACAGTCGCGTTCCACTGCGCTTGGCTGCTTCGGTCGGCCATTGACAGAACAAGTAGTTTTACGACAAGGGCAGAAGCTATTATTGATTGATCTGTGGGGTTTAACGTCCCAAAACCAGCTCTGATTATGAGAGACGCCGTAGTGGAGGTCTCCGGAAATTTCGACCACCTGGGGTTCTTTAACGTGCACTGACATCGCACAGCACACGGGCCTCAACATTTCGCCTCCATCGAAATGCCGCCGCCGCGGCCGGGATTCGATCCCGCGACCTTCGGATCAGCAGCCGAGTGCCATAACCACTAGACCACCGTGGCGGGGCAGAAGCTATTATTGTATCGTAAGACATGAATGTAGCAACAATTCCCTGTTTTTCTATGAACCTGTACTCTTTCTATTACACACGCTTTGTGCTAGTTTCCCGTTTCTCCCGCGCATGTACCGGCCAAGCATTTCCGCTCTTTTTCAGTCATTTTCGCCATAAACCTACATGCCCAGTAGCGAAGCAATCACAAGCAAATTGTTTAACCTCATTTATTTTTTCGTTACGTGCTCTTTGTGTAGGTCCTGTCAACTGCAGTTAGTGATGACAGAGGAGGTGGAGGGTTGTGGGAATCGCAGAAGGCCTGAGCGGTAGATAAATCCACAATGCGTTAAGCGGGGTGCAATCCCGTCCTGGCCTGGCTGCATTCTGATAAAGAAAAGAGGGGGAGTGTGGGTGTGTTGTAACACCTCTGCCCGCACTGAGTCTAAGCAATATACTCAAGTCGTAAAATTTTAAGTGTAGTCGCCCCCACTATAATGCTTCGTAATATTAGCGATAGCCAACGGGCCACCCCTCCTAACGCTCCCCCCGCCTCCACGCGCTCTCGTCCTTTCGAACTGAACATAACATCACCGATTGAACGACCACAAAAAGCTAGAACACTCGCTATGCGACGTATGGCATAGAGCACTGCACGGGCTCGGGCCGGCCCGAAAGCCCGGGCCCGGCCCGGCCCGCGGTCCGGGTCGGGCCGGGTGAGTAATTGCTGGATCGGGCTCGGGCCCAGGAGCTTCGGGCCCGGGCCGGGCCCGGGCCTGGGTCAGGCCCGAATCAGGCCCGGTTCTCATACGTGTCGGTAATGGCACGTGTATGCTTTTTGGTTTTGTTGTTGTTTTTTTTTTTTGATTGAACGACCCTAACCTAGTCAGGCTATGTGAGACGCCGTAGTGAAAGGCTCCGGGTAATTTAGACCACCTGAAGTGCCTTAGAGTGCACAGAAATCGCACGATACAAGAAGTCTAGCATTTTGCCTCCATCAGTAGGTTACATGTAATTTCGGGAAACTGCCTCATATAAGTTCACGCCATTATATTGAGTGAAACACGTTATTCCGTACCGTGTATCAAAAGAAATGGTAGTGAGGCAGCACTGCGGCAAGTGCGAAGCAACGGTACACTGCCCAGATTAGTGCATGTAAGATGTACTCATTGCAAATATTTATGATTTGGCAATCAGCAAATCAGAACTAGCATTTAACTTGGATGCTCATCATATCGAGTATATTTTTGCTGATTCTCACGGCCACCTTCGTCTTCGTCACACTTCGTCAGTAATTCATAAGTTTCCTCATTCGTCGGAGCACAAGTGTTCTCATGGCGCTCAAAAAGGTGGAGGCGCTCCCGAGACAAAAGTGAGCAAGCACCTAAGGAAGGTGATAATCATGATGATTTACTGCAGTACCCTTTGTAACAGGCGGGTGCATTGGCGTTCTTTACCGCATAAATATCTAAGGGGTCCAGAGACACCCCGTGTGGGCGAATTTTTCATCCCTTCAAGCGCTTCCATCTTGCTTCGAACTTCTGCCGCTTTTATATTTTAGCCGTTAAGTAACACACATCAAAACGGGAAAGATGAGCCCCTCCTCTAGTCAAAAAAACGTATGGCAGCTCCGCTGCTGTGAAACCTCAGGACGTGCGTAGCACAGGCACCCAGCGGTTCCCATTTGTAGAGTTCCCACTGCTCCGTTTACCAAAGCGTCAATGACCTCAATGTTTGTGGTAAGCAAGTAAGGTTTCCCCGGCACGACTAGAACTTGTAAGGCAGATTCGCTAAGTCGGTGTGCGACATGTGCGCTACTTTTTTGTCGAGTTTTATCAGCTGCGGTATCTCCGTCGCGTGTTGAATGTACCACGATCCAAAATCGTGGCGCGGGTAGCTCGGTGCGTGCGCTAACATAAGATGACTATAATGGGTAATACATATTTTGCGGAAGCTATTTACAGAGGCATAGACTGAGTATTCTACATGTTGAAACAAAAGCAGAAGGGCCCAAGTTCATACATATGATGGAACACGTAACTTATTTTATTGACTGAACAGTTGACACCTTCTGAAATGAAGCCTATATACTGAAGCAATAGAATATGCCTGATCCGCGTGAAATGTCCTTCCACGTGGGCGCTACCCCTCTCAGAAGTTTGCTTTTTCTCTACCTTCCGTCTTTTCTTGCCCACCGTAGTCACCGCTTTTTCCTTTCAAGCACACATTGTCTCCACCGTCACAGCCGCTAGCTGGAAGACTGCAACCACGACTATGAGCCATAGAAAGGCAGACTTCGCTCCCCTGTTCGCACCTAGGCCTCATGCCCTCGGCGGCAACCCTCTCTCCCGATTCCAGTCATTGCGTGGGATCGCGCTCCACACACCTGACCCGCCGCGTTCGACGGGAAGCGCAAGAAGCCACCGGCTAGTTCAGTTCGGCGCTCTAATAAGCAGTTATTTCGGAAGCCCTTAGTGCGGTCTTGATTTAAAGTATAACACTTTCAAAGACCGAGGACAGTCACACAAAGGCGACGAGATAGGCATCCAAAGTGAACAGCGAGGACGGTATTTCGCTCGCTAACGTGTGGCTTGCTTTGACATATCTATGGCACTACGGTGGCGGTGACCCGGCGAAAAACGTTCGGGAGAGGACTCCCTTCTTTTTATCACGAAAATGTAGCGTACCTTGGAGACAGTTGCCTAGCGAGGAGTTGAAACGACAGGTTTAATAACGCTACTCAGCCTGGCGAATCCTCCCAGGAGTAGGTAGAGGGCGTTTTTTTTTTTCTCTCTCTCTCGTTGCACTGTGCAAGAAACGAAGTTTTCAGGATAAGTTCTGCGCTATTTACTCAAGAGTCGCAGCAATTAATGTGCAGCAATTAATGTAAACTCAACTATAAATGTCCGCCGTTTTTCCACTTTATGTAGGCGTTGTATATTGTAGTCGTTCTTTGAAATGAAATAAGAACATTGCACGGTTAGCACTGCGTGCATGAGACAGCCAGCTATGCCTCCTCATATATCCCCCTGCAATTCTTTCGCAAAAGTGTTACGGGCGTAATTAACCGAAGGTAAACACAGTACCAGTGCAAATCGTGACACTGTCATAAGTTCTCACAAAGCTCTCCAGAAACTATCTTGAGTGCGGCTGATATCTTCACTACAAGCGAAGATTGGACAGTGCCTCGTTTATGCTCAAAGAATAATTGGTTGAATTGGGCCGGGCCGGGTCGGGCCGGGCCCAAACCTTTCGGGCCGGGCCGGGTACGGGCCGTATTTAAAAACACCGGGCCGGGCTCGGGCGGACCGGGGCACGGCGCTTTCGGGCCGGGCCGGGCCCGGGCCAGAAAAAGTCGGCCCGTGCAGTGCTCTAACGTATGCTGCAGCGTAATCAATGAAAACTTAGCAAAATACTTGCAGCAGCACGGCCCAAGGTATGTACTGCGGCCAGTGTTCTGCCATGTATGAGTCTTGCTGCTCGACATAAATGCTCGAGAGCGTTGCCGTAACAGTGTTGCCGCCATGCGCAGGCGCTCGCCCAGCGGATCGTGCGCGACCTGGAGCTGATACCGGCCGAAGAGCCCGTGCGGCTGCCGCGCGTGCGCCGCTGTCGCCCGTCGGCTGCCGCCAAGCGCACCACGTTTGCACCGCTGCCCGCTTCCACTGGCAGCGCCTCTGCCGACACCGCCGCGGATGCTCAGCACGACACCAAGGACAAGGCACGCACTTGCACCACACGCCTCTTCTGCCTGCCCTCACATTCGCCCTCGTTTTGCACGCATTTGCAATAACTGGTGGCAAACTCGAGGAGGTTGTGCTACAACCACAACCTCTCTGTAGCAGCTGAACCCCGGTACCCTTAAACCAAGCGGTGCTCTTTGAACTTCGACTGAATATATATATATATATATATATATATATATATATATATATATATATATATATATATATATATATATATATATATATATATATATATGAAGTGAAGGAGAACTCAAGGGTACCGGGCTATGGTCTGCATCCACCACCAATGAATGCCACTGCATCTGCTATCTTCACCTCCGCCACTAACAGAACACCTTGAGGACCGGTGGATATATAAAAAGCTTAGCCAACATATGACGCCATAGAAATGGGCAACTGTACTGGTTGGCACATTTAAGTAAATCAGCTCCAATTTGAGGTACATTTGTAATACTAGTGCCTCGTTATATTGTCAGGCACACAGTTGTCATTAGTATATTTTTTTTCTAAGCCACGTGTTCAGGCCAGATAATCACGTAGTCGTCACCATCTTTCTGCTCAACTTAAGCGCCAGGATATTTCGCTGGCCGACACCACACCCCCGTGTACTGTCGATGCTTAGCCGTATAGGCGTCGCCGGTTTCAGCACCTAGCGTGAATGCGAAAGTCACTTTCAGCAAGCCGACTGGGTTGCACATTCTATCTTTATGAATACTTGGCGATTTCCAATAATGAAATTTCGAATATGAGTACAAATATTCGATATCTAAGGTTCGCTGAATATTAAACCATTCGAATATACGTACACCTCTGCTAATGCCTGAAGTTTGCAATGAGGCAAGCGCGCTTTCTAGCCACTGTTTATATAAGCATGCTTGGCACGCCTTTTTTTGCTGCACTACCTGTGGAACAGTCGCGCGCATTGAGCCAGAAGTTCGAGTTTGAGCGTTTGTCACCGTAACAGCGACTAAGGCCGATTGCTTGTTGGGCTAGTTGCCCTTAAGTTATTAGTTCAAGATTCTGCTGCTAAACTTAGGCGTACCCAAGAAAGAAACACAACAGTGCTCCTTCTTGTCTGTTGGATTTCTTTTTCGTCTATGGACAGTTTTAGTACTTAATTGTTGAGTAATTATAGCGTCTGCTCCCGCCAGCGAGGTGCAGTACTGAGTATTCAATGGAAATTACTATGACTGAACAAGTCAAACAGGATCATTAAAGTTTCGGAACCATGTACAAGTCCCTTGTTCACAGTGCAGTGGACGCTGCGCTGTTCCCGGGTTGAATACGCAGTATGGGGCGTAATACGTTTAAATACTGTGGTTAAACATTGTTTGGTTACATATGCAAACGACAGCGCTACGTCCGCTAGATTAGGGGGTTTGAGCGTGTCCCGTAATCCGGTATACGCAAAGCCGTACCGGATACCCGATAGCACATAGCGTCGTTTGTCGCACTCAGCTGGCGCCAGCTATTGGTGATAAGCAGAACAAGCAAAACCACGTGATCTATGTCCTCCGAGATTCTTGAAGCCAATCGCTTGGCCTAGACCCTCAACAATCTGAGTGTGGTGCTCAGAAACGGTGTGGAATTGTCACGGATGCTTCACTGTCGAAGCTTCACGATAAAGAGCTAAAGAAAACACAACCGTCAGTAACTCTAGGACTACAGAGCGTGCGACGACCACTCGTAAGAGTCGAAGTGGAAGGAGCATGCTACGGGTGGTCGGCCATGTTCGCGCGTGCGCTGTTTACGTTCGGTATTCGGCTCTACGCACGGTGCTTTGCGTATGGCGGTTTACCGACACGCTAAAATTCCCTATTTTGAACAAGGGACCCGCATAGGTTCCGAAACGTCAGTAATAATTTCTGACTTGGTGAGTCACCGTCATTTTCATTGAATGCAACTGCTACCTGACCGCGCGAGGTTTTGCCGAGTTCCTGACTACTAGATACAAAGTATGCCGACTGTCTGTTCGAAGTTGAAGCTACTGCCGCTGTGAAGCAGATCTCGTGGCACTTCTTGTGGGAACTATCGCTGAGGGCAATCTCCAGTGTTTTACAACGCGATTTGCGTTGTGGAGGGCACTTGAATGATAACTGAAATTCTGTGCTTGCGCTAATCCTGCAGAAGGTGAGATCTCTCTCTGCTTACATTGCTAAGGGCAGTACAATATGGTGAAGGAAACCTACAGGCTAATATCCTGGACTCCTGATAGCGTTATACATGGTTCAACGATGTACTACAGCCGCCATCCTGGATGCCATTCATCGTAGAATAATCATGCCGACTGTGAAGGTCCGACCATTTAAAATTAAGTATCGGGTCTCCTGTTCAGTGGTGCAAAATCTTTAAAGCGAATAGTGGTGTTAGATCTACGATTTGTTCAATACCCCACATTATAGCAACGTACCGGCTAGAAACGCAGGAATTTTATGCAGTACTGCGAACCTACGAGGGATAAAAGTCATTGCTATTCAAGACGCAGAGGCGACTGTAAGGGACAGAAACGCGTGGAGAGTAACAGCTCTGTTGTTTCCGACCTTCATAAATAAGTCCCCCAAGGCAAGTTATCGCTTCCTCGAAGGCAAAACAATCCCGCGCGTGAACAGACGCATCGTACAAACGTACGGGTGGGAGACCTTGATAAAAGTTTTCACACGCTAGATTATAAAGTGCTGCGTGTGCTTAGGGCGAAGTGTTTTGTCGGATGGAAATTATGCGTACTTCACACGTACGCGAACAAGATGGATGAAATTACACCTGCTGTGGAATTCACTTGGTTATTTGTTTACCTGCACAGCTGCTTTACATCCAAATTTTGTAGGCCGCTCTAATGAATACAAGAATTGCACTCAACGAAGCACTCATTGAATGCTATAGCCTGCCTTATATCTTGGCTGGCCGCAACACTGCTGCGCGCAGCGTATGCGGTGAATACAGTGCACGACCTGCTTGTTATGAATGCGCGCAGTGCGTCCGTATAGCTGCGCACTATATGAATCCACATTTCTGGCCGTGTGAGCTGTGTCGCAATCTCGTGCCTGTATTGGAGCCGTAGGTCACTGGTTTGAAGCCGCCGGATTCTCAATGAATGAAAATGCAGAAACGATCGATTAGTTTTCTGTAGGCGTACGTTCAATAAACCCCAATAATCAAGGTCAATCCAAATGTCCCCATGGCAGCGCGTGTCGCTATAGTGTTGCGCTGGTTGTCGCGCAGAATGACATAATTCGTAAATTTAACACTACGACTATAAAGAACAGTTATGGCGTAAACAAGGATGTACAGAAAATACGAGAAGTACGACTGTCTCGACGTTGAGCAGTGAAATAGCCAGGCCATGAGGACCGAAATATAAACTTTTATTTGAAATGATGACATTACTGAGGACGGCCTTGGCGGCCTTGCTTGCCATTTCATATTACTCGCTACACTTGTTCTGTTGTCATCACGTAGATGTTTTACACTAGCCTACAGCCTTGAACCGTGACGGAAGCTGCAAAATTATGAGGAGCGTTTTTAAGTAAAGCCCAAAAAGCCACAAGGAAAAGGTTAACACTACCAGTAATCTCACGTTGAATCTTCGTGCACCACTCGAATTTATATGAGGTGGTGAGAACCACCTTTATATTACTGCAGCAATCAAGCACACCGTCGATGGTATTGTTGGCGCACGGGCATTGTTTAGGGAGGGTTTTCTATCGCAGGGCCATCGTGTGGAGGAGCTCATGGATGGCCGAATGCGCGTGACTGTACGGCGAACCAAACCCGTGCTCGGCATTGCCATCGAGGGCGGCAACAACACATCGCAGCAGCTGCCACGCATCATATCCATTCACGTAAGCCTATATGCTACTTCATTCCCTTGAACTCTGATTGATTTCTGAGGTTTTACGACCGAAAACCCTTCAGGCTGTGTAGTATTCTGCTTATGGTTCAATTTCTGTAAATGTACAGAAAGAAATAAAATAAAATAAATAAAAGATCAAATCGAGAGCTACGATCTGATTATGAGTGTTGCCGAAGTGGAAGGCTCCGTAACTTTCCACCGACTGAGGTCCTTCACGTGCTCTGACATCGATCGCACAGGACAGGGGCCTCAGCATTTCGTGGAAATGCAGCCGGCTCGACCGGGATTCAATCCCGCTACCTTCGCATCAGCAGCCATGGCCACTAGACCACCGTGACGGGACTCCCTCGAACTCTGATGTGACATTGTCTCTGCTCGTGAAGGTTATTACGATATCAAGTCTGCTCAGGGTAAGCATTCGTAGATGAGTTCAATTCTATCCATAACACTACAAACGAAACAGACGTAACCCAAAACTCCGAAGGAAGCTGCAGGCATTCTCATCTGCGAAGGAAGCTGCGGGCATGCTCATTTATTACTTTCAATTTCATTTGCTTTTTTTTTGGAACGTGATGATCAAGTACTAACATTAGGAAGAACAGGAACACGGTAGCTGGTAAAACAGTTCGTGCCAAAATGTTGTGCAATATATGTCGCTCGCTGCATCCACCTTTGCAGGTACAGACTGCACGCGTGCGCTTGTGACTCCCAGTTTTGCGGCGCGTGGACGCAAAGCGGGTGGGGCACGTGCTGAACTCTTGTGGAAACAGTGACCGTCAAAAGTGCGCGTAGTATCATTATTTTTCACGAAAGCAGAGGCTTGTTCGTGAGCGATCGTAGATAATGTTGAATAATATAATTTGTTTAGCTCTCTTCATTATGCAGGCCATAGGTATAGTCTCTTAATTATCTATACTGATGTCGGAGCTCGACCGGTCGGTCCCATAGTTTGGCAAGGGTTACACATCTGGAGAAACTATGGCAGGCAACCGTCATGCGGCGTTCTCTAGTGTTTACAAAATATATCACGCATCGAAAGTTATCTACAGCTCTGCGCATAAAAGATAAGGCGGACGCTTAAGCTTTGCCTTTAAGAGTGGAACGCAATAGCGCTATCGTGCCCCGTTGCATCACCTTCTCATTCGCTTGCCATGGCTTTGAGTCCCATAGCAGCCTAGGTGTCATGACACAACATTCCTTCATAGGTTTACACTCTGCCTCCGCCTTCCGTGGCCTCCCGTCGGGGTCGGGTACATGTTGACGTAGATCCCCATCAGTATTTTCAGATGAGGATAGCCCCGCACTTGGCCCGGCACCAGAACACGGTATCAAATCCATCACACGAGTGTGAAGAGCGCGCGCGCTGCGGCGCATTTTGCCCTAAAAGTGACGTCATAGCTCCTCCTGTCGGCATCCGCGAGCAGTGGCAGCTTTGCACGCCTATACAGACGTCACGCACACAGGCACCTCGCTGGCGCCTTCTCTACAAGGAGCTGTAATTGAGTTTCGTCGTTACATAACTAAGTTTCCTTGTAACAGAAGTAACAGTTTCCTCGTAATAGGAGTAGTCAGAGCTATAATGTGTGTTGGTGTTAGCGAAATCGTAGTTTACGAACTTGTAGATAAATTTTACATTGAGAAATTGAATTTTTTTCACTGAAGTACCTACGCCAAGACGGATGACTTTCGTGGCGTGTTGCTGCGAGTTGCGACGGTGGTAGTGGTAGCTCGAGATTATTATTTCCGCCGGAAGCTTACGCCGAAGCCGACGTGGCATTTCCTGTGACACTAGCTCCTTTAGGGTCAACTCCGGCGATTTTTTGGGCGAGTCAAGGTAATGGCAATTCTATATTCCTGAGGGGCTCCTGTCACACCCCCTATAGCAGAAGTGCTCAGCAAATGCGAAAATAATTTTTAAATAGCAAAAAAGCGCGAAACCGAAACCGATATCCAACCCAGAAGTGACGCGAAATCCGTTAACCCGCCTTTTGCACGATCCGGCAGCGCATGCGGCCTTCGCCTGGCGGTAATGTGGCGAAGGTTGGCGGCGCGTGCGGATCTCGAAGGCCATGATATGGCACCGATGTGGTTCTATTGCCTAATATGGCGCGAACACATAGTGCGGCCAATAATTCTAGGAAGGCAGGTGGGCGGTTGGAGGTGACCATTAAAAATGGAACTGCAAGTACTCCGCACATCCCTCGAGCCTGTAATTTCGCATAACTGACAGAAGTGTGCGAAGGAATGTACCCAGCCATTTTATTGAAATCTATTGATGTCGAAAAATCACCGGAACTGACCTTGAACGCTATCGCGTTAAACACGACTGGAGATGTGAAGTGGTTGCCCGAGTCAGAATCTGTTGTACTCGAAGAGGTGGTTTTTCTAGAAAAAAATGGTGTGTAATTCTAGCACGCTAACCTTCAACACGCGCAATGCGGTCGGCTCTGTTTGGAACCCTCACATACAACCAGAGCCCAAAGAATATTGCATCAGGCAAGAAGCATTTACAATATAAAAGTAAAACTACGCTAATATGACTGTTATCGACGTCTATGCCTTCTGCTGCCACCTTTGAGGGCCAGATTTCAGTTCGAGTTTCAGTTTATTTTCAACATCAAGATACAGCGTATAGCGATGTTGTGAGAACTGGACGAAAAGCCTGTGAAATGGGCTTGAAAGCGCCCACTGACATTTGACAAACGGCAGTACAATAAATGCTAAGAACACACATGTAACGTAATGCAGCAACAACAGTGCAAAAAATAATACAAAGAATAGCAATGTACAAAGAAAATCAAGAGTTCTAAAGGAACATGTTACAAAGCTTTTACAAAATAGAAAGTGTAGTCATAATACAGGAAGTGTTGAGTGAAGTGTAGAACCTAAAGGAATGATACAAGCTAAGTGTTATGTGCAAAATACCGCACAGAACAAGAAGTGAAGCCGATGTAGTGCGCACGCAGCGTAACTTATTTATTTAGAAGGCGTGGTAACTGCATGCATAATCTTTGTTCTCCATAGTGGGCCCTACAAGGACGAACCTCCTACATTTCGCGAAATCGTGTCATTTATATTTACGTTAAATGACACATGGAGTTATTTGGAGTCATTTTCTTAGAATCGCACATAATTTATGCTGTTTTTTTTTAAACTTATTACCTGCCTAACTCTAGGTCTCACACATCCGCAGTGAGTCCTTTCTCGAAGGCAGGAAATACGAAATTATTAAAGAGAATTTTCGACGATCAAGTCGAACACGTCTCAGGCAGAGAAGAAGGTAGCTACTTTAAATAATCAACAATAGTCGATACAAAACAGCAAATCGGCGATTCATTAAATTAATAATGCATGTATTTGCTACAAGAAGACTTGGGCGGGGTGAGGAACGTCATCCAGCGGTGTGCGTTGTTCGTTCACTATGGTTAGTGCCCTGCGAGTTAGTACTCACAAGCCAGCAGATTTACGAATTTGTATGCTTCTGTTAGTGAGAAGCATGCGCTGGAAACGACCAATGAAGTGATTTCACTGTCATTTTCGCAAATGATCTTCTCGCATTTTTGCCCCGCGCGCCTCTGTGGTCTAAACCATGGCTCTCGGCTGCTGATCCGAAGGTTGCGGGATCGAATCGCGGCCGCGCGGCTGCATTTCGATGGAGACAAACTCTTGAGGATAGTGTACTCTGCGATGTTAGTGCACGTTAATGAATCCCAGGTGGTCGAAAGTTCGGGAGCCCTCCTCTGCGGCGTCTCTTGTGATGCTATCGTGGTTTCCGGACGTAAAACCCCAGAAATAAATGAAGGTTGAACTCCTGTTGGAGATGCTGCAGTCTCCTGTCATGAAAAATTTAAATAAAAGAGTAATTCGTGGAACCATTGTGTCGGAATGGTACGAAAACCTGAAGAACAACGTTTCTGACCGGACCAAATACTTGAGTGCAGGCGTCATTCCGTATTTTCTTTTGGCGTGAAGACTCGATAATATTTATGAGTGATCCACGCAAGCCGTGGAGTATCGTGCAGTCTCGGCAATACAAAACAACGGAGAGATGCAGGTAGCATTAACATAAGGGCGTTTCTCAGGGTGCATAATTAGCACCTTTCTCATAAAAGGATAGTCAGGGCGATGACACAAAGCGAGGACGCGTCTGATCAAAAATCTGGCAGCTGATTACAGTGTTTCGGCAAATGCAGCGTAATAGCTGCGTACCAGAGAGCACAGTTGTCCTAACTCAGGAGGAACCAGAGTTGGCCTCGGAGCGTTTCTCCAGACAAAGAAAAAGAGAGCTGTGTGTCGTGCTCCTTCGCATTCGACAATGGACCTTTTTCATGAAGAAAAAAGCGCCACCAGTGAGGATCGCCGAAATCAAAACTAGTGGCTCGTGCCTCCGCGATCCTCCACCACGCAGCAGTAGCGCATCGCGGAGGCATGTCATGACACTTACTTACAATTAGAGGCGGTAGTACACCATGTGTCACCCCTCTCGTCGTGTGCTCGCCACCAAAACACATGGCATGCGCTTCGTCACCGACACCGCGCATGCGCAGACTACCTTCGTGAAAAAGGTCCATTGAGCAAGTCTCAATTCTAAATCTGGAAGTTGTACACTCGGGAAAAAAAGCCGTGGTTCAAAGCAGTATAAATGCGTTGAAAATACGGTAAGAGCGCAGAGAGTGGCTGTCGGTTGTGCAGACACCCCTAAAATCGCAAGTTATAGACGTCAGCGTAGAGAGGGCGTCCCGTTCAACAGCCGAAGTTGCGAGACCAGAATTATCTTTCTTGCCACTTGCGTTGTGGCAGTATGCAGTATGTTTACAAAAGGAGGTGCGAATGAACACGTTGGTGAACTTATAGAAATATCTTTTGGGTCTTTTGGGGGAAACATGCTATTGTGTTTAAATGAGATGGAAAAGACTGATTAAGCTAAAGCTGAGCGGCTTAAGTGCGTTCGATATCCTTCTTAGTTTCTCTTCAAGCCACGTTCCCTTGATTGTCGACACAGTGTACTTGATATTTTCTTTCCGCACGGACGCACTGCAGGATTCTGGGGCGGCGAGTGAAGCCGGTGGCCTACAGACGGGTCACGTGATACTTGAAGTTCAGGGCGTGTCCACGCGCAGGATGAGCCACGGTCACGTGGCCAAGATGATTGCCGACGCCTACTACGGCAGCCCTGGCGGTGTGTCCCTGCTCGTCGGTCAAGGCCCGGCCAGACCTCGCAGGCAGTCAGTGATGATAGTGGACGACTGAAACTTCGACCATCGCAAGAAGTTCAGATGTCAGTTACGGTCTCTCCTGGACCGCCTACTAGCGCAGCCTTTGTTTTCGTCTCTATCATATTCCTCTGCAGAGACGAGCGAATCATATATGTGACGTCGTTGTTGTGCTGTTTGTCCCTGTTGGGCAGTCATAGGACGAGAGGCGCTGAGTGCGCAATGACAGTGACAAGTGCGCGGTGGCCCTATACGCCCGGTCTGCCAGGATGATCGTCAAGTTTCGCCGTCGACAAGGCTGCGTGATCACGTTTCCAGAGGACCAGCCACAGCCACTTGGTTAGTACAAGATCCTTACCGTAACATTGTGAAGCAACTGAATACGATCAATTAATATGAAAAAAAGATCGACCAGCTAGAACCCACGAACTCTGGGTGTCGATGTTATACGAAGCAGTCTACAGGAGGCTGCTAGAGCCGCACTGTACTCACCACACCATGGTTCGCCTATCCCATTATATTTGCAGCGGTTAACTGGCATTTGTTGGCGTATCGTTTTCGACGTCGCTTACCGTCACAGAGAGCGGCGGCGGAGCGTCGAGATCTGGACGTACTAAATATAGAAGCCGCTCAGCGTTGAATACGACGCCATGAGACGCAATGCCAGGCAGAACTAGTGGAAAGGGTAAAATTTGCGGGAGCCCAAAAGGAGGAGCGTCGAATGAAGGTGATGTAGTGACGCCATGATTTGCATGAACACGACGTCTTTTATTCTACATGATCAGAAGTGGTTGAACAGGCAACGTCCCTGCCGTTACCACCATTCACGACATGGATTCCAGATACATGTTAAGTGATCACGTCGCTTATTTATCTCATGCATAAATGTCACAAAATGTGATGGCAGAATACCATTGTAATGCACGTATGTCACCATATATTCTGGCTTGACATAACTGCATGTCATTTCATTTCTGCCATTTGTTCCACCACATTGTCATCAGAGCATCAATGTCATGACATGAAATGGGCGTTTTGTAATGCATGGATCCCCTGCATCATCACCTTTTGTTATGTTGTTTCGCGCGTGCTTATTCAATTAGGAGCCTGGTGATGACACGTCACAAGGCCGTGAGGTGACGTGATGCATGGACGTCACGACATTGCTTGGATGACATGCATACAAGTTGATGCCAGGTCATCTTCAGGGTGTGCTTCAGTTGTATGCTATTGCTTAGTTGAAACGACCGCTATATCAGCATTATGTAACTTACTCATTTCACGTCGTGGGGTGGCTGCTGTAATCTGTAGGATCACGTCCCAGCTAAAGAAAATGCCACAGCAGCATCATGTCAGCCCTTCAAGTTATGGTACACATGACACGCATTTCGTGCCATTTGTTTCATGAGCGATAATTTATGCTCGTTTTATACAGACGTCATGACATGCGTATTATATTATAGTCGTATATCAAGGTAACCAATCGACCATCATGGCAACACGCGCCATCTTTTCATATATGTGAAGCCACTTACAAGTCATTCATGTCATCACTAGTCATTGGCCTTTGCCATACACTCACGCCAAGCGATGCACATTCTGGCATGTACGAAGTTGATCAAACGGACACTAGAGCACAGTGACGTAGTAGGTAGGCTATATAGATTCATGCAAAGTGGTTCTGCTTCGCCGAATGAAGCTTCATATTTGAATTTGTGTTCGCGGTGAAGGAAAGGCATCCAAGTCTGCTCTGCCGAGACGCGATGTCTGACGTGGGCGGGTCGGCTTTACTACATCAAAGAAAAAGTAAAGGAGAGGTGCTTAAAAAAGGAGCCACTCTGTTAGCGCGTTAGGAAACATTGAACGCTACTCCTCTATAAGCCTGGTAACGCAAATTAAATGCGGACTAATATGCGGAAGTGCTGGAATGCATGCGTAACACGAAATCAGTTTTCTAGTCCGCTCCGTTTTATGCAGGCAAAAGAGAAAAAACGTTGCCGCCTATAAGACCACTACATCTCGCCCTTCCGAATGACGCACGAAATTAAGTCCACCAGACACACATGGATTATTGAGTTCAAGCAGCGCTACACGCTATTCGTAAGTCATCGGATAAAATTTAGCATACACGCTCCCCACATGTATTACCGTGGCGCAATTCCGGGACATGGAAAACCAGCCCCCACAGCCGCAGCGAGATGCACGCAATTGTTGCAGTGTAGCAATTATAGATTCATAAGCAAGCTATGAGCGCAGTAGAAGAGAGTGAGCGCTTCTCCAATCAGGTTTATCATCAGCGAGTACTGATGGCGCATCTCAACCGATCCGTATTCGCCGATGAGGAAGTCTCAGCAGTGCGCCGGGCAAAAAAGCAGGGTGCCACATCCATACCACGACTTTGAAGGGAGCGAGCGCTGCGGCGCATTCTTCCCTATAGCGGTGACGTCAAAAATCCTCCTGTTGGAGATCCTACGCGAGGAGCTCCTCGGGCCGAAACCGTAGGCGACTTGGGCGTCGCCTACGGTTTCGGCCCGAGGAGCTCCTCGCGTAGGATCTCCAACGGCTTAAACTCCTCAGGACCTTAATAAAGTTCTTGACTGACTGACTGTTGGCATCCGCGAGCAGTTGAAGATTTCCACGCCTGTGCAAATGTCACGCACACAGGCGCCGCCTTGGCGCCTTTTCTTTAAAGTGCTCGAATTGTTTGAGTTTCTTCATAACATAATTATCTTTGCTCGAAACGGAAGTAAAAGTGTCCTCGTAATAGGATTACAGTCAGAGTTACAGCACTGCACGGGCCGTGATTTTCGGCCCGGACCCGGCCCGAGCCCGCCACTCGCTGAAGTTTAGCCGCCCGAGCCCGGCCCGGTGAATAAAAGTGAGGCCCGCACCCGGCCCGAGACCGGAAAAAACTTAACCTACCCGACCCGGCCCGGCCCGACTGCAAATCATGCCCGACCAAGGCCCGGCATGAAATTTCGATCAAGATGTTTTAAGCACCAATAATAGACGTTTTGTTGTCGCATTCTTAGTTATGAAGTACATTTTAAGCTTCAGTTATTAAGTCCAAACAACGACCTAATGCGGAAATATCTTCAGCAAAGATAACGGGTGCGAAGAAAATTTATTGGTCAGAGGTATACTGTACCCATTTTTTCTGCATATTCAGATAGACTTCATCTAGAGAGTTTTCTAACGTATTGTGACAGCCGAACTGCTTTGTGGTATGATTTCAGATTTATTAAAAAGCGTAATAAAAATGAACTTGACAGGGAACACACACTGTTCTCGAACTTCTTGTTTTTATTGCACCCTCTATCAAAAAGCATGCTCTACCAACAAATCCAATCGCACACGCTTCTAGATATTTAACACCAGTCCTTAGTATTGTAGTAGCTTGCCTTAACAAGAAAAAGATGAAAAACAAATTGATGAACGATGTTTTAAACACGCAAACTTCGATTACAACTATAAGAAATTGAGTGTATACATGGGTAGACGTATGTACAGGCAAAAAAAAAGAAAAACGAACTGAGATATGATACTCTCATATCACGTCACGCTACTAGAAGTATTTAGTCTTTATACTTTCGCGGCAGTGTTCCCAGTGTGTCTTCTTACATGTTTTTGTGCAAGAAAATCAAACTGTCGAGATATTCTGGCTTTAAGCATGTCCTGCGCTCGTTCATCAGATAACCTGCCGCGCTGATGTTTCTCTCACTACTCGCCCTGGTTGCAGGGACACACAAAATCTGCGTTGATGCACGTTTGCCAGTGCATGATTAACGTTACTTGTTCGTTCTCCCAGCGTATGTTTGACTTCAACACTCAACTACTCAATGTCGTCGACAAACGCGATCTTCGTTAACGTGATGGTCACTAAATTAACCATATATGCTAGGAAAATGTAAACAAGCCCAAAAACGCGACTAATGACTCGAAAATTCTACAAGCGACCCGTCGCAAAATGAAACCCAAATCCACTTATTCTAGGCGGAACTGGCAACTCTGCTTCTAGATTACTCGATCCTCATGTACCCACAACAAGTACCTTCAAGTACCCACAATAAGCAACAGCAATCCAGTATTTAAACCTTCACATTGCTCGTTCCGCATAAAAGCCATAAAGTTTAAAACATGCAGGAAATATATGTAAACACAAAGCATGTGGAACCATGTTAAGAATGCACCAAAGAGCAAGCCCGGCCCGACCCGAGCCCGTAACCTCATACCCGGGCCCGACCCGAACCCCAGAGCGTCAGGCCCGAGCCCGGCCCGGGCACGCAGTGAAGACAACTTTACCCGGCCCGGCCCGACCCACGGGCCGGGCCGGGCCCGGGTTTTCGGGCAGGCCCGAGCCCGTGCAGTGCTGTAGTCAGAGTTATTATGTATGTACGTGTCAGCGAAAACGTAGTTTACGATTTTTGGGCGATTTCACTTTGAGATATTGAATTTTGTTCACCGAAGTACTTGCGCCACGACGCAGGGCTCGCGCGGTGAGCTCCGGGTTTTTGCGGCTGCAGCGGTAGCTTAAGATGATTACATCCCCCGGGAGCGTCTACACCGACGACGACACGGGATTGTCTGTAACACGAGCTACCACGTCAAAACACAACTCAAGCTAGACAAATCGTAGTATGGCGCTACCAACTCGCTCACGCGATAAAGCACAACTATACCTTTCCCTCTACCTTTCTGCTAAGGCGATATTTCAAACCTCGCAAACACTGTCGTGCTATGGCCGACTTCATACGCCCCTGCGATGCCGGGTTGTCTGATACGATATGTTCTCTTATTTCAGCGCCCCCGCAGCAGCGGTCGCCTGTTCATCCCTTTGGTGGCCGACCGATGCAGAGCACGGCGGGCACTGTCCTGCGCGGAACAAAAGAAAGGATCCTGGTGACTACCAGCGCTGCCGTCTTCACCGCACTGTCACATCTTCGCTCTAGAGGCGACACAACTGCCGGCACATATACGAAACATTTTTGTACTACAAACTAGACACACGACACTGTTACACAGCAAACTGCGAAATAGCTATTTCGGGCTTTGCTTGCCTGCACCAAGTGCATTACTTGCGATGCTAACACGAAACACTGGAAGCAAGCTTCTTCAATGAGGCTAAGTAAGCTGCTGCCGCACGAGCATTGTTGTCGCGCTGCTTTATTCGTTGTTTGTACGCAGTGCAAGTTTATACATCTTGCCTATACATATCGTTTCGGGGGCTCAGACTAGCGCCCGCCGTGCACGAGATGCACGCCCTTAGAGAGTGCTGAGGGCTCCACTGTTGCTTTTCCTGTACCACATGGGGAGGATGCTGTTGGCGAAGGGTTTTCCAGACATTGTGTTGCTGACATATTCCGGACACTGTGTGCCTCGAAGTTTGCAAATTGCCTGTGCGGAAAAAGCGCACAGCAAAGCGTGGGACACGACTGAACAGAGCGGAGATAGTTCTCTTCGCGAGTTGAGAGTTTCGTATGGCACGCGTCGTTTTATCAGGCAGTGCAGCTTACCATGATGATGTTGAGGTTACATGGTCTATGTAATGCCTGTCTCACTATTGATTAAATTTCTGCGCACTGTCAGAAAGCTTTCGTAAATGCTATTACGAAGACTGAATTGCTTTTCATCTTTGCATGTAAAATGGGTTACGGACACATTTTTGGAAATATTTCGTTCTTCTTGGCGCGCGACTGAGAGAGATGTAGAATATGGACAGCACCGCACTGGGACGAATTACAGTGCTAAAGACTACATTTCACTGTTTCTAAGCTAAATTTCTACACATAGTGTTATTACTATGCGAAATAGCCAGGTTCTAAGGACAATGTGGGTGACTGATGAGCAGCATGAGGACCTTCATCGCCCCCTTTACCCTCGACTATCATGTGTAGTTGGAGGCGTTGTAGTTAAATTGCAGACCTTGAAAGAGGTACCTTCTGTTGGTTACTTGCATAAGTTATGTAGCGACATCGGCTCGGTAGCGGTAAGATGCCGCCCACGATGACACCAGAAATGCAGCATGCTGTTGCTAAATGTTAAAACCGAGTCTGTAAAACATCTACACTTCCTCGAAAAGCATGAGTATAGCAGTAAAGAATTGAACAGGCGCTTCAGACCTCACATATTGAGTACGCAGAATAAAACCGAGTGAGGTTAGCGCTCAGCCTAGTTGCACATGCTGCCCCATGTAGCCCTATTACATATTCTACAATGCAAACAAGACATATGGTTAATGGAAGGTAAATGTTTGAACTTCAGCGAGATTTCCAGTTCATCAATTTCTTGTGTGTTCCACAATCGTCTCAAGGATTCGCAGGTATATACGAACAGTTCAGGACCGATCGTCCATGCGTAAGGAACGTCGCTTTGTCCTAAGGCCTTATTTGCTCAAACTGTTTTCAGCTTTCTAGAACTTCTTACGCAAAACCAGGTCATTTTTCCAAGAAGCACGAAGAAGCTAGCCGCTTTAATAAAGTAGGGAACATCAGCGTAGACATAGTTCAGTAGAGACATGGTTTAGTAATGACTGAGTGATGGCAACATCATTGTGCAACACTTGCTTGTTCCACATTTCACTCCAATTCTGAGAGACATATACTACGCTTTCTCTGTTCATGCCCAGAAACATTGCGCGCACATACCGAGGTACGACAGGTGAGCCACGACTCCCATCACAGTGGACAGCGGTCACAGCATGCCCGAGACACTTAACCCATGCCTATTCCCTCTGTCTCACAACTGCCAGAGCTGCAACTCCGTGCCTCTTTCTGTAAGACGATGTCGGCTCGTCATATCAAGTTTGCTACAGATTATACGCCTACAGACACCACAGCATCTTCCGCGGTGGTTTGTTCGCCCAAAAGTGTGGCATTCGGTATGAATTGCTGTTGTGATCAGCAGAAGACGCCACCACCCTAACAATTCACTCAGCCATGATGGCGACAATCCCGGAAGTGGTACTATGCTACACATACACTCAGGCCGCTGGAGTTGTAGCTATTTACCAATCTTATAACTGGTGGACCCCTTTCTCGGGGTCCATGTAGCAAAGTGCACGACAGTCACACTGGTTTGAGTAGGATTAGCATCCCCACTTTTTAGATGTCAGTCTCCATTGTTCCTATACAAGACGCACAAAGAACACCTTGCACTGATAGTTCAGCCACTCCGGGGCAGCTTTTGCGCCTCCAATGAACGGTGTAAAAGCCACCACTTTAATTTTGTGAGGGTTGCACTGCATAAGGTTCACAGAGCAGTACTTGTAACCCTTCTTGCAATACTTACGGTGGTTGCCTCTAACATACGACATCCTTGGAGATAGCGAGCAAAGCTCCAGTGCTTGTTATTTGCCGCTCTGTGGCATGGGCCGCAGCCCAAGACAAATTTGCACTTTGAAATCGAGACATTTGTCATCTCGCCTTGCAAGAGCACGTCGTCGCATTTCAGTGGCTCTAAGCTTGGTGTCGTGGTAGTATGTTGCCCGATTCACAAAAAGACACTCCGGGGGAAAAAAAAAGAAAGGACGGAAACAGAAAGGCGCAAGAAAGGGAGGTTACCCAAAAAAGCACCCGGTCGGCTAAGCTTGTGAAATACAGAAGCAAGAACCCAGATTCGTTTAATCGCGGAAACCACCAACACATTTTACAGCTCAGCTGCTGCTGCAAAAGAAGTTGGTAGCGCTCACCCATATTGTGTAATGCAGAGATTGCTGTCGACGCTCTGTTGACATGAGTAGCCTTAAACACGGTAGGTGGCACGTAATAGACCCCGGCGGAATGCGTCGTCTCCAGCGCGCACACCCGATGCATTATCGGCAGCTTTACAGTCTTCTTGTGAAATGCAGGCATCAATGAGACTGCACATAAGTTTGTGTTGAGTGTACTTATTATTCCGCTTGTATCCTCACACTTTATTCCTCTCAACCCTCACCGTTTCCTCGAAAGGTATGGTTAACTTTTCGCTACAGGCAAACCTCGGCTGATATTATTGCCTTTCCGATTATCTCTTTCAACCTTTCGCTTTGAATCCGACTCTACCTTGAATATCCGAGGCCAGAGGCGATGTTCTTTGTTGACGGTGTCTTGGAGCAACATTTACCAATGATTCAGCTCACTTCACCAGAGTGGCCGAGATTGGCAAGGGCGACGGTTGCGGCAGCCTTGGTAACACCTAGCCCGCGCTCTGCCGTTGTCCTCCCTACAGCGCACGTATGATACCATACTCCCGCGCCTCGTTGACTGGAACTTTTGAACACAACATTGTGGACTGCTATATTACAAGGCCATGACAACGGAAGACAACGAAGGCGCTGTTAAGTATTGTGCTTTTAAGAAGCCCAAATAACTTTGGCATTACCGCACTTTATGTTCCGCATTTGTTTAAAATTTTTGGAATGTTTTCTCCTTCTTTCCCTTCTAGTAGGGTAGGGGGAAAACCGGGCCGCCTTCACCGCATAACTTCATTCTGTCGAAAATTAAGCGATCTGTGCAACGATCATCTGACGCTCAGAAGGTGTTGCCAGCGGCCTCCTTGATCGCAAAAAAGGGAGTCTGTCGACATAATCTTGACGCCTAAAATGTGACTAAGCATGAGCACACCGTTGTCACATTTCAAAGCATTCGATCTTAAATAGAACGCAATAACATAAAAATTGATTGATTGATTGATTGATTGATTGATTGATTGATTGATTGATTGATTGATTGATTGATTGATTGATTTGTGGGGGTTAACGTCCAAAAACCGGCTCTGATTATGAGAGACGCCGTAGTGGAGGTCTCCGGAAATTTAGACCACCTGGGGTTCTTTAACGTGCACTGACATCGCACAGCACACGGGCCTCAACATTTCGCCTCCATCGAAATGCAGCCGCCGCGGCCGGGATTCGATCCCGCGACCCTTCACTAGACCACCGTGGCGGGGCTCAATAATCGTGTCGTATGATCATCAATAGGATACACTGCTGGGCTAGTTGGTTATCCATCTTGAAAAGTTCAACTTCGCGCGATTTCCACACACACAGGCACACAAGAAGAGACGAAGCAGACAGGACGGGCGCTCCTGTCAGCTTCGTCTCTTGTTTTGTGTCTGGGTGTGTAAATCGCGCCAAGTTGAACTTTTCGTATGATCATGTTTCAATCCTTGACGCTGGAGGGCTTGTCAGACCGAACCGTAAAAGTCAAGTTGAGAAAAGCACGACGTTAAAGGGGTACTGCAACATTTTTTTAACATACCCTGAAACCGGTATAGATCATTCTTTCAAGCTCCCGTGAATACGTGAGCCAGATATAGTGCACTGCGCGCACCAGGGAACTCGCACTCTGGTTTCAAGTATGGCTGGAAACAGGCCACTCGTCGTGAGCGTATGACGTCACAAGCAACATTGACTCCATCGCCTCAAGTATAACTAGCATTAGTGACCCTATAATAGCAGAAATGTCCTCAATAATGCTTTTGTTGTTTGTTTTGAGTTCAACAAATAAAGAAGATATATGCATCCTTCTTTCACAACAAGAAAAGGAGTTAGTCTACGTAGTCGGTGTCACCTGTGACGTAGTTTATTGAAAACAGCGCAAAAGATTTCCTGCAAATTCGAAGTCAAACTGCGAATTCCCTCGTGTATGCATTGCACTAATATATGGCTTATCTGTTCACAGGAGTCTCCGAGACTGATTGGCATGGTTTTCAGAGTATGTGCAAAAAGTGTTCAGGGCCCCTTTAAAACTTGGCTACGTTACAGTGCTTGCCTCCATCGCTGTTTTGGCAATAAGGTATATTTGGCTTACATTTATGACATGGAAAAATGGGCTTCATTCTGCCGATGGTTCTGTAGCTATGACGTGTTACTGACAAGTGGGAATCACGAGTTCGTTAGGGACGAAACGCACATTCATGGAGCATTAGGTGCGCATTACATAGTTGGGGCAGTAAAAATCAGTCTGCAACCCTTCCTCACACATATATCAGGGCGTCGGTGGCATGGTATAATAAAAGTTATCATTAAGTGAGTGTTATTTCGTTTCAATGCACGTAGGCGCTCTTCACGGATGCGTAGCCTTCCCTTTGCCGCATTCTGAGCGTAGTGACGAAATATGAGGAGGGAGGAATAGTCCCTGTGGAGAACCCACTCTGAGCTGTCCCTCCTTGAGCGAATGCAGCTATTATGGACACATAAGAGCAGGAAATGGCGCAGCTCGTCTAGTCCTCAGTGGGTTTCTATAATACATAGCAAGATGTTTCGTCAGTGCAGCTTTACTGCGGCATAGTTTCGGCCTCATTTTGTCGACGGAGGCTTTTTGCACCACTGTATAGCCATTGTTTCGCATGCCAATACATAGCGTGGCTGGGCTCTCGTCGGGGAATTCTTCGCTGCATTTGCGCGCCAGCAGGAAAGGCGCACAGACTTCCTCACCTGGCCTCGTCTCCGCAGCTTCAGCGGATGCAGAGTACCGACAAGCAAAAACGTTAACGTACCCTTGCTCTCCGGCAAGTGCAACCTCTCTGCGCATATGCGTGAGCCCACCGTGCCTCATTGTGGAAGTGCGGTGTACACGATATCAGAGAGAGTTGGGCCTGGTTTGCGTACAGGACGCCAACTCAGCCAGGGGAAGCGTAGTTGATTTTTTTTAAATGTATAAAGCGCTGTCGCAAAGTCTAAATAAAGTGGCATTGCTTCTGATATATATGTATAACGCTATAACGCAATAACGACAGGTCTGTGTCGTTCTGCTGTGCACCATGTTCGTTCCTGGTACGTGTAGAGGGAACGAGTTGTGAATGGTATCTTGTGTCCCTCTGCTTCGTCTTGTGATTCTGAGAGCAGTTGTTTCGTGTTGTGAAGATTTTATTATCATATTCACAGGTACATAACACATCATATATGTCTACAAGAGTGGTTCTATATAACCTCGTTGTACGCTGTCATACTGTGCACGACTGTTGTTGCTATGACGTTTTATTACCGTGTACGCGAGCATGTTTTTATAGGGCATGGTGAAATAAATTTGCTGTAGGGGGCAAGGAAGGGTCGTAGGCAACGGGTGGCTGGTGATTTTCGTAAACGGAGGGAGTTTTTTAACAGTAGTGCTTGACTAGGTCATCTACTCTAAATGACATCGTACAAATTAGGGGCAGCTACAATTTGCCTGATCTAGTGAACCGTATACATATATACACTACAGAAGTTACTGTTACTTCGCAGAGCAAAGTTTAAGCTGGATCTCCGGAGTGAATATGGATTTTGTACGCATCGGAAACTCTGAACGTGCGTCTACCGGCGTGCACAAGCGTCGAAAGGCTTCCACGTGTTACGTGTAGTAACGATGTTTTCTCCGCACCGCATTTGCACTCTGTATACAAAAAATAGAGTTTTTTATAGAAGTTTTGCGGTGCAGTATAGCGCATAGTGCTACGCACGTCAGTGTGTAATGATACAGTTTACTGTGCCACATCGGTATTGTTTTGTAGAAGCTGACGCAGCAAGCTTGTACGTAAATCATTCTCTGTGATCTTTCTTACCGAGGAGGAATGACCATGCTGCGCAGACGGAACTACCACATTATCGCACGCTCCGTGTGTGACGCTGTAGTTCGATGAACATATACCCACGCCTACGGCTGACTTAGAACTCATTCATTATTCAAACATGTCGTATCTTTTATCTAGCGTTGCATAAATGTTAACAAGAAGCAAAAAAAATTAAAACGCAATTTGCCGAGGAAGCAATCCTAAATAAGGGGAATATTTCCGTGTCTCCATGTAGAGAAACCATGAGACACCTACAAGTCAAACGCGACTAACTCTTTCAAATGACTAAGCGGCTGGTGATAGAATCAGTTGCGCACTATATATTTCAATACCAGGAAAGTGATCAGAAGTATTGGAAACCTAGCACTGTAGAAACTGCTTCCTGCAATTTTTTTGTCGCCCCACTGCTGCGGCAGTGCCCTCGAGTGGACATCGCGCCGTGCTGACCAGCTCCGCTGCACAGTGCAATTATTCTTGTTTAAAAAATCAAGGTTCTATAGTGATAATAACTGCCCTATTACAAGAACGAAATAGATGAACCCACAGAGGAAAAGCTGGCTCAAGAACTAAAAGGAAGTGTGCATGGTTCTGTAGATCGAGGCGTTTTACACTAATCAACATCGCTGGAATTAAGGCCTTGTTCGCTTCTATAGCCTTAATTCAAGGAAGTCTTAGAAGTCAAGCAGAAAACTGCTGTTTGGTTCGACTCGACTTTCTTCGTTTACTTTCTTTTTTGCTGCTATTATAACGGAATCAACAAACATTTCCGGAGATTTACGTCTGAAAAACACGGTATGACTATGAGAGGCGCCTTAATTAGTTGAGATCTCCGGGAATTTCCACCACCCGCGGTTCTTTAACCTGCACTTACATCACACAGCTCACGGGCTTTTTTCATTTCGTCTCAGTCGCAATGCGGCCACCGCGGCTGGGATTCGGTCCCGCGACCACCGGGTCACGAGTCAAGTGCCATATCCACCACACCTGTCAATGAACTACAACATAGTCCTAGGGCCCGGGCTTACTCATCGCAACGTGTTAGCGAGAGTATTGAGGTGAATCGCTAAAGGCTTTTTCAGCTATTTCATAAGTGTCAGAGTGTTATGGAAGTTCCCGGACTTCTCATACCAAACCTAAGGCATTGCGATTGAAATGTTCGATGTGTCATTCATGTTCTCTAGCTTGCAAATGAAGCACATGAAGGAATACGTTTAACGCTTTGATGAACAACTTGTTAATGTTTCAATAACTCCATATCGGGCAAATACGGAAGGGTGCGGTGTCCACAGACATATTTCTTCTCTTTTTTGCATTATTTTATTTTAATGCCCACTTGCTGCTTCTGATGCCAGATTGCTGATGGCCAAACGAATATTCGCTTATTCGTCGCTTTGTGCTTTAGAAAATCGGTCACTTACCAGCCGGGTTATATTGCCTAACTTGCATTGCACGTAGTGCTTCGATCCGGTATCAGCACCTTCCCGTTCACCTGACAAATGACAGCTATTTGGGGGAAGAATCCGACTGGAGTAACTTTTGCCCCGTCGTGGACTGAATCTGGTAAAAGAAACGGCACGTTCCTGAAGGAGTGGGGCGTGATGTGCTGTCCACGTTCGCGGGCACCGCCTTGTAATGCAAAAAAAAAAAATCTTAAATGGCAATGGCTTCATGAACCTGCCTCAGAGTTTGCTTGTTTACTAAGCGTCGAAGGTGTTTCAGGGTTTCCATAAAAATGATAAAGTACGTAAACAGTTACCCCGCATACCCACATGAGGAGTTCTCTCAAACGATCGTGAGAGCTATACGCTCCAATAGGCGTAAAGCAACGCCTAAACATTTGACAAGAATCTTCTGTTATTTTTGCATATTGTTTTAACACTTCATTTTTTCCCGTGCACCACGTGCAAAAATCAGGGTTGCACGAGCATGTCGTTGTCATCTAGGAGGTACCACAGCTTAGCGGCGCCCTCACAGCATTAAACAGCTCGTTTTAACCTAGTAAGACGACTGCGAATACTTTGCTATAATGCTCTATTTCACTGCGCGCGTAGGTGAATAAAATGGTCTCTGAAAATGCGTGCGACGCAGATGAGCAAATTTGAATGCATTGCTCGATCGGGCGGTCTTGTCGGGATCGTGACACAAATTAGGTTTCATAGATAAAATGTACGCGAGAATATCGTTTATGTTGTTGCACGGCCAAGCCACGCGTCCGCACATCATGTATAATAGAAAGCGGCATATGATCGGTTCAGTATGCAATGTATTATTTGGGAGAAAGACAAGTGACGAGAACAGAAAAGGAGGATTACTACTGGACATTTTGCACAGGTCGTTCATCGAATATTTGTACTCGTAGTATAGTAGAAGTCGCGAAATAATGTTTTCTATGAATAAAAAAAAAGAAATACATCATAAATAAAAACGACTATTCGCATTTTGAACGTTTTGAAAATGCAGTGACGGTTGAATTGCAGCTGTGACAGCGACAGTCACTGAAAATAATAACGTTAATATATGTAATTTATACTACCTAGTGCCGCATAGTGACATATTATTGACACACGGTGAATTATTTATAGTGAGCGGCAATTATTTGTGAGCTATATTCATCACACTATGCTGGTCCCTCAGCAACAAAAGAGAGTTTTCACGAAGCCTGCTTGTGCTTCATGGTGATGGTACAGGATACGACGTGTCTTGACAATACTAGTCGTATGATTTTACTGAGGAAATGCGTGGATGCTATGTGATGGAGCCGATCGCTGCTCGCCATATATGGTGAAGGAGCGCGTCACTTTTCATGACGTGTTGACGAGAGGAAGATATTAATAAAAGAAAGACAGGCACATAAGTAAATCCGATCAGCAACTGGCGCTGGTCATCACGCGATATAGCAGACATTGAGTGACCTTGAGTGGCTGTATCAACAAACATGCCCTTGAATTGTTGCACTTGCAGCGTGTGCTGTGTTGTTCCTGGTGGTGTCACTCGTTCCAAGTTTCGTCGGTGATGTAACTGCGCACAAGATGTCTCAGGCAACCACGATGTGTCGGAAATAAATGGATTTATTATACGATGCCTGAGGTCTCTATTCAATATTAAAGATCGATTCCTTGTACTACCTATACTAGTGCCTTCTGTGCGCTAACGCAATACATAGCAGGAATGAAGGTTAATTATACTCGGGTCCACAGGTTTTGTCGCCGCCGCATCTTACAACATAGCGGAATCGTGCGCACCTCGTAGTGGGTTTTTATTACGCTAGCAATTATATGGACAGTTTCGACAGGCTTTTGCCGTCGCCCTCATGTCCCGTATATATTCCTAATTTATAAGAACCCCCCGAGCATCTTACCTCCCACCCGCGGGTAAAAGCACGCGAGCGGGGGGACGAACGTGGCTGAAGCAGAGATCAAACGAGCGCCGGCCCACCTCCGTCGCTAGGAGCGCGCATACGATGACATCACACTGCTTGGGAGGCCTGTGTCGAAGCGGAGGGAAAAGGCCCCTCAAGTCTATAACGAGCATCAAAAGAAGCGATAGGGCGTGCGTGAGGGGGGGGGGGGGCTGTCGCTCGAGCAACTATAGTGGACTTTGCGCGGTCGTCATCACTGGCGCGCGCGCTATCTCGGCCGCCATCAGACGTGCAGCGTACTGCGTAGCAGCGCCTTGATGGCGTGCTCCATTCCGGGCACCTCGCATATCTTCGCAACAACGGCAATGCCCTCGCCACACAGTGCTCACGCGAATGCGTCAACGAGCTCCGGAAGAAACGTGCTCGCTTGATGCTACTGTGCTGGGCCAAGTTTCCCTATGGTGCAATGTTCACGCCGCTTAGCGTGGTCGTGCGGTGTGAAGCGTGGGCGAGAAGACATAAAACAGCATAGCTCGCAGCTCCACTAGGCCGTTGTCTCTGCCGCTCGAATGTCACATTTTGCTTTATGCAACTGCATGCTTACTTAATAAGCCCACGTTCACTACAATTTACATTGCCCCTAAAGATGCTACTCTTACGTCGTATATTATATCATGCATTGCTATCGCATTCATTAATTCGCCCTTCTGGCGGAACTGTTATTTTTTATTCGATACTACGCTATACATAGCGACTCTTGCAGTAGCAGTGGAATAGCTGCGTAGAGACAAAGTGACTCGTTTGAAGGGAAAACCAAGGTAACGTCCAGTTAAGTTTCATTCGCTGTGTTCTCCTTGATGTGGATCGGGTCCCGTCAAGGAGATAGATGATGGGCGTTGAGGAAGCAGGAGGCAGGTTGGAAGAAATGATATATGATACTTGAAGATGGATTGTAGCGAAATATTTATAGTCATATGTACAGCTTGCCGAAGCACACTGACGACAACATAAACATTAAGAGCCTCTTAACTCTTCCACTTAACTTTCTTAAGTTGGAGCGAGCCTAGAGCACTGTTACAACAATGAACCGAGTCTCGCTGTTCGACCGCCAAGTGGTTGCGGCCCGCACTAAAGTTGCCTCGTAGGAAGTCTTGCTGATCTATAAGCTCCGTGATTACAGCCTAGACTCAAGGATCGTGGGTGCTATACAGTCTTTAATACATTGCGGTAAACAAAGGGGAGGTGACCACTGCTGATCCGCCTCAACATACTCTTAGGGGATCCATTTACCAGTGAACATAAGCCACTCCTTACTGGGCTGCACCTAATCTCGATAGCGGTGTTTCTACACTTTAGACAGGCGTTTTGGCCCTCTTTCTCAATATGGCTCTCTCCTCCCGCGCTCTTAGCGGTTCCTCGCTGCGTGTATGCTTAAAAAGCTGTTTGCACGTTTTTGCGCCGTGTGTCCACAGGCACCCTTCTCATCGACCACTTGAAGTAACAACAGTTCGCATACCACTCCCGATGTCTATCGGTGTTGTCGTCCTGGCGCCTTCACGCTGCAATCCCCACACTTTGTGAGCCGCAAGTGGTGCCGGTTGTCGAACTGTGAAGAGACCGCGCACTCGGCGAGCCGGAACAGGTGCCGGTTGTAAAGTAATTGTGAACAGACCGCCACTGTCCCCTGGAATGGCTACGGGAAGCAAGAGGTGATTGACATCGTTCTCCTCGCATTGGGACCGCGCGGCGCCGCGCCACGACCGTCAACACGAGCTTCCCTCTAAAGGGCAAGGTGTGGCAATCGAAGGAAACCGAAGACGCTGAGGGCTGCCGCCTGGCTGCACCTGAGAGGTGCCGTTCGAACAACCCGTTTGCTTCCACCCGAGCCTGCCTCCAGAAAGCAGTAGCAAGGTCGCGTTACCGAAACCACGGAGAGCCGGCACCTGGCCGCTCCCGACACGAGCCATTCGAAGGGAACCACTAGTGTTTGCACATTCAAAACCGTTCGGAGAGCCGAAAGGGTAGTTGTATAGTGCACAGTGCCGCGATTGTGATGCACAGTGCCTCGGTATATGTGATGGGGTTTCTTCGAAAAGAACAGGAACGCACGTTCCGTCTGACGACGGCAATGTGTTCAGAAAGATGGCGAAACTATTTTCTGCGAAGATTTTATAACAAAACCAATGAGGAACAACGACATGGACTAAACAAACTAATAAATGACAAAGGAAATGCAACACTTTGGAACAGAATTAAAGAAAAACACAAATGAACACGCGAGTGAAGTCACAGTTCGAAACAGTCTGACCGAGGCTGGTCGACTGGTGTGGGGGAAGGGCGCAGGTGGAGCGTCGGAGCCAGCTGGAGGTCGTCGCGGGAGGTCGTCGACGAGTAGTGCGGCGTCTACACTGGTGTCTCCGTGGTGCCAGCGACGGGACGACGAGGTACCGAAGCCGGCACGGTACTCAAGGCACTCGTGGCCCGAACAGGCAGGGCAGCACTCGGGACTACGCCCGACCGTGCTGCAGGTAGCGATGGAAATGAGGCCCCACCGAGTCGTGGACCTGGCCACGAGGTCCTGGGAAACCTTTTTTCCATCGCTGCCATCCAGTAAATCTTCTCCGCCTCTCTGACTTTTCCCTTTACGCTCTTTGTTGTCAGTTCTCTTAGAGCCGTATATTTACTGGTGAACCTCCTAGTTCTCTTTCTCCACTGCGTGTCAATGCTCTTTCTATATAAATAGTGGAACACCTTCACTGCCCACCTACTCTCTTTCATATTCCTTAGCCTCTCTTCAAACCTTATTTTGCTCTGTGCTTCCCTTGCCTCAAAACTCGCCCATCCCATATCGCCCTTTACAGCCTCGTTTGTCGTTTTCCCGTGAGCACGCAATGCGAGGCGTCCCACAGTTCTTTGATTCACATCCATTCCTGATTGTATCTCTGGCCTCATGCACACCACTGAGTTCCCAAATGTAAGCCCCGGTATCATTACCCCTTTCCACAGACCCCTAAGCACCTCGTACCTATTGTGTCCCCATAACGCTCTGTGCTTCATTATTGCTGCATTCCTCTTTCCCTTTGCTGCCAAGGCTTTTCGTGTACCTCCATGTATCTATCGCCCTCATTCACCCATACGCCAAGGTACTTGTATTCGCTTACTCTCGGTATTTCTTGGCCCTGCATGGATACCGCTTGGTCGTTGGGACCATTGAATACCATCAATCCGCATTTTGTTACACTAAATCCTAGTCCTAGAGCATCGCCTTCCTTTCCGCATATATTCACCAGCCGTTGTATATCATATCGACTGTCCGCGAATAAGACAATATAATCAGCATAAAATAAACCCGGAAGCATCTGCTCAATCATCGCGCCGCCCTGTTTATGTGACAGATTAAAACCAATGTTGCTATCTCCTAGCGCTTTTTCCATTCTAACCATGTACAGCATGAATAACAGCGGCAACAAAGGACATCCCTGTCTCAGCCCCTTGCTAATATCAACGTTCTCTATGCTACTGATTCCTTCCCATTCTATGCAAACTGTATTTTCTCGATATATTTCCCTCAAAAGCTGTACACAACCGTCGCCTATGCCCATTCCTTCCAAAATTTCCCGCAATATTTCCTGATTAACATTGTCATACGCCTCAGTGATGTCTAGAAAAGCCCCATACAACGGCCTGCTTTCTATTTTAGATAGTTCTATACACTGCGTAAGAACAAATAGGTTATCGTCTAATCGACTGTCTACTCGAAATCCATTCTGAAGTTCTCCCAAAATATTGTTACGTTGTGCCCAGGCTTGTATTTTTAATTTTACTGCTTGCATAGCCATCCTGTATAGTACCCATGTAATGGTTAGCGGTCTATATGAACGAATGTTATTCTTTTCCCCCTTGCCTTTATAGATTAAGTTCATTCTACTTTTTCTCCAACTGTCCGGTATTTGCCTCTCCTGTAAGCATTTTCCTACGGCTTTCAATAGTGCTTCTTTAGTGTTCTGTCCTAATTCTTTAATGAGGCTAACGGGGACCCCATCTAAACTCGGAGCAGTGCGCTTTGGAATTTTTTCTTCGGCCTTTTTCCAGTTGAAATTCCCAAGTTCTAGCTCTTCCATAGTTTCGCTCTCCGTCATGATTTTATCCACTGGGGAAACCTCTTGGACGATCTTTTTAAACGAACCGGCTGTCACCCTCTGGATGTAACCCAACGCTTCGTACACTTCCAGTTGATTTCCTTTTTCATCAACAATATGCCGTTGCGATGTGGCAGACTTTTTACCTAGCACTTTTATGTGGTTCCAAATATCCTAGGCGCGCCCTTCTTTTCGTCATGAATTTGTGTCACCCAGCGTTCGCTTTCACCTTTAATTTTTGCCTCGACCAATTTCTGCACAACAGATTTTTTCTCTAAATATATTTCCCATCTTTCCGTGACTTCGACTTGCGGCCGCTTCTCCCTTTTTGCCTGTCTGTGCTCCCTTGATGGTTTACGTCGCTTTTCGATCACTTCCCGGATTTCCTTGTTCCACCATCTTTTTGGCGTTCTCTTTCCTTTTCAGCAAACAGTTTTCTTCTCTTATTTCTTTCGTCATTGCATGAACTAGCTCATTATACCCCCAGTCCTTGCCTCGTATTTTGCCTACATCTTCCTCTACTCTTGCGGCTGTATTTTTATTTGTTTGTCATTTAAATACGAGCTGCCAAACTTCGACTCTACGTTATTATATTCAGTTTTATATCCCAGTTGTAACGTTATGCGTTTATGATCACTAGCCAAGCTGTTCATCCTGTCCTCGTCTATTCTCATTTCTCTCAGTTTTTCATAGATTCCTTCTGTCATAAGACAATAATCAATGTTCGATTGCCTGTTTCTGACCTCCCACGTGATCTGTCCATCACACTTGGGCCCTGTGTTAACTATCACAATTCTATGGTGCTCGCAAAGATCGAGCAATATAACCTCCCATTGGTGTCTGTATATCCGTCAAGGTCGTGGATGTGGGCATTCATATCCCCTAGGAGGATGATTTCGGCCCCATGGCCAAATTCTTTAATATCGGTATTTATGGAATTCTTTACCTCCAGATTCTTTTCTTTACAGTTATTTCCCGTCCACATTTAAGCTACACCTAGCTACGTTTTCTGTCCACCTACTGTGTCTGAAACACAGAGGTGCTCTGAACATGTTTGTTTTACTCTCTCCCATTTGGCTCCGCTATGAATAAGCACTCGAACACCCCCCCCCCTCCCCTTTTCTTTCTGATATGATCCTGTTGCACCCTTCCCAAACATAATTGTCAATATATGGTGGCTCTTCCAGGTCTCTAAGGTGTGTTTCTGTAACCGCATAAACGCCTATCTTTTCTTTGTTTAACTGTTCCTCAATCTCTAACCATTTTGCCTTTTTTCTGCCACCCTGCATGTTTATATAACTAATTGCTACACGCGCCTTCGCTCTTTTCTTCCATTTACCTCTTTTCTGGCATTTCTCAGTGCTACCTGCCCGAAAATACCCCTGGTTGTTTCCTTTGTTCCTTGCTACCCCGGACGCGTGTTTCTATTTCCCCGAGGAGTCGCGCAAGCGAGAGGGAAAACGATGAGGCGCGAGGAGAGAAAGGGACCGGCCGGAGTGGCGGGCGGCCGTTCCGCTGCCTTGTTACACCCCTGCCCGCAATTCGCGTCCGTTGTTTTGCCGCACGTCCCACACGGCAGGCACGTACTGCAGAATCGCGTTGGTGTCAGCGGCGGGCGCGCTAGCGCCCGTCGCTGACGCTCCTGGCTCTGGCAGTGGTGACACGAGCAAAATAGTGAGAGACCCGAAGGCGCACCACGAAGCGGCCACCTATGTTAACTGGCCCCCAAGTGACACGGGCAAACACGGCAGGCACATACTACCGAATCGCGTTGGTTTCAGCGGCGGGCGCGCTAGCGCCCGTCGCTGACGCTCCTGGCTCTGGCACTGGTGACACGAGCAAAATAGTGAGAGCGCCGAAGGCGCACCGCGAAGCGGCGACCTATGTTAACGGGCCCCCCAGTGACACGGGCAAACCCCGGCCACCCCGGCCGTGCAAACTATTATCAAAAACAGGGGTGCAAGCGAGCGGTGGAATAGCCGTCCACCGGCCTGGTTCCCTCACGTGCTCTCCTCGCGGGTGCGACTACTCGGGGAATCCCAAATACGCACCCCGGACTCCGAAGGGCCCGTGTGCCCCCCAAAAAAGCTACTGCACGTCCTGCAAGCCGCCAACCCACCTCATGACCAAGCCTCCTATCGAAGTGAATTCTGTCTCTTTTGAAACCCCAAACCTATACACCTCACTGTTTATTTCCACTAGTTTTAAACCCTTCTCTCGACTCGTACGCCATATCTCTTTGTTTGCATCGACAACCGCTCTTTGCAGGTTGCCGTCACGCACTGGTATTTCCGGTACCGTGCACACTACTATCTGCATCTGGGGGGAGATGACGCGCATGTCGTCGACGCCTTTTGCCAAGGTCGTCGCTAATCCTGACGATTCTTTGTTGAGGACGTCGTTTAGCCCTGCCGCAATCATCACGAGGTTGCGTCCGTGAGCCCCAGACGTGAGCTTTTCTCTTGCTTACCTCATGACTCAACCCAGCCTATGTCCTGGGAACGTCCCTACCAATACTCATTTGTCGCGTTTCACCCTCTGTTTGAGTGCCTCGGCGCATCGAACTAAATTGGAATTGCCAGCTATGATAACCGGCTGAGGTTTTCCAGCTGAAGTCACCTGCACCTGGCTACAGAGGGTGTTTAGCCTGAGTCAGAGCTGCTGCATTGTCTACTCCCTCCCGCAAAGCTACTTCCTGAAGCTGTGCCCCGCGCTCTTTGCACCTGCGTTTTTCACACCCGGTCCTTGCGCCCCTCCCTCACTGGAGGTCGGCGCCGTACTACTCTCGCTGTTGCCTGTTTCTTTGTTCACCTTAACTACCATGGCTAGTCCCTCCTCTGCTGACCTAAGCCATGGCCTTCGTTTTCTCACGCTCTTTTGCCAACGCATTTTCAAGCTCAGGGATTCTGTCCATAAGTCCGCTCTGAGCAGCCATCATTCTTTCCCTTTTTTTCCTCTATCTCGCACTGTCTACATTTGGCGTCAGCTTCTTCTGCCCTCTCTTCTGCACAAACTTCCATTTTCACAGCTGCCCCGCACCCTGAATACTAGAGCACTGAACGGGCCGTGATTTTCGGCCCTGGTCCGGCCCGAGCCCGCCACTCGCTGAAGTTTACCCGCCCGATCCCGGCCCGGTGAATAAAAGTGAGTCCCGCACCCGGCCCGAGCCCGGCAAAACACTTAACCTACCGGACCCGGCCCGGCCCGACTGCAAATCAGGCCCGACCGAGGCCCGGCATGAAATTTCGATCCAAGTGTTTTAATCACCAATAATAGACGTTTTGTTGTTGCATTCTTAGTTATGAAGTACATTTTAAGCTTCAGTTATTAAGTCCAAACAACGACCTAATGCGGAAATATTTTGAGCAACGATAACGGGTGCGAAGAAAATTTATTGATCAGAGTTATACTGTACCCATTTCTTCTGCATATTCAGATAGACATCATCTTGAGAGTTTTCTAACGTATTGTGACAGCCAACTGCTTTGTAGCATGATTTCTGATTTATTAAAAAGCGCAATAAAAATGAAGTTGGCAGGAAACACACACTGTTCTCGAACTTCTTGTCTTTATTGCACCCTCTATCAAAAAGCATGCTCTACCAACAAATCCAATTGCACACCCTTCCAGATATTTAACACCAGTCATTAGTATTGTAGTAGCTTACCTTAACAAGAAAAAGATGAAAAACAAATTGATGAACGATGTTTTAAATACACAAACTTCGATTACAACTATAACAAACTGAGTGTATACATGGGTAGACGTATGTACAGGCAAAAAATCACAGCATATTCACGGGGTGAATGATGATGAGTGGGGCGAAGCTCTGGAAGGAATCATCGGTAAACCGTGAAACTCTTCCGTGCAATTCGCCCCACAATTAAAAGTGAAACACTTGAGTAAATGTCATCAAACTTTTATTGCTGGTTTCCGTGGTCCCTTGTTTATGACTGCTTTGTGGTCCGTGAAATGCAAGGTAACCGATAATTTCTGCTCCGTTCGCAAGGTAACCGATAATGCAAAGTAACCGATAATTCCTGCTCGAGGTTCTCCAACGCTTCTCCAACGCGAGCAGTCGGTATTTCTCAATCAAGAAACTCGCTAGGAGACGCTGCCTGCGCCAACGTTGTCTCTCGCGGGCGAGCGCGTGCCGGGAGCCACGCGCTCGCCCTCGACGCGTGCGTGCCTCCCGGCAGGCACGCGCCGGTGGCTACGTACTACTACTACTACTACTACTACTACTACTACTACTACATACATACATCGGGGACGCACGACCCACGCCTTAAGGAGCTTCGCCCCTAAAAAAAGAAAAACGAACTGAAATATGATACTCTCATATCACGTCACGCTACTGGAAGTATTTAGTCTTTATACTTTCGCGGCAGTGTTCCCAGTGTGTCTTCTTACATGTTTTTGTGCAAGAAAATCAAACTGTCGCGATATTCTGGCTTTAAGCATGTCTTGCGCTCGTTCATCAGATAACCTATCGCGCTGAAGTTTCTCTCACTACTCGCACTGGTTGCAGGGACACACAAAATCTGCTTTGATGCACGTTTGCCAGTGCATGATTAACGTTACTTGTTCGTTCTCCCAGCGTATGTTTTACTTCAACACTCAACTACTCAAAGTCATCGACAAACGCGATCTTCGTTAACGTGATGGTCACTAAATTAACCATATATGCTAGGAAAATGTAAACAAGCCCAAAAAACGCGACAGATGACTCGAAAATTCTACAAGCGACACGTCGAAAAAAGCGACACGCCAAATCCACTTATTGTAGGCGGAACTGGCAATTCTGCTTCTAGGTTACTCGATCCCCATGTACCCACAAGAAGTACCTTCAAGTAGCCACAATAAGCAACAGCACTCCAGTATTTAAACGTTCACATTGCTCGTTCATGCGGGAAGTATATGTATACACAAAGCATGTGGCACCATCTTAAGAATGCACGAAAGAGCAAGCCCGGCCCGACCCGAGCCCGTGACCTCATACCCGGGCCCGACACGAAGCCTGGAGCGTCAGGCCCGAGCCCGGCCCGGGCCCGCAGTGAAGACAACTTTACCCGGCCCTGCCCGGCCCACGGGCCGGGCCGGGCACGGGTTTTCGGGCAGAACCGAGCCCGTGCAGTGCTCTACTGAACACTTTGCAGTCTTTTTGACCATGACCGCTCGTAGCACAAGAATTACACTATCTAAATAACAAAGGCCCTCGGTACTACAAACACTTCCCTAAGACAATACGTACCCAAGAACTCAATGGATAGCCCACACTTCAAAACACTCGTGGTCGGTGTACGTGCACCTCAGCCACGTGGAGGAAGAAAAAGGAAAGCAAAAAAACCCAAGAAACAAGTTACTGACCCCCCAAAAAACCGTACCAACTAATAACCACAAATATAATTTATGCTAATGACCTATACTATAAAAGCAAGCTCAATGCACGCAAGAACACTTATCTGCCGCTGTCGTTTCGGAGACCTCGATAAACACGTCCGCTCACCTACCGCGTGGCGAGCGCCACCACGCGGCGGGAGACGAAAGGGTGACACGCTCCGCTTCGCAGTTTTCAATCTGGAGGTAATCTAGTAACGTTGACTGAAATGCAGTCAACTCGAGTTCAGGCTCTTCATTTTTACCTGTATTTTGAATGTTGTCGGCCTAACAACTTCATACCACGGGCTGCCACCGCTGACGTTCTTGCAGAATTTGCCGGTCCGTCCTGTCTACGCAACACGTAAATAAAATCGTGCGCTTGAAAAGTGTTAGAAGGTCTGTTTAACAATGCGGATGACACTACTAGCATTGCACGGTATGACAAAAAGCAAAAATGGTTTACGTAAGACAGGCCAGTGAAAAGAGAATGCCCGGCAGGTGGCCATAGCCCGGACCCCTCCATGTTTTTTTTTTTACCGAAAATAATTACAGAAGAATAGGTGATTTCCTGAACAAGTCAAGAGATAGAGTAAACATTTATCAAAAACAGAATGAGGGATCTTCCTCTTAGTGGGGAGCCCTTAGTTCAGGACCCCATTGGCTCGCGCCACTCCACGTGCCCGCTGCATGAGCCGACGCTGCTCCTGCGACACTGAGCTGGTCAGTGCAGTCTCCCAGGAGGAATGTGATGGTGAAGGAAGGGGAATAGCCCGACGGAGGGACAGTATGAGGTATATTGTGTGGGATAGAAGAGGTGTAGGGTGAAAAGACAGGGCAAGGAATTAGTCTGTACGTGCCGCCACGCGACAGCTTCCTCCCGGTTAAAGGAATGGTATGATGGGGGAAGGACCGTCGGCTTTGTCTGTAATGTTTTAACGTGTCAGCGTAGTTCAATGGTTCTTGTGGTGCGTCGTCTAGATTGGACAGCTTGTCCGATGGCGCCTGGTTTGTGAGCTCTCGGGGCTACCGCATTAGCGCGTTCATTGCCATGGAGAGGCGTGTCCCGGGGTCCAAATGATAGGCACCCTGTGTAATAATGAGGGGTGTAGAAATGTCAGAATACGGTGTGTGTGTGTACGGTGTCACCATTCCTCGCGCTATGTTCCTGCAGGCAGAAGGCGAGTCAGTGACCACTGTCACAGGTTCGTCCCGTGCTGGTAGGAGACAAGCATGTAGACATGCAGACAAGCTGGTAGGAGAAAAGCCAGGGCGACAGCTGACTATTCCGCCGTGGCACTGTCGTTGGTGTTAAACGTGGCCGAAACGCTCAGAGTGTCAGTGTTCTCTACTGCAACAAGACACATGGCCTGTATTTGTGGGTACTGTGCCACGTCAGTATATATAGAAGAACGGCGTATCAGATGTAGCATCGCCTAGAACGCGTATTAAAGCCTATACCATTGCACGTCTCCGGCCTTTATGACGGTCAGGATGCACATTGCGTGCAATCAGGGCCCCCTGAATTTTGCTTCGAATCTCAAGTCCAAGGTTGTTGCGTTGTTGTAGCGCTTCGATCAGACTGGTGTATGCCAACTGGAAGAGAATATGAGTACCATGGAGGCGTTGGATTTGACTGTTCAGGCGGCCTTCCACCAGTTCTAGGATGGTGTTGTTGACGCCAATTCCAATTCGCAGTAGGAGCTGCGTTGACACGTATTTGGGAAGTCCCAGAGCCGCCTTTAGTGCCGTGCGAAGGAGGACGTCCAGCCTGTTCGTCTCGGTTTCAGTAAGGTTTTGGTAGGGGAGGTGGTAGGTGAGTCTGCTAATCACAAGAGCCTGCGCAATCTTGAGGGTGTCTTTCGAGAAGCTCATGTCGGCTGTGGGTAATGCACCTTTTCATGTGCGTTACCTGGGCAATTTGTTGGCGCAGTAGTTGGGCGGTATATGTAGACTTTCCGTTTTGTTGGATGTGGAGCCCTAGTATGCGGAGTCTATCCACCCTTGGGATTTGATTGTCATTAAGATGCAAGGTCAAGTCCGGTGGTAAGTCTGTCTTTTTCCGTTTATTAAACACGAGCAGAAGTTCCGATTTCTCAGCTGCGCATGCGAGTCCTCCGGCAATGGCGCCCCCTTGAACTGCATTGATGGCAACGGCTTCCTGTAGTGCATCTTGAACGGCGCCGTCCGACCCTTTTGTCACCCAGGTTGTGGCGTCATTGGCGTACAGCACGTGCTGCACATTCAGAAATTCTTCCAGGAGTGGTGGTGGCTTTGCCATGGGCATGCTGAATCGGGTTGGCGAGAAAAATGAACCCTGTGGAGTACCTCTGCCAGAAAGTTTTATTTTGTCTGACCGAATTTCACCGAGGCCAGTGGTTGCCGTGCGGCCAGATAAGAAGGCTCGAACGTAATTATAGGTGCGTTTACCACATCGCAAGGAGGCAAGGTTTTTTTAACATGAGGTCATGCGAGACGTTGTCCAATGCCCCCTTGAGGTCCAAGGCCAAAATTGCCCTCGTCTGTGCTGCACTTGGGCCATCCACAACATCTTAAGTTGTATGTGTTGGGTAGACATATTTTTGTGCTAGAGAAACATGGTGCTAGGGAAAAACTCTCTCGCCTCAAGGTAGTCCTGCAGGCGCATTGTCGTCGCTAGCCACTTCAGTTTCGCCGGCACCAACAGCCGCCACCTCCAACGCCATCCCACTGGCCTGTAATCCAGGCGCGCCGAGGAAAACTGACGTTTGGCGCACCCTTAACCATCGCCCACTATGTTACCACTGTGCGGAAGCCGGGAACACCTACGCTACTGCCAGTACCGTAAGATGGGACTGCGTGGCTTCAACGTGAGCGCGCCGCGCCCGCGCCCAGGTGAACGACCTCGCCAGATCGCCGACTACATCGCCGGAGCGCAGTGGCAACGACGATGACCATGCCGTTCACCTTCGCCTGGACGCTACATCTCTCCGGATCGCCGCCAGTACACCGGCACCACCCAGGCTCTATCTCCAAGCTCCTATCCGGGAAACTAAAGGCAGCAACCCATGCAGGTGGGGTTGCTGCACGACACAATGAAGAAGATCTCCGCCGCCGCCACTGCCGCCGCCGACGACTACGACGACCACGCACGAACCTTCCCGGCGTAGTCTCAGCACGCAAAGCCTCGCCGCCGAAAGGTTTGCCGACGCGACATAGCAGCACCGAAGCAAGCCGACGCAGCCGTGATCCGACGCCCCGATCTAACCGGAACGCCAGACGACAGACCGCCGACCTCGACGTGATTATCGACGGCCACAGCGTCACCGCCTTAGCTGATACCGGAGCCGACTACTCTGTCATCAGTGGTATTTTCGCCGCCAAGCTGAAAAAGGTAATTACCGCCTGGGGAAGGACTAGATGTTAGGTAGTGACACGTACGATTGTTTTGGTTTGTTTAAGTGCAAAGTGATAACGGCTTCCCACTAAAACAAAAACAACCGTAGTGTCACCAAGGACAACGTGGTCGAAGAGTTTTTCGATACACAGTGAGGGATATGGGTCGGAGATTTTGAAGGGACAAGATTGCCAGGTTTTGGAATTAATGTGATGTCGGCATGCCACAATTTTCGATTGAGCGTTCCAATTCTCCAGTGTTAATTGTAGTAATTAGTGAGCTGCTGAATAGTCTTGTCGAGATTGCGTAGTAGTGTGTAATGGATGCCGTCCGCTTCTGGTGTCGTGTTTCGCCTTATGCCAAGTAGGGAAGCCCTCACTTCTGCCTCTGTGAAGTCTGCGTCCAGCTCCGTTACTTGCTGGTATGAATAGTCTCTGTACGTCGGTCGAGGGCATGTAGATATAAATATTCCTCGTATGTCCCCAGGTTACCGAGAGGCCTCAACTGACAATAAGCACACCAAGCAAGTAAGCTTACGTTCTTTATGGTCAATGGTGATTGCTACAGCATACATGTAAGCTAGCAACGCTGTCGCTGACAGATTTGAACATACAGGCAGCATAAACAGCCATCTGTTTAATAAAATTACTAGCTCGAATTGCACACATTTACCTCATCTTGTTCGTGAGCACAGCGAAGCTTCAGTCTAACATGTTTACGCTGGGCTGCCTTCAGCGAATGAAACGTAGTACACGATGCGCGGGGCTGACGATGCTAATTCTGCGTCGTCACTTTGCTATGAGGTCTTCGAGGCGATTCGTTGGTGTACCTAATGAAAACCGGAGACTTTCTGCAGAATTGCGATTCAGTTAGGTTCCTCTGTAATTACCAATAGCACACCAATAGCACAGACTGGGCCGGCCATCGCATGGTTCCAGTATCACGTTGCAATCGCTTAGCACTCTATATCTATCTATCTTTATATTGCTGCACAGATATTTCGGTCCCTACAGGATTACAAAGCGCCTCAGCGACGTGAACTACGAGGTCGTTCCCGAAACTTCTGCTACGAGCATGAGCCGACGGCGGCCCCGACCAGAAATTGTTCACGTAGTGCGTATCAAGCCGTACTACGCCCGTCAAGAAGTCATCTGACAATACTTTTCCTTGCCCTCTGTTTCATTTGCATCAGCCCCGTCGGCGACCGGCACGGTCGCTTTTCACAGGGGGGAGTAATGACGCCAAGCAAAGTGCCCACCGCGGAGCAAGTTTTGAGAAGCAAGCTCCCCACTACAGGCGCCGATCTCGAGCAGAGGGAAGACGAAGAAGAGCGCAGTTGCGCGAGCGTTCTTTTGGTGCTGGTCGCCATTAAAGAAGGTTGTTCTCTTCCGCCGATCGTCTACTGCTTGGCTTCGTGACATTTTATATATATATATATATATATATATATATATATATAGAAAGAGAGAGAGAGAGAAAGGGTTCGGGCCCGCGCCCCAGGAAACTTTATGCAGTAGTGATGCTACCAATACCGCTATTTTATGTCACTTGTGAACGGTATACTACACACATTACTCATTCGTCGTTTTAATTTTGAATGCGTTGCGATACTCAGCTTGCAGAAATCGAATGACACTCCTGCTTTACGCTTAGAGGGCGAGACTATTGTTCGAGGCATGTTTATGTGCTCAGTGCGCGCTCAGTATGACAGGGCCCTGAAACACCACTTTTTGAACACCGAGAAAGCGGTACCAATCGGTCGTTCAAGCTTTTATGAATGTGTGAGCCAAATATTGCACTGCAAGCAGCAGTGCATCTACAGCTTTCTTTTCAATACAGCAAGGAATCGCCTGCTCTTCTTTCAACAAGTGATTTCGCTGGCACCACCAACTATCTCACTTGATTAATGCCCCTCTTCTTAAACACAGGTACATTGATTGCCTTTAATTTTTTAATGAAAAATGAACAAATAAAGTATTCCAGATGACCTTACCGTGATCATAAGTTCAGCCAATGCTATTTCTACCGCAAGAAACTTGGTGCCCCAGTAACGGCATTTGTTTAAAGAAGAGCAGACGAATTCCATCTGTGCTTGACACCAAATTGACAATTCTCTGGTGTGCCAGTGATATGTTCCTCACACTTTCACAATGACCTCCACGACTGATCGGCATCGTTTCCTGTCGAAGTTCAGAGCGTTCCAGGGCTCCTTTAACAACTGCGGCCTCGCGCGATCGACCGGCATGGTCCACATGCGCCCCACAATTGCACATAGCGCCAAATTTTCCCTGTGGCTTTGATTTCACCTGGAGAAAATGAAAAGATAAATACCCTCAGGCGGCGCCTTCGATGGCCAGATAATAGTAAAATCAGTACAATGCAATGACATATCACTTAGCTGGAGTGGCGGTTATGCAGAGAGGTAGCAGGAAATTGTCTACACGCTCCGCAGAAAACAGTGCTGAGTGTTGGATTGGACCATGGCTTGGATTTCAAGATAAAGCGGAGCATGGGAAAAAAACAGCCGTTGACACACAAGCACGTACTTGCGAGTCGGTGTCGCTTGTGTTGCAACATTTCACTGAACCTCCTGCGCGTGTCATAAGCTGTGTGCATTCACAAGCAGTGACAAGGGCATCTATACATCGGTTAAGCACGTGTTAAGCACGTTTTTTTTAGGGGCGAAGCTCCTCTTAGTCTAACCTTGTCCTGTGTCAGGCGTCAGGCGTAACCGCAAGTATCTCCCGGGGGGCACGCGCTCGCCCTCGGCGCGTGCCTCCCGGCGCGTGCCTCTTTCTCTCTCTCTCCCAGCGCGTGCCTCCCGGCGCGTGCCTCTCTCTCTCACTCTTCCATCTGCTGTCTTGTGAGAGAGAGAGAGACAGAGAGAGAGAGAAAGGCGCGCGTTGATGGAAACGCTCTTTCTCAGATGAACGCTCTACCAGCTCGCAAAGAAGGAGAACGCGCCCTCAACCGCGAGAGACAACGTTGGCGCAGGCAGCGTCTCCTAGCGAGTTTCTTAACTGAAAAATACCGACTGCTCGCGCTGGAGAACCGTTCACCGACCACCCATATACATATATATATATATATATATATATATATATATATATATATATATATATATATATATATATATATATATAGGCACTGGATCTTGACTTGCAATGAAGTGCCGGTTGGAGATTTCACTTGTGCATAATTCAACCATAAGGATTCGTAGCGTGCGCGTTAATTAATTAATCCGGAACTCGGCACGATCTACGATGAACATCCCGAGCTTCGCCCACTCATCATCATTCACTCCATGGATATGCTGTAATTTTTTTTTCTTTTTAAATTTGCTTCTAACCTCAAAGCACACTACCTTTCTAAACTCTGAAATAGGGACACATCAGTCTAGTCTCTGTCACAAAATATTTATCATTGCGCTCAGAGGCGTTCCCTTTCTCTAAAAGTGCGAGATACTTACATATTCACTAAGAACGCGGCGCCACGCTGATTGCCCGCAATCTATTTTGTAACGTCGAAATGGCGGACGCACTTCCTCGATAAGCCTGCTTTGCACGTACCACCGGTGACGCATAACGCATCCTCCTGAGGTTGCTTAGTTACCACACCACTACTTGAACTGCCATTCTAGGAGCCATTTGCGGCTTCCAAACGTGGACAGATAGCGCTAACTCCTTCTGTCAGCATCATCATCATCACCACCACCACCAGCCTGCCTACGCCCACTGCAAGGCAGAGGCCTCTCCCACAGATCTCCAATTATCCCTGTCCTGTGCTAAGTCGGCCCAATTTATCCCCGCAAACTTCCTGACCTCAACTGCCCACCTAAATTTCTGCCGCCCCCTGCCACGTTTGCCTTCTCTAGGAATCCACTCTGTTACCCTTAATGACGAACGGTTGTCTTGTCTTCGCATTACATGGCCAGCCCACGCCCATTTCCTCTCAATTTCTACTAATATGTCCATACACACGTTTCTTCTCTAACCCACTCTGCTCTCTTCTTGTCCACACTCGCACTCACTAGCAGTTACTCGCACACGCACTCACTTCCACTCACACTCACTGGCACTCGCACTCACGTCTATGGAATGAGTGCGAGTGAGCGGTAACACTCTTGTTTGGGCTAGTTGGTACATTCTTGAAACAAACTCGGTAGCGCAAAAAAACACGGACGAAGAAAAGAAGGAACACAGACAGGCGCAAACTTACAACTATATTTCGGAATGCCAAAGCGGGTCTATATGTAAATGCACACCCTTTGCACACGCGCCACCAGGAACGATACAAAATCTAAGGTTCTCCATGATACCGCTATCAAAGCAAAATACGTGAGAATCTGCCGATTAAATCTGATGCATGCGCAAAAAATGATGACAAGTGAACAACAAAACAACAGAGCATAAATGAAGAAATGAAAAAGCCAACAAATAACCAGTGTATAAAAGAAATGAGAAAAAAAAAGAAAAATGAAAAAAAAAGAAAAATGAAGTAGGCATTTATCGGCAACCGGCATGCGGGCAGTGCGAACCCGTAAGATGCGCTAACACAATGTGTCACTTGGTGTGATTACAAAATCATCTAAAAACTGCAGCTCCTTAGCAAGCAATGTCAAGGAAGGCATGCTTACGCATTTGTCAGCACACTTAGCAATAAAATACGCTTCCACTACTTCCCTTTCCAGTTTGTTTTTTGACCTGTGCAGGAAGACGGTTTCTTTCAATTTCGGAATACACTTACATTGCCGACAATGAAAATCTAGGTGGCCACCTGTGTTGGAACGCACAGCCAGACTGTACTCCCGTGCCCTTTCGTTAAAACAACGGCCCGTCTGGCCTATGTAAAACCTACAACAGGACAAGGGTATTTTACAACATAATGCTACTTTTGCGCACGCAACACGAACCACAAAGGAAAAGTACACAGGACCAGCGCAGACTGTCAACTGACCTTTATTTAATGAGAAAACACATATATATATAGTCACGACACGCACCTCACAATCACTGCACATGAGCACAACGGTATTTTGTAATCCATTACATAAAAAATAAAATGCTTCCGCTCATTCAAGGATAATAAAAAACGGGATCGCAATGGGATGTTTTCATTTAGCTCTAACGAAAACCTGCACGCACAAGTTAAATGAATCTTTCCTAGAGCAGAAGTTTCGGCTGGAAAAGGCTGGATATCCTACCTCGATTCTTCTTACTGCAAGCGAAAGGCTATTGAAGAAAATGAAATTCGTGGACAAAGAGGTGCAAGGAAGCCAGGGAAACTAAGAAAATTTCGGTAATCCCCTATATGCATGGTTTTTCCCATAAAATAAAGAAGGTGGCCGTTAAGTATGGTGTTAGAGTAGTTTTCTCAGCAAAAAACAAAGTAGGGGGCATGTGTCCGGCTGTAAACAAATTGTATAAAGACGGGCCTATTAGTGTCAGTAATGAATGTTCCAAGCGTTCTGATCACCAAGTTGTTAAGTGCAAAAGAAATGTAGTGTATAAGATTCCGTTTAAATGTGGCAAGTGTTACGTAGGGCAGACTGGTCGATGCGTGAACGTTAGGTTCAAAGAGCACTTGGCGAATTTGAAGGGAAGGCAGCTGACACATTTGGCATTACATTGTGCGCGATGTTCATAGAATATGTGTAGTCCATTGTGTAATCAAACTGATATTCTGTATGTTCATCCTAATCAGACAACAAGAGAGATAGTGGAAGCTTGGCATATATCTAGACTACAAAGCACATGTATCAGTCATCCATCAATAGCACTAAATGACAAAGAAATTGACCTGATGAATAAGATGTGACAGCGCAATTGTTTTTGTTGAAGGTTTTTATTTTTTATGTAATGGATTACAAAATACCGTTGTGCTCATGTGCAGTGATTGCGAGGTGCGTGTCGCGACTATATACATGTGTTTTCTCATTAAATAAAGGTCAGTTGACAGTCTGCGCTGGTCCTGTGTACTTTTCCTTTGTGTTCGTGTTGCGTGCGCAAAAGTAGCATTATGTTGTCAAACCAATTAGCCCGCCTGTCCGTTTTAAGGGCATTTTGTATACCACACCTTTTATACACTTAGTGGAGGGATCGACGTGTTTCTTACAAGTCGTGGCCCTTGTTTTTTGCATCACAGCGCAAACCTTCACCAACTTGCACGGAGCCGTAAGGTCCGTTCTTACACCGAAACGGTTGGCAACTTTTTTCATATTGTGTGAAACGCGGTTAATGTAGGGCATAACATGCAGTGGCCAGTTTTGGTCTACCTGCTGCATTTGTTTCTTACTCCCCTTCAGATTCTGCAGAAGTCGTTCACACGAGCTTCTTATTACATCCGAGGGGTATCCAGCTTTGTTCAAGCGCTCCACCTGCAGCGCAAGGCTTTCACTTATCCTATGTTGGCACGACTTCTCCAGTGCTGAACGACAACACAGTAACACAATTGCCCTTTTTGTTAGCTTGGAATGGGCGCTATTGTACGGAAGCAGAGATTTGCTTGAAATTGAAAGAAACCGTCTTCCTGCACAGGCCAAAAAAACAAACTGGAAAGGGAAGTAGTAGAAGCGTATTTTATTGCTAAGTGTGCTGACAAATGCGTAAGCATGCCTTCCTTGACATTGCTTGCTAAGGAGCAGCAGTTTTTAGATGGTTTTGTAATCGCACCAAGTGATACATTGTGTTAGCGCATCTTACGGGTTCGCACTGCCCGCATGCCGGTTGCCGATAAATGCCTACTTCATTTTTCTTTTTTTTCATTTTTCATTTTTTTTTCTCATTTCTTTTATACACTGGTTATTTGTTGGCTTTTTCATTTCTTCCTTTATGCTCTGTTGTTTTCTTGTTCACTTGTCATCCTTTTTTTGCGCATGCATCAGATTTAATCGGCAGATTCTCACGTATTTTGTTCTGATAGCGGTATCATGGACAACCTTAGATTTTGTATCGTTCCTGGTGGCGCGTGTGCAAAGGGTGTGCATTTACATATAGACCCGCTTTGGCATTCTGAAATATATTTGGAAGTTTGCGCCTGTCTGTGTTCCTTCTTTTCTTCGTCCGTGTTTTTTTGCGCTACCGAGTTTGTGTCGAGTGAGCGCACTCATGAGTGCGCCGACCTATGATGGTGGTTGTGGAGCCGTTGTAGATGTCTTCCAGCAGTCTCACGTACTGCTCGTCTAAGCCCCGATGGCGCAATGCGTGCATGACTGCTGATGTATCGACCGAGTCAAATGCTTTCTCGCAATCTACGAAGGCTATATATAGGGGTTGGTTATACTCCGCGCGTTTCTCTATCATCTGATTGATAGTGTGAATATGGTCTACTGTTGAGTAGCCTTTACGAAACCCTGCTTGTTCGTTAGGTCTACCAACAATACAACTATAATTCCCCCTTCCGCTCAGGTAATGAATGCTCTGGAACGCCAATGCGTTTTTTTTTTCTCGCTAAAGCCAATAACTCTCAAGATAAACTGTCGCCGATGAAGCGCGAGACGTCAAGGTGCTATTAAGGCATACAAAACTGGAGTAACGGATAGGTGATATTTCTTGAACCTGCAAAACCAACACCGACACAAGGAGAGCTCAGACACAGTGGCGAACAAAGTTCGTGTCCTATTGCTCCCCTGTAAATTTTGCTTACGCATAAGAACCATTATTAGACTAGATGACTGCGCTTGTGTAGCAGAATTAGACGGCAAAAGCTACACGGTACAGAAAGTTACAGAGGGCAAGAAAGCAGCGCTTACTGCACCGCAAGACTGCGCTGTCATTAAATGTAACAATAGGACTATGGCAGAAAAAAAAATTATTCTATTGAGCACCCATTCAAAACTATATTATTCATCACGATATTCTGCAGCACCAAAAATGTTCATCTAAGAAAATAATTTAACAATAAGATATTGGGCATAACATGAGTACCGGTGACGCAAACTATACGAATTAAAGAACCTTGGTAGGATTGCTTTTCTGCGATAAAGTGTCAGGCGTGCTGCGCACAGAATAAAAGAAGTTGGAGAGGCGACAAAAGCAGAAACACAGAAAAACAGACAAAGTTTTAAAACATGGCGTACCTAGCCGCCTTAACTTCTTCTTGAGCAATATACATTTGCCAACATTCTTTTGTTATTTCGTTTCCAATGCGCGAGACTTCGTTATCAACAGTTGTAGTCACTGCGAATAACAGCGGGTTTACTGCACCAGCAAATTCGCTCACAAGCATTACTCGATCGGAAATAGTTTTCAACAAGCTAATCAGCATGAGCCATAGATCAACGAGACAAAATAAAACGAAAAAAAACAACGAAGTGTCAACAGGAAACTCCTCATTCTATAACTAATGAAACGAGTGCACTCAGTTTCGTGTAAACTGCCCCATTCACTTGCTGCAGTACAATGAGTGGCGCAAGCATTGCACGCTGATTCTTCGACACAACAGATAACTTACGTATAGGGGTGGTGTAATAAAACGACAACATACATAATACCTACAAAGACCGTATGTCATACCGGATATCTGCGCCCGCCATGGTGGTCTAGTGGCTAACGTATTCGGCTGCTGATCCGAGGGTCGCGGGATCGAATCCCGGCTGCGGCGGCTGCATTTCGATGGAGGCGAAATGTTGAGGCCCGTGTGCTGTGCGATGTCAGTGCACTTTAAAGAACCCCAGGTGGTCGAAATTTCCGGAGCCCTCCACTACGGCGCCTCTCATAATCCGAACTGGTTTTGGGACGTAATACCCCACAAAACAAAAGAACAAAACAAAACCCGGATATCTGCAGAATGAAACTTGCGCGTTTAAAGCTAAGCCCTCCGTAATTACAGTTTGCATCGCTATATGGCGGATCTAATACCAACGCCGAACGAGAGATGAAGCATCGCGGGAGTCTCCACGGAGGCAAGGGCGTAGTGAAACAATCGCAGCACCTTGTGCGACGACTAGAATTGCCTAAGTGACGAGGGAAGGTCTCGCGGCATGCACCGATATATCCGGGCACCGGACAAGATGGCAGCGCGCGTACTATAATAAAGAACTCAATAAAGTAATGCCAAACGTGCCTGTATAGCTCCTCGGTACACACCGCTCACCCATATCCCGATGTATTTAGTTCGTTGTTCGTCACCTCAACATCTCTGCTGTGCACGACCGCGTACTTGTAACAATACTGTAGAACTAGATAAGAGGTCGTGTAATTTTTTTTTTTTGCGATTTACGAACCACGATGTGCTTCAACGCAGAAAACCGCAACAGCGTAGTCAATGAGTAATACTAATAATGAACATTCTGAAAAGCGTCACATGACTCTGACAAAGTTTAAATGTGAGCGAGAACACGCACAACGACACTGAAGCTCATGTGCATGCTGAGCTGCGCGAAGTCACTCCACCACCACAAGACGTCATATATTACCTGCAGCAGATGTGCTGACACGCCACAACAAAGAGCGCTTGCTTGCTCAAGCGTGCACGTAAATTCCACAGCGCTGAACTGAAATCTCATAACTGCAATGCCTCAGTGAAGGAACACGCGGCAACGATTGCCCTACAAACCACGACATCATAGAGTTTCCTACTAAAATACTAGAGGGAAAACTGGCGCTAGTGTCTATGGGAATTTCAAAAAAGGCGGTTTAGCCCGCATGGGAATAATGGGTATGACATGGATTTGCCTAGTCTTCGTTCTTCTGGCTTCATATGGATTTGCCACTTCAAATAAATAGTTCGTTTACGACAAAATATTGCACTAAAACGGAAGATTTTGGAATAACTATGTGCGAGCGCAGGTACTAGTTGCTTTTTGCGGTTAGAAAAATACTAAGCGCTCAGAAATTTAGCAATATTGTGCGATATGGCAATGTTGGCCTCCTCTGTTTGTGCCCAGATTTAGAAGCGTCCATACAGGTTTAAGTTGCATGTGTAGTTGTATTCGAACATAACATAAAGATTTTTGCTCTTGTAAGTGACGTGCTGACATTTTAAAGTATGTAAAAGGTAGATGTGTCTTCTAAATATAACAGACGCGCTTTCGCTCGCTTCCTTTAGTGCAGGGCAAGTGCTTCACTGTATTTTTACAAACTATATGCATGGGTCAAGCCCCTGCGCGCGGCCGTAGCAGGAGTGCAGTATCGCCCATCGCTTGGTGATTGGTTTTTGAAAAAAACGTGATGTTAAATAAACAACCGTGCCGTTAAACTCCATCGGAAACTGCGCCTGAGCTTTGATCTGAGCTGACTTTCTGAGCGTCGTTCGCAGGCGCGTCTGCCTATCGTCCACTGGGCGTCTACTACGCACGATAACTGTGCGCTTGCTTGGCGCGTTCGGTCGGCGTTGAATTAATCAGACAGCGGAATTGAAATGCCGTAGTACAAGATATCGAACAGCCTTCTGACAAGGGATGTATGTCAGCCGTGAAAGCGACCCTACGGTTACAGATTCTATCGCATCTGATACAAAAGAAAAGAAAAAAAACAGCAAAACCGCATCGATAAGGTACGCGAGACGCAGCGCGAATATTTCTAAAGTTGAGTACAAATACCGCTGCAAATAATATGTGTAGCCATAGTCAACAAACACAACAACGAAACACTGCATGGCACCTCATCATTGCAAACGACTGTGGTAGATGCGACAGTCTGATTATCTCTAGCAGTAAAGCCAGTAAAGCGTACACTGCAGCCGCTGCCTTCGTCGGGTAATGAAAAAGTGTAGTAACGTAACTCGCGTCACTGAAGTTAAAAAGCAGGAATAAACAAATCCACCAAGGCGTTTGAAGCCGCAGGCACGAAGGCTAGACAAATCCATGTCATACCCATCATTCCCATGGCATCTTCACGATCGCAGCGCCAGTTTTCCCTCTAGTATTTTAGTAGGAAACTCTATGCACGACATAACATGTAATCATACAGTTTCCTACTAAAATACTAGAGGGAAATCTCGTGCTTGCGATTTGAAGTTGCCACGGGAATCATGGGTATGACATGGATTTGTCTAGTCTTCGTGCCTGCGGCTTCAAACGTTCCGGTGCATTTGTTTATTCCTGTTTTTTGGCTTCGGCGACGCGACTGACATCACTACACTTTTTCTTAATGCGACGAAAGTAGCGGCTGTAGTGGTCGCTTTAGTGCTAGAGATAATCATAGTGTCGCATGTACTAAAGTCGTTTCCAACGATGAGGTGTCCTGCAGACTGTTTCGTTGTTGTGTTTGTTGATTGATAGCTACACATATTATTTGCAGTGGTATTTCGCTCAAATTTAGAAATATATGCGCGAACCTTATCGATGCGGTTTTGCTGTTTCTTTCCTTTTGTGTCAGATGGGACAGAATCTGCAAGCGTGGGCCCGCTTTGACGGCTGACAAATATCACTCTTGACAAGACTGTTCGATCATGCACTAAAGCATTTCAATTCCGCTGTCTGATTATTTCAACGCCGACCAAGCGCGCTAAGCAGGCGCACAGTTATCGCGCGTCGTAGACGCGTAGGCAGAAGCGCCTGCGGACGACGCGTAAAAAGACAGCTCAGATCAAAGCTCAGGCGCAGTTTCCGACAGAGTTTAACGGCATGGCTGCTTACCATCACGTTTTTGCACAGAACCAACCACCGGACGATGGGCGCTACCGCGATTCTGCTACGGCTTCGCGCAGCGGCTTGACCCATACAGTTTGTAAAAATGCGGTGGAGCACTTACACTGCGCTCAAGTCCGTTTGTTATATTTAGAAGATGCCCCTACCTTTTACATATTTGAAAACGTTAGCATGTCAATCACAAGAGCAAAAATCTTTTCTTCGAACAAAACTTTATCTGGAACTTCAATCTTCATGGACACTGCTAAATCTAGGCACAAGTAGAGGAGCAACATTGCGATATCGCACAATATGGCTAAATTTCTCAGCGTTCGGTATTTTCTTAACCGCGAAAAAGCAACTAGTACCTGAGCAAACTCATAGTTATTCTAAAATCTTCCTTTTTAGTGCAATATTTTGTCGTACACGACCCATTCTTGTCGGAGTCGGATAGCCATATCAAGCTAGAAAAACGAAGACTAGGCAAATCCATGTCATACCCATCATCATGGAGGAAAGAAAAACTAGGAGTGGGCGTCACGTGACGATCTTGACGCCTAGTCATAAAAAATTTAAAGGAAAGAATAATGGGAAATAGGCCCTGATCACGTGATATGCAAGCGGTCGATTTAGTCGACTGGGGAGTTTCGTTTTGGTGCGTCTGCTGTGGAGGCGGCGGAGGCAGGCGTAGGTTTCTGCACGGAGCATATGCGGCGTGACAAACGCGCACGCCGAGGCAACGCGCTGGCCAAAGTTGTCGGAGGTTCGAACGTGTGACGCTGCCGAGTCTGTGTAATGTCAGCCAGGAAATGCATCTAACTACAATAGTACTGCTGAGCATTACGTTCACGCGGCTCGCCGCTGCGTACACCGGGTTGCAGCGAATGAAGCTGTCTGCATGGTGAGCGGCTTTGTGCCTAACAACCTGTACCTTGTCGAGGACGACTCGTCGCGTTTTGGTGTGCTCTCCAGCATCGAAATGGGGAAGCCTTTCGTCGTGCAAATGTCTGAAGGAAACCGAGCCGCATCTGCGACGGCAATTCTTCGCGTTTGGGGTTACTTGAAAAGCAGTGGCGCCAGCACACGTGCTATATTAATATGTTGAAGAAATGTACCGGCAAAGGTGCTGCTACATCTGCTGATGCTGCATCCGAAGACGTTGCGGATGAGCCTTCCCATGTCCAGTATGAACCGTTATGTTTGCCTGCATTAATGATCACAAGGCTTGCTTATTAAACGTTTCGCTGCAATTATGGACCTCACATTTAAAGTAGTTATTTTACATATGCGTGCGAGCCATTTGTACAGGCATTTCGTATTGTAAGATTGATAGATTTCAAATACCTAATAGTAAAAAAAAATGTTGAGTGTATCAGCAGCTGCCATTTTTCTACACCGACGACAGACGTGTAAGATGCGTGTGCAAATGGTGTTTTAAAAACTCACGAAACTGAGTGATGGTGAGTGAAAGCCACATCTACATCATAACCTTGTTTTAGCCAATCTAGGTGAAGTACAAGAAAGGGAAAATTAAGCAGTGCAGCTGAGCATTGTTATGAGAGGTTAAAGACCTCTCGTATCTTTTTCAGTATAGGCATAAAAAAATAGCCAATCGTTGTCAGAACTATAATTAAGCAATGGCCCATCATCAAGTATGTAAATAATTCCTTTGTAGCCTGTACCATTAACTACGGTAATAAATTTGATAACATGCTGCACTGGCAATATTGATCAAACTGTTTTCTCAATTATCATTGACCAATGATCAAAATTCATCAAAATGACCAATTATCATTTTTGGGGCACTAGAATAATTTTCTTGCTTGTTTGTCCTTACTGGGATTAAATTTTAAATCAAGCCTATGGTAAGAACATTACTTGGCGACTACGATTTTTAAAAGCTTGTTTTTGGAGTTAGTGTAGGTCAAGTAGCAATTATCTGTATGATACCGAACTGTATGATACCCAACAGATATGCACCAACTCGCCCAAGAAGAAGTTCTGCTGAAAAACTGTATGCCATCTGTTTTATAGCTGAATCATAGTAATGAGAGAATGCATGTGGACAACGTGGTCATGGGGGTAGTGTAATTAATAGCTGAATATATCAACTTTCATACACAGCGATACAAGTTTGCTCAATGTCTGGTGAAAGACCAATGTGTGACGAATGTTTTTTTTCTCAGTTTCTCTTTTTCATCTAATTGACAAAATCAAATATAACCCAAAGGCTTTTCACAACATTTTGTGCCCTGCATTTGTTTGACCAGCCATGATGAGCCATGACACATGCAAAACAAAACTGGTCTTTTGTGTACGTGCATACACTTATATTTTGTTGAATCAAGCCTAACAGCCGCTGTGAAGCACCCCGCATTAAACCACGCTGCACTGACCTTTTCTGTGCTTTGTACTTCTCCTGCTTGGGCCCAAATGAGCTTGCAGTGTTGTGTAAATGAAGTAACAAATAAATGCTTAAATCAGCTTGCACTAGCAGGATCCTATACATGGCAGTTTTTATGTTGTTGCAATTTTTAAGTTCACAAAGGTGTAAACAGAAATATTTTTGAGCAAACACCTTAAAGAACATCTTCTTCCTAGCTTGTTCTGGGTATGTGATTTGTGCCATGGTGTTTGCCCTGGCACCCATTTTTGTACATCTAATCTGTTGCAGCCACAGCTAGCAGAGGACATACCTGAAAAAGCCTTTCTGAGGCGTGAAGCAAGGTGCTATTCAAATTTGCAAACGACGACCAAGAAGATCAAGAGACTGCAGCAAGCCCGTCGCCGGCTCCTTCAAAAGGTTGCCCACCTCCAAGACGTCATTAATGATTTAGTTGGTAATAGCTTCAGTAGCTTCAGTAGTTACTGAAGTGAAATAGCTTCAGTAGTTTCTCAATAATGTATTGGAGAGCTTGTTCATTTCACATCCCAAGAGTAGACTGGCCTTTTTTGATGTTGCCACAACAGTGTTTGGCAGCTAAGTTAATCATAGTGCCTGCCGCCTCTTGCCGAGAAACAGGGTCCTTTTTGCTTGATTCTCTTCCTGGTTTTAGCATTCACTGCAAGGACCCACTGGTTTTAGTGATAACATACACTGCATGAATCACTAATGGAGTGCGAAAAGGAATCTCATTAAAACGAGATTGTTGTGAACATGACTGTACAGTTCTAAGAGCACTGGGCCATGATGGCAGTCAGTAGGTGCAGCTTCCTCATGGTGAACCAAGCTGGTGCCTCATGTGTACAAATGCAAACCTACCATTCATTTTGGTCATTTGCCGTGTGGGCGCACTGAAAAAGCTTTGTTAGGGTGCATGAAGTTTTCGAATCCGTCAGTGGCACGTAGCATTGTAGGTAAAAGATGCTTCACTACTCATGCAAACAAGCAAAATCCTAAAGACTTGAGCTCTAAGTGTCATAGTTGTGGTTCCTCAACATCTACCTAAATAAACTGAGGCACACAATGATTTTTGCATTCTTCCTTCTCGGGAATGTGACTACTTGTAGAAAACAAACTTGTAACATTGCGCTCGTAAAACAACACTACCACTGAGCAGTCGTGGCAAGCTCATGAGCACAGTGTGCTCATGAAATGGGAAATGGGATGCCTTACTGTAGCATGTTTCTTGCTTTGCTTTAAGTTCTAGCTTTAACCACTTGCACATAAATTCTCCTAAAGCATTTGTTTTGCATGGCATCAAAGCAAACTGTATGAACCATGACTATGCGTCGCTAGAGCATACTGTATAACGATGTGGACATTCTGTGAATGCCCTCAATGCCTTATTCATGAGACAACTGTAACCTAGAGGACAGCAATGCATTTTCAATGTTTACTCCGGCACATCCTTCAGCTGATCATTGTTAAATTTGTCTCTCCGTCACCTGGAACATGATAGTTTTACTACCAAAATATTCATTGGGTTTAGTGTACTCTCTTTAGTGTACGCCTTCTACGATTTTGTGCAAACTGTGACAATGAACAGTTGGCGTTTATATTAAATAAATGTACACTTGATTACTGTTTTTATACTCTGTCGAATGTACATTCATTTGGGGATCAGAGCTTATTAAAGCTGTTTGCCTTTTAATATTGGAATGCTTTGGCTGTGCTTGAACAGTGCTAACATTTTTCTAGGTGTGCAATAAAACGTAAGCTATCTGTCTGCTTTTTACTTGCGGCAAAAGCCAGTGTAGTTTAATGGCTGCAGATTTTGTTTGTTCTTTCACTGCACCTCCTTTTTTTCAACTTTAATTTTGTGGCCAACAACTGCCCTTTTGAGATGGTCGCATATTTTTGCTTATTTTTGCAACCAGTACGATCACAAAAGCCTCCAAGTGTTTGTGATTACAGCACACATATTATGACCTGTAGGGTAAGATTGGATACAGTGTCTCTGTATGCAAAAATGCAGCTACAATGCAAGAATACCTGACCCCACTGTCTTACTTACATGAATGTATTAGGGGTGCTTGTTGTGTAATATTATTGTATAACATTATTATAGATATGCCCTCTAGCATTCAAATATGGTCACTAATACCGATTCCATGGACCAGCAGCATAATTAGCTTTTTCTATGTGATGCTTGCAATTTTCTTTACTGCTTTACGGTCTACAATATACCCACTTATCTTGTTTCTTCCTGCATTTGTGTGGAACGTGCTGGCACCTGTGTGAAATGTGCAATGAGCATTCAATAAATAACAAGACAATCAGTGTTGTAAAGAATGTGCATCCAAGTACGGTGGCAATTGCACAATCAGTCCACAAGCCCACATTAATTCCATGCTTTCCCTTTGGTGCTGTGTATCCAGTTTTCAAGCCGACAGCTCGCATATATCATGGAAATGGCTGTTCCATTGTTGTGTCACATCAGCGGTGGAAGTCCCTACCGCAATGTTGGTGGAGCTGTTGCAGGGCTAATATCGCATTCGAAAAGTGCTTACTAATACAGGGGGTGCAAGATGTGCACTTGCACACACTAAGTCACACCAGCCACTCTTACTCTATCACCGATGTCCCTATTCTTCACTCCTGCTTACTTACTTTTTTGTGTTTCGGACACTGTGGAGTCCCGCTGTTATTACATTCACCCCCCCCCCCCCACCCCTCCAACCAGAATGGTCGGAGGGGTGGAGGGGTGAATATAATAACAGGCTTCGCCGCCTCCAAAACAAAATCCTGCCGACGCCCATGGACTAGTTCACATAACGCACGAATTTCGTCCACTGGCTGTATTGTGCGTTAAGGTGTTTATTTGATGAAACTAGACGCAGCCCTGCGGCAACGGTCTTGTCCAAACGGGCACGGACCTCGAGCACGAGCTGCGTCTTTTTCAACAGAGTGCTGAAGAACGAACCCCACTGTAAGGTGCTGGAGAGGACGGCCCACTACAAGGTTCCAATGCTTCTTTACACGTGTAACGAGACTGGACGCCCGAGGACCGGTTAGACAGCGTAACGACGTGGCACCGGACACTGCTAAAAAAACAGCCCGTAAATCCGAATAAACGGCGACGACCTTGGCGTCTCGAGCCGGCTAATGCTGTTTATTTGTCTCAAAACGAAGGACGCACATCGGAGACTGACAAAATGGAAACGCGACATATGATGTTCCTCAAAACATCGTAAGTGCAAAACAGAGAGACCAAAATTTGCTAGAAAACAAACACCGCTGTTAAAGGGCACAACAGCTGATTTCACAAACCTTAATGTAGCATAATAAAAATGGATCGCAGTCCGACGCTCTGCACAGCTTTCCACGCGAGAGCGCTGGCAAGTCCATCGACAACAGTAGCATGCGTAAATGGCGTCTTATCAGTTACATAGACACGGGTCAGGCACGCCTTTCGTCGGCCTCTCGCCGTCCGTCCTCCATCGGGGCCCATGCCGCGAACGCGGCTGCAAGCGCCGTAAAAGTTACCGGGTGCCAAACAAACAACCTCGAGTGGTCCGGCAACCTTGTGGGCCTAATCCTACTCAAGATGCACCGCGCACGAGGCCCTCGGAGCGGCGACAGAGGTGGTTGGCTTACCGAAGCTAGCGAAGTCACGTGACGCCGCCTCCTAGTTTTTCTTTCCTCCATGCCCATCATTCCCATGCTGGCTCAACCGCCTTCTTTGAAACCCCCAAAGACACTAGCGCCAAATTCGCCTCTAGTATTCTAGTAGGAAACTCTATGCATGTAATAACGTGTGGAGGACACGAGCAAGTTACTACAATCCGACACAGTTGTACGGGCGCTGTACTCATTACCCGTACCGGCCCAACGACAGGATGGTGGAAAGGAATTAAGTCGATGCACTCCTAACTAATCGGGCTAAACACGCACACAGGCCTAATAAAGTTTTGGAATACATTCGTACACGGTGATCAGCATAATAAAACCACAGTTACGTTGCTTGGTGCTTGATGCGTCGAGTATATTAGAGCTTTTAGCATTCACGCTCGTTGTATCTGTTATGGACCGATTTGCCATATCCGCGGAACACATGAGTGAACTCGCAGGCATCCTGCGAAGCCATTCAAATGTGCTACCTACATTTACTTTAGGCGAGACGTAGACGTCGAAGTTACCGGATCCAGGTACAGAAGCACCGTAAATGAACCAGGGGTTAAGGAGGAGTGTAGATAGAATAAGATGCCACCACACAAACAGACACAGCTGTTGCAGCACGGTAACCGAACTTTCTCCAGGAAGAAACAAAGGTAAAGCCAACCGCCAACTTTACTACACTGACTCCACTATTCCACGGTGTTGCGACTGGCCTGCTGAATGAGCCGGCCAGCGGGTAGCGTGTGCGGAGCGGCGTAGACGACTCGCAGGCACTTGGACTTCGGGAGTAGAGAGCCGAGGCAGAGGTAGAGAAACTTAACAGAGGTTTATTTACATATTTACAAGAGCGTTCTATTCCGAGAGTTCTTTCCTTAGGAGTCCTTCCCTGTGTCCCGCGATCACCGTGGCCAAGGAAATGGCGAAGGTAAAAGAAGATTTTAAAGCAGAAATTAATAAACTCAGAGATGAACCTAAAACGTCGAGAGAAACATTGGAGAGAGACTTGCGAATCGAAATTCGTGAGCTCCGTACTGAGCAAAGGAACATGACCGAAAGCCTTGAATTCTCACACGGTTTTGTGGCGGAATTAAAGAAGAGTCTCGAAGCAGAAATTGCTAAAAATGCTAAGTTGAAAATCGAAAACGAAGCTTTGCAAACCAGGTGTATAACCCTTGAAAAGCGTGCTTGTGAGCTTGAAAGACGTGTCACGAATCAAGAACAGTACTCCAGAAACTGCAATGTTGAAATTCAAGGTGTCGAAAAACGCGAAAACGAACAGGTCATCGACATTGTTTCACAGATTGGTACTGCTATTGGTGAGCCAATAGCACATTCCGATATCGAATCCTGCCATCGTGTGCCGAAAAAAAATCCTGATAAGACAAACATTATTGTCCAGTTTAAATCACGCGGGAAGCCCCGCCACGGTGGTCTAGTGGTTATGGCACTCGGCTGCAGATCCGAAGGTCGCGGGATCGAATCCCTGCCGCGGCGGCTGCATCTCGATGGAGGCGAAATGTTGAGGCCCGTGTGCTGTGCGATGTCAGTGCACGTTAAAGAACCCCAGGTGGTCGAAATTTCCGGAGCCCTCCACTACGGCGTCTCTCATAATCAGAACTGGTTTTGGGACGTTAAACCCCACAAATCAATCATCAAATCAAATCACGCGGGAAACGTGATATAACGCTGAGAAAGGCCAAAAAGACAAAGCTCACTAACTTGCAGATTGGGCTTAACAGCTCGAATGCCGTTTTCGTTAATGAGCATTTGTGTCCTACTCTGAAGCGGCTTCTGGGCATGGCTATAAGACGTAAACATGAACACAAGTGGAAGTCTGTGTGGACATTCGGTGGCAGGATATTTGCAAGGCAGTCCGATGACGCAGTCATGATTCAGATCACAGACGAGGCTGACCTTGACAAAATACGCTAGATTATACGGGTTACATACGTTGATTCCTACTCAGAAACAGAAAACCTAAAAAATGGATTATCACGAATTTGTCTTGCCACGGCACATTACCCCAGCTAACGCAAATCTTCGCTCTGTTCTGCACATGAATGCTCAGCTTCTTCTAAGCATGAAGAAATATGTGATTTTGTAACTGCATTTAGCTTCCAGTTTTCCACTGTACTAATCACAGAAACATGGTATAGTGATGGATGCGCTATGCTTAATTTGCCGATTATAATAATTTATTTCTAAATAGGCCTCAACAGCGAGGTGGCGTCGTCGCTAGCTACGTTAAAAAAGGACCAACGTACATCTTACTACCAGAGTTTTGCTGGGTTACTGATGACTACGAAATACTAACACTGCGGGACAACACAGAGTTCATAACTGTCGTATACCGTCCACAACGTGGCAGCACGCATAAATTTTTTTACTTACCTTGAAAGCTTCCTAGATTATATCTCGGTAAACAATTTTAACCTTATTTGCGGGGGTGACTTCAATATAAATATCTCGGAGAATACACGCGAAACGGCCGCCTTCAAAAATATTCTTAGCTCTACTGGTTTCACTAATTTAATTGGTACTGCGACACGCGTGACACTTGATACCGCGTCAACTCTCGACTTAATAATTAAGAACGTCGAAACCAGAGTACTACATGCTGGAACGTTAGCATCAGGTCTAAGCAACCACTGCCCCATATTTGCTGTATTTGATAGTATCATAAGTGACAAAAAACGCGAATTTGAGCCTCTCGTAGTTCAGCACTTACCTGAAAAAGCCTTGCAGTCGTTGAAACATGAAATAACTAAGTGCGATTGGTCACATGTTACGCGTACAAAAGATGTAAATGAGGCCTATTGCAGATTTCTTGAAAGCTTTATTCACGTATAGGCTAAGCATTTTCCGTTTAAAACCGTTAAACAATGTAAAAAGATAAGGAAGCCATAGCTTACACGCGACCACCTAGTAATGATAAAAAATGAAAATAAGCTGTATCATCTATTTCTACGCACACGTTGCCCGTCTCAGCTTAAAGAATTCAAGGCACTACGAAATAAGCTAAACAGTGAGCTAAAGCGTGCTAAAATTACTTATTATCATTCACTTTTCTCTGATATCGCTAAGAAACGCCCAGAGGCTGTTTGGAAGGTGATGAATTCGGTCTTGGGTCACGACAAGAAGCAGATCACTCCAGAAAGTAGTACAGTCAATGGTCAGCGTGTCACCGGCACAAATCTAGCTGAACACTTTAAGGCATACTTTGTGAATGCTGGCGTGCCTGATTATAACAAGATACCTACTAACATGTCACATACCGAATTTTTGAGTTACAACATCAGTGACTGCTTGTTTTTAGCGCCAACCGATGAAACTGAAATATTTAGAACCTTCATGAACCTCAGAAACAGCAGGGCCTTAGATATAAATGACCTGCAGATAAAGCCAGTAAAATACGTCATTGCTTGTATCTCTTCTGTGCTAAAGCATATCTTCAACCTTGCACTAACTTCTGCCGCCTTCCCCGAAGAAATGAAGATAGCAAGGGTATCTGTTATACACAAAGGAGGTGATCATCAGTCCATGAAAAACTACAGGCCAATATACGTTCTCCCAGTTTTTTCCAAAGGCTTAGAAAAAATCATTTGTACGCGGATAACCGGTTTCTTTTCTAACAAACATATCATATAAGATGCACAATTCGGCTTTCGAAAGGGAAGGTCGACAGAAACAGCTCTACTAACAATGACAGAAATAATAGTGTACAACATAGATAACAGATTTTACACGTTAGGTCTGTTTATTGACTTTTCCAAAGCGTTTGATTCTCTTAGTCATGAGATTCTTGCGGACAAGTTGTTCGCATGTTGAATTCGCGGTAAACCCTTGGATTTGTTGAAATCTTACTTAAAAAACCGCCAGCAGAACGTATGTTTGCAGGGTTTCCAATCGCATTTTCTTCCTATTTCAAGAGGTGTGCCGCAAGGGAGCATTCTGGGTCCCCTCTTGTTCAATGTGTATATCAATGACCTTGTAAATATTGAAAAGTCAGCAAAATTTGTCATATATGCCGACGACAGTAGCATACTATTTTCTGGGCCAAACATAAATGATCTGGTATTTCAATGTAATAGCACACTTTCAAAGCTATCCACGTGGTCAAGCCTTAACGAATTAAAGATTAATCCTTTAAAAACTAAAGTTATTATATTTCGCGCAAGGAGTAAAGTAGTTCCACAGTTAAGCCCTATTGTACATGAAGGTCAGAACATCGCTGTAGTAAACGAACACAAGATACTCGGCGTTACGTTTTCTGCTCACCTTAGTTGGAACTCGCATGTGGAAGAGCTATGTAGGAAACTGTCATCAACTACTGGAGCATTATCATGATGTCAACGCTTACTCCACTCGAAGGTAAAACTTCAAGTGCATTTCACATTATTCGCATCCTATATTAACTACTGTAGCCTTGTCTGGGCTACCACAACTAAAGAGAACTTGAATAAAATCTTGCTTTTGCAAAAAAAAAGATTCTTCGCCATGTTGCAAACATTTCCTACCTGGCTTCAACTAAAACAGTGTTTCAGGAATACGGTATCATTCGGGTACAGCACTTATACACATTTCGGATTTTGCGATCCTTCCTCTTTTCCAGCCCTTATAAAGAATTCCTTGTAACTATATCAACCTAACACCTAATGACCCTAATAGGCGTACGCGACATACTTTAACATGGTCTGTTCCTCGCTACCGGACAACCTACAACTTACAGGCACTCCACTTCAATTTACCATCCACCTTAAATGAATTTCCTGAACTAACTACTGCTACACACCAGCAGCTATGTCAGTTCTTCGCATCAATGTTGTAAACAGCTGTCACATATTAACCTTTGGAATGGGGTGCATGTGTCTTGTTTGCGTGGCTTTTTTGCCTATTCTGTACTTATTGCATTTTTGTTTTGGTCTTTTCATCATCGCGCGATGTCGGTTATTGCGTGTGAAACATGTTAAATTAACACGATTTTATTTTGATTTTTTGCAGTTAAAAGTTCTTGTGCGATTATGTTTATCCTGTATTAAACATTTGATGCGAATCCTACTTTAACTGTGTATGTTAACTTCTAGTGATCCTTACGTAAACATTGTATACTGTACGTTTGTAGGTGTGTCACAATTGTGATCCTATATGCATATACGTGCTGTGAACGTTGTATGCTGCCTATGTAAGGGTCTTCAGGGACTCAGTCAAGCTGCCTAGAGCAGCTTTTAGCCCTGAAGACCATCCAGAATTTTCTGGTGAAATAAACTTTGATTGATTGATTGATTGATCTTTGTTGCTCGGGCTTTTCCCCCATTTATGAAGTTTATGAAGATATATTAATAAGAAGTTACAAGAACAGTATTAAAAAAAACAGCGACACCCTAAAACGTATTTCCAATTTAATGCCAAAACATAAAACAACCAATACAAGGAGCACCGAAATATGGCAGTTACCGATGTCTAGAACAAATTATACCTATCAGATGTTACGTTACAGGCTACCATATCACTTAAACAAGGAAAACATAATATAAGATTTCATATTGTATGATAGAATAAACATGTCTGTCAGTGCAAACACCTATGTGGTAGTGCTCATAATTCAGTGTATTTTCTTCCATAAAAATTCGGTTTCCTCTTTGTACTATGCTTATAAATAAGTTTTGTATAAGCACTCGAATCAAATATCTTGTATCCCCCAAAAATTGTGTATGTGGTATAACATTTTCCATGTTTCTGTTCATCTTCTGTTTTTCTTTTTTCTGTTTTTTTCACAGTTATGTATTTTTAGAGTTATGCGTTTTGGCCATTCTATTATTTCTATATTTTTGAGTGAAACTACTTTTTCCATTTGTTGTTTTGTCTCTGCCTCGAAAAATTTGGGGCCATGGACCACGTCAAGCCTTGCTGGCTTTTTGTTCATGGTCCTCAACATTGTATAAATGTTGAAATAAAATTGATTGATTGATTGATTGGCTTCTGGGCGAGGGAGGAGGGGGAGGATGGGAGGTGACCAGCACGAACGTACTTGACCCGCCCATGGCTGTAATTACCGAAGATCCCGGGAGACGATGCCGGAGACGATCACGTCCCGCGGCAAGCACCACCGTTGCCACACGTGCACGTGCGGAGACATACATCTGTGAACAGTTTGTGTGGTCCGATGCTTATAAGGTGGACACTCGTCGAACGAACCACTTCCAGATGTGCCGGACGGGATCGACTCTTCGGCTCAGGAACTGACGTTCTTCCCGGCTGGCCTTCCTTTTGTGCTAACTAAAAACGTTCCCACACACAAAGCACACGCGCACGTGCAGCAGTGGATCCCATGTCCCTATGCGGCTCCACACCGTCGCGGGCACACCTGCAGCAGCTTTATAACAACGGCCAACCGCCTTGCCCAGCTTTGCTTCGCCCGGGCTTCGCTTCTTCGCGAACGGCGAGACGAGGAGGAGACAGACGTTCTGGCGCCTCTTTCCAAGGCCCATAGCAGCCGGCGATATCTCGGCGCCGAGTGCTGTTCCGACGCTTTCACGCCGGGAGGAACGGGGGGGGGGGGGGGGGGGCAAGCTGGCGCCTGGTCGGCGGCATAGCAGACGTTGTATCGATGCAGGTTTCCTGTGCACGTTTGTTTTAAAGTCGTGAGCGCTGTTCCGCCGCGCAACGCTCGAACCCATGATCGTAAATTATGTCTCGTGCGAGCATGTGTGTGCTTGACGGACGGGTGCAGCTGCGCTTATAACCGATGGCAGACTCCATCTTCCCTTCGCCTATACCGCAGATCTCATTCTCAAACATCGTTAAGAGCAGATAAACATAAAATAAACACACGGGGTACCCCGACTAATCACTGCTCCGCACTTCCTGCAGCTTTGACGTTGAGCGAAATAGCACTTCCAATACTCATACCTCAAAGAACTCAATCAATTCTGTGTAAAATATAAGCCCATAGTATTTTTGTACTTTTTTGCGGAGGTAAATGCAGCACGCTAACTTATCTTAACCGTGGGGATTAAAATCAGCACTGAGTGATTGATTTCTAGGGTATTTCGTCTCGGAAACCAAACATGATTATGGGAGATGCCGTAAAAAATCAGCTCTGAATCAGCTCTGAAGAGCGAGAGTCGGTGTTATTCCTTACGGAAAGGGGTCTACGTGCCAGCAAGTCAAACACGAGGAATGAAAATTAGGGCTCACTGCATTTGTGCAATCCGCGCGTCTAATTTCGCGGAACCTAAATTTGAGTTTTTAAGTGACGCCGACTGGATTTGAATATATCGCCGAGTCATTTGCTGGAAATGTAAAATTATAGGTGTTCTGTGGCCGCGCTCTGTCTGTTTCCATCGAGCACCGTGTACAGTTCTACGCGAGCTTGGCGGTGCTGTGCTGGTGCGAGCTGCCAGAGCCACAGCGACAGGGGAAACAGGCACACGTGGACGAGTCGACGACAGAGCGAAGTAGGAGGCGCCGACCTACCCGCGCAAGTGAGTGAACGGGCCACCCCTCCCTTGGCTCCATATTGAGTGGACCCAGTCGGTGAAGCCCTGCGGTCGCGCTCCGTCACATGGGGAGAGCCGCCATGTCTCGTAGCAGTGGGTCGGGGAGGGAGGCCGCCACGTTGGCAACTTCGCATCGCGCTCTTGCGTCATCTTGTAGTTGCCACCATCACACGGCGTCCACTTGAAGTGTCGTGAATTTTTCCAGAGCGTGGTCGACGCGTTCTTCTTGCCGGGATTGATGAAGGGTTTTTGAAAGGGGAACACCGCGCCATTCTTGCACAAAGTACACCGAAGGCGCGGGCAAAGACGACCTGCGCCCAAACCGCACGATATCACGAAACCCCGTCCGTTATTATCGCAGCAGTTCGCGCAAGCGTAGAAGCCGAGACGCAAGAAGACCGGCGGTAAATTTTATGTAACTACTTCTGAAATGTCTTTGGTGCACCCATCTGTATTCTTGTACGGCACCTGCTGGTAATAAGGCCGGTTTCATCCCGCCTAGGCGCCTGCCACGATCGCCAGACTAGCTACAGGTGATCTGCGATTGTATTGAACAGCATCAACGCGCGTGGAGGCTTTCGATAGACGCGGTCTCTCATTCGCTACCTGTCAGCTGAACTTAGCTTCCTCAAGAGGTGCACTCTACACACACACACAATATATATATACGCATTGTTACTAACCATTATGAGTTGTGCGCAAAGGAGTTAGCCAACAAAGAAAAGCAACTGTTTGCCACTCATCAATTAACTGCTGAAGAGAGGACATTGCTCGATACCTATAGGCAAAAAAAGACCCATGAGCTTAACGGCAAGAAGCAAAAGATGTTGAAAGGCGATAATGTATGCACCAGTGTCGTAAACCCAACAAATACAACGTCCTCGACACAATCGAGGCCCGGAGACTCTGGGAATATAGTAAATATTTCTGGCTGTCTGTTGTAGAAAAACGAGTGCAGTGTTCTTTCACGGGGTCTAAACGTTTGCCCTGCCACTGGCGGATACAATGAATTTCAACTAATTAGTGATCTGCACAATTTCGAACGAAACATGCAGTTACGCGAATACTTCCACTAGAGCACTGCACGGGCCGACGTTTTCCGACCCGGGCCCGGCCCGGCCCGAAAGTGCCGTGCTCCGGCCCGCCCGAGCCCGGACCGGTATTTTTAAATACGGCCCGTACCCGGCCCGGACCCGAAAGGTTTGGGCCCGGCCCAATTCAACCAATTATTCCTTGACCATAAACGAGGCACTGTCCAATCTTCGCTTATAGTGAAGATATCAGCCGCACTCAAGATAGTTTCTGGAGAGTGTTGCGAGAAATTATGACAGTGTCACGATTTGCACTGGTAATGTGTTTACCTTCGGTTAGTTACGTCCGCAACACATTTGCGAAAGAACTTCAAGGGGATATATGAGGAGGCATAGCTGGTTGTCTCATGCACGCAGTGCCAACCGTGTTCTCATTTCATTTCAAAGAACGACTACAACATACAACGCCCACATAAAGTGGAAGAACGGCGGACATTTATAATGGAATTTACATTAATTGCTGGTACTATTGAGTAAATAGCGCAGAAATTATCCTGCAAACTTCGTTCCTTGCACAATGCAACGAGAGAGAAAAAAACGCGCTCTTAACTACTCCTGGGAGGATTCGGCAGACTGAGTAGTGTTATTAAACCTGTCGTTTCGACTCCTCGGTAGGCAAATGTCTCCAACGTACGCTACATTTTCGTGCTAAAAGGAAGGGAGTCCTCTCCCGCACCTTTGTTCGCTGAGTCACCGCCACTGCAGTGCCACAGATCTGTCAAAGCAAGCCACACACGTTAGCGAGCGAGATACCGTCCTCGCTGTTCGCTATCTCGTCGCCTTTGTGTGACCGTCCTCGGTCTTTCAAAGTGTTTTACTTTAAATCAAGACCGGACTGAGGGCTTCCGAAATAACTGCTTATTAGAGCGCCGAACTGAACTAGCCGGTAGCTTCTTAAGCGCTCCCCGTCGAACGCGGCGGGTCGGGTGTCCGGAGCGCGATCCCACGCTATGACTGGAATCGGGAGAGTGGATTGTCGCCGAGGGCTATCTGTGGCTCGCAGTTTGTGGTTGCAGTCTTCCAGGTAGCGGCTGTGGCGGTGGAGACGATGTGTGCCAGAAAGGAAAAAGCGGTGAATACGGTGGGCAGGAAAATGCGGAAGGTAGAGAAAAAGCAAACTTCTGAGAGGGATAGCGCCCACGTGGAAGGACATTTCACGCGGATCAGGCATACTCTATTGCTTCAGTATAGGCTTCATTTCAGATGGTGTCAACTGTTCAGTCTATAAATTCAGTTACGTGTTCCATCATATGAATGAAGTTGGGCTCTTCTGATTTTGTTTCAATATAAATGGTGTTAAGCATCTCAAGTGCGGCACAGAATACTCAGTCTATGCCTGTGTACATAGCTTTCTCAAAATCTGTATTACCTGCTATAATCTTCTTATGTTAGCGCACGCACCGAGCTACGCGCGCCACGATTTTGGATCGTGGTACATTTAACACGCGACGGTGATACCGCAACCGATAAAAGTCAACAAAAAAGTAGCGCACATGTCGCACACCGACGTAGCGAATCTGCCTAACAAATTCTACTCGTGCCGGGGAAACCTTACTTGTTTACCACAAACATTAACGTCATTGACGCTTTGGTCAACGGAGCAGTGGGAACTCAACGAATGGGAATCCCTGGGTGCCGGTGCTACGCACGTCCTGAGGTTTCACAGCAGCGGAGCTGCCATGCGTTTTTTTCTTTTTTGACTAGAGGAGGAGCTCATGTCGCCCGTGTTGATGTGTGCTACTTAACCGCTAAAACCTAAAAGCGGCAGAAGTTTGAAGAAAGATGGAAGCTTGAAGGGATGAAAAATTCGTCCACACGGGGTGTCTCTGGACCCCTTAGATATTTTTGCGGTAAAGGGTGCCCATACACCCGCCTGTTACAAAGGGTACTGCAGTAAATCATCTTGATTATCACCTTCTTAGGTGCTTGCTCAATTCTGTCTCGGGAGCGCCTCCACGTTTTTGAGCGCCAAGAGAACACTTGTGCTCCGACGAATTAGGAAACTTATGAATTACTGACGAAGTGTGGCGAAGACGAAGGTGGCCGTGAGAATCAGCAAAAACATACTCGATATGATCAGCATCCGAGTTAAATGCTAGTTCTGATTTGCTAATTGCCAAAACATAAATATTTGCAACTGCCTTACCAGCAGAAAAATCAGCAACATATGCGTGGATCGGCGAGCTTGTGACAAGTCACTTCGCTTCTTGCGCGTAAACTGCAGGAAAAGCAGCTCCTCAGGTATTAATGACTGACGAGTCGCGTTGACCAGTCTACAGAGACAAGAAGGCGGAAGCAGGCATGGCGGGCATGCGAGAGTAGCATGCATACTCGAAATGTTTCCCATGATACCGATGACTACATCTCATATGCACTAATCTGGACAGTGTACCGTTGCTTCGCACTTGCCGCAGTGCTGCCTGACTACCATTTCTTTTTGATACACGGCACGCAACAATGTGTTTCACGCAATATAATGGCGGGAACTTATATGAGGCAGTTTCCCGAAATTACATGTAACAAACTGATGGAGGCAAAATGCTAGACTTCTTGTATCGTGAGATTTCAGTGCACGCTAATGCACTTCAGGTGGTCTAAATTACCCGGAGCCTTCCACTACGGCGTCTCACATAGCCTGACTAGGTTCGGGACGTTAAATCCCAAAATACAATAAAACAAAAAAGCATACACGCACCATTACCGACACGTATGAGACCCGGGCCTGATTCGGGCTTGACGCTCGTGGGCCCGAGCCCGGCCCGGGCCCGATCCAACAATTACTTACCCGGCTCGACCCGGCCCGCGGGCCGGGCCCGGGCCAGGGGGAGGAAATTTCCATAGAACCAATGGGGACGATTTTTGGAAGCGATCGTAGCGCCGTCTGGCCATTGGAGGCACTCGCACTAACAAATAAAAATGTTGTTTTGCTAACATTTTGAACAGTTTAGGCTATTTTAAGCTCGCAATTCAAGTTTTAAAAGTGCAAATTTTGTTTGTATAATTTATAACTGCTTAGAAAGGTAAATACGTTTTAAAATTGCAAGGACGCTTTCGAAGCGTCAAAATGACGGCTGGCGACCGGCAAAAACAGACGATATGCCGGCGTCGTCTGCTACTGTATCGCGGGTGCTCCCTCAGTCGCTACAGGCAGGCACCCCCAAAATTTCTTTCATTTGCACAATGTAGTTGCATCCCGTTTCCATGTTAGAGACTTATAAGCATCTTGCATAGTTACTTGGAAGGTTACCGCTGCAGTAAGGACGAGTAGAGCCACAGCATTGATCATACAAACTAGCGGCAAGTAAACCGCTTTATTGTGATGACATCGCTGTTTACATGAAATGAGGGGCAAGTGAATAGTGTTTTACGAGATGCACCGGCGAGTATCGTTCATAATCGTCGGTACGCATAAGGGTACGTACTATGTGGAGCCCCACCGCAGATATCCGGAGTACAGCTGTCCACCGCTGAAGGAAAAAATACATAGAACTGCACGAATCCGTGTCAAGAGAGTATACCACTGAAGTCCCTGCACTTTCACGATGGTGTCGTATGACTGTTAACAGTACCAGTATCTTGGAGCTTGACTTAAACATAACCGCGTAACTTTCACAGGCGCCGAATGGTGCGTGCGCCACTGTCAGTCTTCTGGTACTCGCTACCCGCTTTGGCTTTTGTCACCCATTCAAGAAGCTTCGTTATTTAAAACATTTGGGCGATCGTGCTCAATACGCTTCCCGTGATTTAAAATTAAAGGGCTACTCTTTTCTTATGTGACTCGATTTGAAGTTCTACAAATAAAGTAGGCAGCTTAAAGGCTTAGATGGCGTTTCGCCTGCTGCCGCCGGCGGTGCGCTGTCGTCGCCCCGATGGTGGCGCCACCTGAGAGCGCGGACGCGCAACTCACAACATGTCCCTCCCCTGCCCGGGCTTTCGGGCCGGCCTGGGCCCGTGCAGTGCTCTAACTTCCACGATCGATGTAACACTAACAGGACATCACTCTTTTCCTCTGAGCACTGGACTCCTCCCCCTGAAAGAGATAAATGTATCGATCTGTACATCAGAGCGGTGCATCGAGATGTACTCGAAGCTTACAAAACGCAGCATTCAGCCGAAACCTCGTCGCTAAAGGAAGGGAAGCACTCCAAACGTTGGCTAGCCGTGATGACATAGTCATAAAACCCGCTGATATGGGTGGTGCAGTCGCCGTTATGGTCAAAGGCAAGCTACATTAGTGAGGCCCATAGGCAATTGAATGATCACTCATTTTACAGGCACCTGAGCTACAACCCGACGTGGCAATTCAAGACCAAGGTAAAACAAACGTCAGAGGACCTCGTACAAGGAAGTAAGATTGGAGAATCTGCATTTAAATCACTAGTCCTTCTGAGCCCGATACCTGGTAGATTTTATCTGCTCCCCTAAAATGCACAAAGAAAATAACCCAGGCCGACCCATAGTTTTAGGAATAGGCACCGTCACAGAAAACTTGTCCCGGTACGTAGACAGCCTTATAAACTCCTTTCCTCCTAAATTTCCCTCCTACGTCAAAGATACTAACATCTTCCTGTCCGACATCGCTGGTCAACACGTTCCAAGCGATGCTCTTCTGGTCACACTAGACGTCGCGTCGTTGTGTACAAATATTCCTCATGCAGATGGTATACTACGGGCGTATAACGACTTTTTCGACGACCAACCCATGGACGATGCCACCCTTGGTGTTATTTTAGTACTAATCCTCGAACTTAATAACTTCGAATTTGACGGCCAACATTATTCATGGTGGTACTGCGCGAAACAAACGGGGACGAAGGAAAGAGACACACAGACAAGCGCAATCTAACAACTGATTTATTTTTGAAAGAGCGATTGCTTAAAAACCCAACTTGGTCTGCGCCATTCCTCCAGAGATCACACCATCCGCGCATATAATCACTGTATACTAGATTCCCCCAGGTCATCGCGTCCACACACGCTTACACACACTCACAAAAAAAAGAAGAAAAAGAGAGAGAAAGAAATACCATCCGCACACCATTCGCGCATATAATCACTGAGAAACACGTCAAATGCACAACCACTGACAAAATGAAAAGAACACGTCATTGAAGATGAGCAGACAACATCACAATCTCCTTATCTAATAAGGCTACCGAAGGATGGCTGATGCACTTGTCCTTTAGTCTATGAATCCAAAAGGCTTCTACTATTTCCCTCGCGGTTTTGTTGCGGTGTTTAAACAATAAGCCAGTACCTCCAGGCTGAGGTGTGCACCCACATTCTTTACAATGCATGGCCCAATGCGTACTAGGGCGACCTTTCAGGCTGGACAGATGTTCCCTTAGTCTAGTGTTACAGCAACGTCCAGTCTGCCCCACGTACGCATGGCCACACGTCATAGGAATGTTATACACTGCATTAGTAGCACATTCCACAAACCGGTTCTTCTTCGGATGTTTGATACTACATTCTTTCTTGGTTTCCTCCTTGCTTTCGATCATCTTTTTCACCTTGGACCACACCTTTCCTATTTTGTTATGGGCTGAAAACACCACTTTCACTCCGTAATTTTCGGCTACCTTTTTCAGTCTGTGTGAAACGCCATGCACGTACGGAATCACTGAAACCTTGGAATTGGTATCTTTTTTTCTGGGAATAGTACCACAAAAGTCCTCTTCCTGTTTTAATTTCCTGATAAGCCTAGTGCATGAAGCCTGCATCACGGTGAGGGGATACCCTGCTTCTCGCAAACGATCAACTTGCCGTAGAAACACAGACTTCACAGCATGAAAACAAGACTTTCTTAACGCTGATATGAAACAAGACATGACAATACCATTCTTCACAATTCTGGAATGATTAGATGCGAAATTCAAAAGCGGCTTCCGTGCTCTAGGTGAAAATTGCCAGCAAATATGCCCCTGTCCAAATTCTAACTTAATGTCAAGAAACTGCAATTTGCTTCCTACAGGTACCTCAGACGTAAATGTCAAGCCTTTTCCCCGAGAATTGAAGGCCTCAACTACCCTATTCTTGAACCCTTCCTTGTCCTCTTGTCTGCCCAAAATCGAATAGTCATCAACATACCTGTATATGTTGTATGTTATGCCTTTTAATTCCTCATCAAGCTCTCTATCAATACTTCCCAGAAAAATGGTGCTGAGGATAGGAGCCACTTTTGATCCAATGCACACCCCCTTGGCCTGTATAGATCACTGACGGCGGCATGTGACCTCGCCTTCCAACCCGGCCGCCTGTTCGTGGTCATGGACCATATTTCCGGCCTTCGCTTCCTCGTTGACACGGGTGCCGAGGTCAGCGTCCTGCCCGCCTCCAAGGAAGACCACACTTCTAAGCAGCGTGGACCTACGCTCCGCGCGGCGAACTCTACCTCTATAATAACACATGGCTTGCGGTCTCTCACACTCGAGCTGGGGCTGCGGCACACATTTCGATCATAGCCGACGTCAATGGCCCATTCTCGGCTCGGACTTCCTGAACCATTTCAACCTCGACGTCAGCATGCGTCACGATCGCCTGATTGACAGCAAGACGCGCCTCTCCATCACTGGGGTTCTGTCGCCTGTTGCTCCCACCGGCATCCGCACGCGGATCCCAAACTGCCTGTATACGCCAGAATTCTTGACGATTTTCCTGACGTCACGAGGCCTTGCAATTTAAAACAGTCGCTCAAGCACAATGTAACCCACCACACTGTCACGCGTGGTCCACCCGTCGCAGCTCGTCACCGCCGCCTCTTCGGTGAGCGTCTCACGATTGCATAGCTGGAATTCGACCACATGCTCCAGCTGGGTATTATTCGCACTTCGTCCAGCACTTGGGCCTTCCCACTTCATATGGTACCCAAAAAAGAACAAGGTGACTGGCGTCCATGCGGCGCACGGTCCACGACAGCTATTCCCTGCCGCACATCCAAGATTTCACAGGACATTTGGAAGGATGCAAGGTCTTTAGCAAAGCGGATCTTGTCAAGGCATATCATCAAATCCCAGTGGAGCCTACCGGTATCTCGAAAACGGCCAGCACTACACCCTTCGGCCTGTTTGAGTACGTGCGCATGCCTTTTGCCCGACGAAACGCAGCTCAAACATTCCAAAGATTTATCGCAGAGGTGACGCGCACCCTTCCTCCTGTGTTTGCTTACATCGATGACATCCTCGTCGCGAGCCGCACTCCACAGGATCACGAGCGTAATCTCCGAGAACTCTTTCAACGCCTTCAGCAATACGGCCTAGTTGTCAATCCTCAAAAATGCATTTTTGGGTCTTCCGAGCTCGATTTCTTGGATCACTACATCTCGGCGCTGGGAATTTATCCGTTGCCTTCGCACGTCAAGGCCGTGAAAGACTTTCCAGCACCCGCCACCCTACGCCAACTGCGTGAGTTCCTACGATTGGTGAATGTTTCCCGACGCTTTATTCCCCACTGCGCTGAGCTTCTTCACCCACTAACCCAGCTTATTCGCACAACCAAGAGCTCTTCATCCGCGATTCCCTGGACTGCTGAAGCACAAGCTGCCTTCACAGCCGCTAAACAAGCTGTCGCGGATGCCGTACTCCTCGCCCACCCGAGAGCTGATGCGCCCACTCGCATTATGGTGGATGCTTCCAACGTGGCCATCGGCGCTATTCTCCAGCAGAAAATTGCCTCTGAGTGGCACCAAATGGGTTTCTTTTCTCGGAAGCTACAACCTACCGAGACCCGCTACAGCGTTTTCGGCCTTGAGCTCCTGGCGATCTACTTCACAATCCAACACTTCCGACGCTTCCTGGACGGCCAGCCATTTTATGTTGCGACGGACCATAAGCTTCTCGCCTATGTTCTACCGTACAAACTCCTCCAAGTACGTCGCACGTGAACTTCGCCAATTGGCCTACATATCGGAGTTCACAACAGCTATTCGGCACATAAAGGGGACCGACAACGAGGCAGCTGACGTACTTTCGCGTATGACCTGCCTCAGCACCGCTACAACTCCTGTCAATTGGGAAAGTCTGGTTCAGGCGCAGATGACAGACCCAGAGTTGGAAGCGCTGCGTGACCACCCGAGTTCTCTCCGTCTGCAACTCGTTCCTCACCCTTTTGTACCCGGCTCACTCTGGTGCGACATGTCAGCGGCCACACCTCGCCCCTTCATTCGGACTGCATTTCGTCATGCAGTATTTCAATCGCTTCACATCTGCCACCCCAGCATCCGGGCTACGCAACGCTTCCATACGCACAGATACGTCTGGCCGAACATTAACATCGACGTCGGTTCGTCAGTGGGCGCACTTGTGCCTCGCTTGCCAGACTGCCAAAGTGATCCGACACACAAAGACTCCTACGCAGCCTTTTCTGCCTCCAGGCCGTCGCTTTGATCACGTCCACCTTGATCTGGTTGGACCACTTCCTACATCTCGTGACTACCGGTTCGGCAGTTCAGTTCGACAGTTCCCGATTCGGCTGCCCAAACATTGTCACTACCAATAGTGGCCGGCAATTTGAATGCGCCCTCTTCACTTCCCTCACCCGCCTGCTTGGTACTAAGCACTGCCGCACCACGGCATACCATCCATCTGCCAGTGGCATCGTGGAGCGGCTCCATCGCCAGCTAAATACTGCCCTTACTGCATGCCTGGACCGAGACCACTGGGTTGACCACCTTCCTATGGTGCTTCTGGCACTACGCGCCGTCTAACGACGCGACCTGGGATGTTCGACGGCCGAATTCGTCTACGGTACAGCCCTGCGGCTTCCTGGAGACTTGTTCAACTCGTCGGTCTCATCACCTCCACCGCTGCAGTACCTACAATGTTTGCAAGATTGCATCCGGCAATTGCGCCCCGTTCTGCCTCGATCATCGGACCACAGCGCCTTCGTCCATCCAGACCTTGCTTCTGCGACGCACGTTTTCCTCAGACACGACGCTGTAACGGCGCCTCTCACACCCTCTTATGACGGGCCGTATCGAGTTCTGCACAAGACGCCTAAGCCTGCTAAAATCCTACTAAATGGTAGAGAGGAGGTGGTCTCGCTAGACCGCCTCAAACCGGCCTACCTCGAGACGCTTCTGTCTAGGCGGGGGGCACTGTAGAGACCACCGACGAAGTAGCACAAGAAACGCTAACGTCAGCGTTCTCAGCCGGCGCGTTTGTACCGGCTGCAAAAGAAAAGAAAAATAAAGAGTGGTGGCGCGTGCACGAGGGGCAGACCCGGCACGCGTCAGTTGGTTCTAGAAGCCTGCGACGCTGGTTCCATTTTCTGGAGCTCTGCTGCGACCTCGCGTTTCCCGACAATCTCATGGGAATAAAACAAGTTGGAGAGGCGACAAAAGCAGAAACGCAACAAAAGAGACAAAGTTTTAAAATATAGCCGCTTTAACTACTAAATGAGAAATATACGTTTGCCAACATACTTTTCTCATTTCCATCCCAATGCGCGAGACTTCATTGTCAACGGTTCTATTCACTGCCAATCACAGCGACTCTACTACACCAGCACATTCGCTCACAAGTATGCCTCGATCGGAAATAGTTTTGAACAAGCTATTCAGCAGAAACCATAGATCACTGAGGAAAAAAAAAGAAAAGGAAGAAAAATACGAAGTGTCAACCGGAAACTCCTTATTTCAAAACAATAACGAAACGCATGCACTCAATTTCTTGTAAACAACCCCACTCACCCGCTGCAGTACAAAGAGTGGCGCAAGCACTGTACGCTGATTCTTCGACACAAGAGATAACTTACGTATGGGGGTGGTGTAATCAAACGACAACATATATAATACCTGCAAAGATCGGATATTGTACCGGATATCTACAGAATGAAACTTGCGCGTTTAAAGCTAAGCCCTCCGAAATTACAGTTTACATCGCTATATGGCGGATCTAACACAAACGCCGAACGAGAGATGAAGCGTCGCGGGATTCTCTCCGGAGGCACGGGCGTAGTGACAAAATCGCAGCATCTTGTGCGACGACTAGAGGCGCCTGAGTGACGAGGGCAGGTCTGGGCATGCACCGCTAGATCCGGGCACCCAGACCAACTGGGGGCGCGCGCACTGTAATAAAAAAACTTAATAAAGTACACCCAAACGTGCCTGTATAGGTCCTCGGTACTCACCGCTCACCCATAGCCCGATGTATTTAGTTCGTTGTTCCTCACGTCAACATCTCTGCCGTGCACAACAGCGTACTTGTAACAATACTGTAGAACTAGATAAGAGGTCGTGTAATTTTTTGCTACTCGCAGTCCGCAAGATTTACGAACCCCGACGTGCCTTAACGCAGAAAACCGCAAGAGCGTAATCAATGAGTAATAATAATAATAATAATAATAATAATAATAATAATAATAATAATAATAATAATAATAATAATAATGAACATTCTGAAAAGCGTCACATGACTGACAAAGTTTAAACGTGAGCGAGAACGCGCACGACACTGGAGTTCATGTGCATGCTGAGCTGGGCGAAGTCAATCCACCACCACAAGACGTCATATATTGCCTGCAGCAGATGTTCTGACACGCCACAACAAAGAGTTCTTGCTTGCGCAAGCGTGCATGTAAATGCCACAGCCCTGGATTGAAATCTCATGACTGCAATGCCTCAGGGGAGGAACGCGCGGCAACGGTTGCCCTGCAACCCACAATATAACATGTAATCATACACTTTCCTACTAAAATACTAGAGGGAAATCTCGTGCTGCAATCGTGAAGTTGCCATGGGAATGATGGGTATGACATGGATTTGTCTAGCCTTCGTGCGTGCGGCTTCAAACGTTCCGGTGCATTTGTTTATTCCTGTTTTTTGGCTTCGGCGACGCGAGTGAAATTACGACACTTTTTCTTACGCGACGAAAGTAGCGGCTGTAGTGGACGCTTTAGTGCTAGAGATAATCAGAGTGTCGCATGCACTAAAGTCGTTTCCAACGATGAGGTGTCCTGCAGTCTGTTTTGTTGTTGTGTTTGTTGATTGATAGCTACACATATTATTTGCAGTGGTATTTTGCTCAAATTTAGAAATATATGCGCGAACCTTATCGATGCGGTTTTGCTGTTTCTTTCCTTTTGTGTCAGATGGGACAGAATCTGCAAGCGTGGGCCCGCTTTGACGGCTGACAAATATCACTCTTGACAAGACTGTTCGATCATGCACTAAAGCATTTCAATTCCGCTGTCTGATTATTTCAACGCCGACCAAGCGCGCTAAGCAGGCGCACAGTTATCGCGCGTCGTAGACGCGTAGGCAGAAGCGCCTGCGGACGACGCGTAAAAAGACAGCTCGGATCAAAGCTCAGGCGCAGTTTCCGACAGAGTTTAACGGCATGGCTGCTTACCATCACGTTTTTGCACAGAACCAACCACCGGACGATGGGCGCTACCGCGATTCTGCTACGGCTTCGCGCAGCGGCTTGACCCATACAGTTTGTAAAAATGCGGTGGAGCACTTACACTGCGCTCAAGTCCGTTTGTTATATTTAGGAGATGCCCCTACCTTTTACGTATTTGAAAACGTTAGCATGTCAATCACAAGAGCAAAAATCTTTACTTCGAACACAACTTTATCTGGAACTTCAATCTTCATGGACGCTGCTAAATCTAGGCACAAGTAGAGGAGCAACATTGCGATATCGCACAATATGGCTAAATTTCTCAGCGTTCGGTATTTTCTTAACCGCGAAAAAGCAACTAGTACCTGAGCAAACTCATAGTTATTCTAAAATCTTCCTTTTTAGTGCAAGATTTTGTCGCACATGACCCATTTTTGTCGGAGTTGGAAAGCCATATGAAGCTAGATGAACCAAGACTAGGCAAAACCATGTCATACCCATCATTCCCATGCTGGCTCAGCCGCCTTGTTTGAAACTCCCATAGACACTAGCGCCACATTTGCCTCTAGTATTTTAGTAGGAAACTCTATGCATGGAATAATCTGTGTTGGACACGAACACCACCACAGTTGTACGGGCGCTGTACTCACCACCCGTAACGGCCCAACGACAGGATGGTGGGAAGGAAATAAGCCAATGCACTCCTGACTAACTAATCGGGCTAAACACGCACACAGGCCTAATAAAGTTTTGGAATACATTCATACACGGTGATCAGGAAATAAAACCACAGTTACATTGCTTGGTGCTTGATGCGTCAGGTATATTAGAGCTTTTAGCATTCACGCTCGTTGTATCTGTTATACACCGATTTGCCATATCCGTGGAACACATGAGTGAACTCACAGGCATTCTGCGAAGCCATTCAAATGTGGTACTTACATTTACTTTCGGCGAGACGTAGCCGTTGAAGTTCCCGGACTCAGTCACAGAAGCACCGCAATTGAACCAGGGGTTAAGGAGGAAAGTAGAAAGAACAACATGTTACCGCACAAACAGACACACCTGTTGCAGCACGGTAACCGAATTTTCTCCTGAAATACACAAAGGCAAAGCCAGTAGCCAACTTCACTACACTGAGTGCACTAATCCACCGCCAGCCGCATAGCCCAGCTCATGGCTGCTCGATTAGCAACGCGCGAGGTGCGGCCTGCTACGTCGGGTGGCGAACAAAGGTACAGCTGTGACAGGAAAGTTGACATTTTTCGCCGCTTTTTTGGAGGGGGTGCCCACTGCTACGGGACAACTCTCCTGGCTCTCGCCGCGCGTGCAGCGTTGTCTGGTGCAGCTCCGCGAATCACTACGGGACGAGTTTTCCGTGTGTGTAGACGAAATTCTGCACCTCGCTCGCACGCCCTGTAACTGCAACCTGTCCACGTGCTTCTCGTATTGTGCCATTGCCTCCTATAATTTTGGTTGTGCGCGCCATGATTCGGCGCAACTGTTACGCGCCGCTGTGTGGCACGAACGCAAGGAAGGACCATCGGATACGGTACCAGGAGTTTCCGTGTGACGTAGATCGCCGTAAAGTATGACTCAAAAACATTTCTCGACAGGGAATAACTGGAAAAGGAAGCGTGTGCAAGCCAAATGACAGGTCGCTGGTGTACTCACGTCGCTTCCCTGACGGTGACTATAAAAAGTCCACGAAGCTCAAGCTATTGCTTCCAACGGCTGTTCCGGCGGCTGTTCGTGCGTTTGGCGTCAACACTTCTACCAGACTGCGTGATATGTGGGGAACTGACGTGTTACAGGGATGAACAAAGCCACACCGAGGAGACCTGTGTGGTCTTTCTGAGCAAAGTGTCGAGGTAAACAGGGCCGGAGATCTGAACGCAACTGTTGAACAGTTAAAAGTCGCTTACAAGCCTCTGTTACGAAAGGTGCTGCGACTTTGATGCAACGAGTCGCCTTTCCGTGGGTGTGCATGTTGCAACTTGTAAATAAAGAAATGAGCCTGACACCGCCTTCCTCGACCTTTTCTTTTTTTAGGGGCGAAGCTCCTTAAGGTGTGGGTCTGTCCGTCCGTTGTTCCTAGTAGCGCGTTACCTTCAACGAAATTATTGATGCGATCAAAGAAAGAAGACACACAACTTATCTACGCATGCTCAGGAATGGTAGGACCACCTGTCAAACGGTTAAACGTGCCGGTCTGTACACGAGAGGCAACTGTTAAGACAATCTGTCTCTTTTCTGTTTAAGCAGAGGAGGCGCTGGTTTAAGCTAATCGACGGCTGACTCACGCACGCGCTGTATGCCAGGCCTCGGCCATTAAACGCGTTTCTTCATTTTTGTGCCTGTACAGAATCTCGCATTTGTCCAACATGCGCGTGCAGTTACATCCCCGGCAGTGCGACGATAGATTGGCGCAGGCAGCGTCTTCTAGCGAATTTCTTGACTGAAAAATACCGACTGCTCGCGCTGGAGAACCGTTCACTGGCCACGCATATATATATATATATATATATATATATATATATATATATATATATATATATATATATATATATATATATATATATGCACTGGATCTTGACTTGCCACAAAGTGCCGGTGGGAGGTTTCACTTTTGCGTGGTTGAACCATAAAGATTCGTAGCGTGCGCGTTAACTAAATTAATCCGGAATTCGGCACGATCTACGATGAACCTCCGGAGCTTCGCCAACTCATCATCATTCACTCCGTGGATATGCTGTGAATTTTTTTTTCAATCAGTCAATACGAACTAGTTCTATCCTTACATAGAAATTCAAACACGCGTGTAGAAAGCGGCTGAATGTTCATTTAGTTGTAGATGTCTGCCTCATATTTATAAAAAGCTGGAACTAAAATGCTCTGTAAGAACATTATTTGGCCCATCCACTAAGTCATATGCACGCATTTGTAAGAAGCTCTAATAAAACAAAGATCTTGGATTTCAGCCACTATAGAAGAACGCCGCGCCATTGCTCTGTTGTGTTTATTTCACAAGTTGATTTACACTAACAAATTTCACCGTTTGCCGCTTCATACTCCTTTGCGCACACCTCGACGCATTCACAACGCGCGTAGTTTCATGCGAATTCATGGTCGCACACGGGCATTTAACTCATCACCACAACCTAGTGCCATCATTGGAACGGTCTTCCTGATCACATTGTATCCATTGCTAACCGTGAAACATTCCGTCATAACCTAATTTCGTTGCGCTTGATCATTGTATAACGTTCTACTGCTTGTTATATTAGTCTTGTTTCCTTATTTTATGTTTCCCCGTTATTTTTTTATTTGTATAATTTTTGTGTATTTTTCTGTTTTGTATATATAGGGATGCCCCCCTTACTCAATGCCCTTCGATGGGCCTCTGAGGAATTTCGAATAATAATAATATTATCAACAGGTTTTTCTTTCAGGAGCAAACAATTAAGCGCATCAAGCGAAGCAAGTATTCAAGCAAGCGATAAGGAACTTGCCAGTTATAATGAACGGTGGTCGCGTGTCGAAACCTGCGGCAGAAGTGCGCGGTTCGGGCTCGTGCGAGTCCATTAGCCAGTACCGACCTCCTGGGTATAGTATAGTATTTATGTTCTTGCAGGCAGCGTAGAGATCTTATTTTGGCAAAGCAATACACAGTTTTGCGTGAATAAAATGCAAACTCTGCGCGCCGCTGCGCGAAACATGCAGAACCAGAGGCTCCTACCGCGTGCACTTGTGCCGTAGCAGTGGCGCCGCTGCGGCGGTGCGGAGAACTAGGCTCGTCACACCGGTTTCGGGCGAAGTCGCAGGCCGCACCACGTGCGTTTTTATCCAGCGGCCGTGCCCAGCTTCGCTTGAAGGGCTTCGCTTCGCCTCCTCGCTTCTTCGTGACCGGCGAAAGGAGGAGACAGGCATTCTGGCGCCTGTTTCCAAGGCCCATAGCAGCCGGCGATATTTCGGCGCCGAGTGCTGCTACAACGCTATGACTCCGGGGGCGAGGGGGTCAAGCTGGCGCCTGGTCGGCGGCATAGCAGGCATAGCATCGATGTAGGTTTGCTGTGCACCTTTTTGTTGTAAAGTGGGCGGTGTGCCGCCGCGCAACGCTCGAAGCCGTTGTGGAAATTATACGTGTCTGGTGCGAGCATGTGTCTGTTTGAGGGAGGGGTGCAGCTGCGCTTATGAGCGATAGCAGACTTCATCTTCCCTTCGCCTATACCGCAGATCTCATTCTCAAACATCATTAAGAGAAGATAAACATAAAATAAACACACGGGGAATCCCGGCGAATCACTGCTCCGCACTTCCTGCAGTTTTGACGTTGAGTGAAATAGGACTTCCTATATTGATACCAGAAACAACGCAATAATTCTGTGTAAAATATAAGTCCATCGCATTTTGTATTTTGTTGCGGAGGTAAATGCAGCACGCCAATTTATCTTAACCGTGGTGGATGAAAATTAGCACTGAGTGATTGACTTCTAGGGTATATACCGTCTCGAAACCAAATATGATTAATGGAGAGGCTGTAGAAAATCAGCTTTGAATTCAGCGCGAAAGTCGATCTTTTTCCTTGCTGCAAGGGGCCTATGTGCGAGCAAGTGAACAACGAGAAATGAAAATTAGGGCTCACTGCATTTGTGCGATCCGTGCTTCTGATTTCGCGGGACTTAAGTTAGGGTTTTTAAGTGACATCGACTTGATTTGAATATATCGCCGAGTCATTTGCTGCAAATGTAAATTTTTTTATTGTGCGTAGCTGCGCGCGAAGCGGCCAAATAAAATCGCTCGTAACCACTCACATTATTGAGTCAGACTTCGTTATGGCGCACCGCAGAGCCTTTTTACATTCGCTCGCCAATCAAATCCAATCTCTTAACAACGGTTTTCCGCAGTCGTTAGTGGCCCTCGCAAAAGTGAGGGTGACAGAGAGAGGGTGTCCCGCATAGTAGATTATTCGCTAAGTGAGGGTCACAAGTAATTGCCGGAGTTGAAATGTTAGCTACATTCTGGAGCCGTTAATTATTCTTGAATTTCTCAATACCTTGTACACAAAATTAAAGTACACACGCCCGTGCAGATGCACACAGCGATATACATTTGCAAATAGCAACGGCAGGCCGCACTCAGCATCGTCTGTGCCAGCTGTGCTATTGTTCCGACGGGAAATTCTCGCTGCAAACGACGCCGCTGGACTGCGGCACCTCCGTGCATAGAGAATGTTTACGTTCGGTCTCGTCAATACCTTGCGGAGAAGTCTTCATCGTCCGTTTATTACCGTTCCCGCTCGCAACCGTCTTTGAGATGTCAACCACGCGAAATAACGCGTCATTGCTCCGATGAGCCGTCTTTTTGGTCTTATGTGCTAGTTGGGTTATAGGTGCTCTGTGGCCACACGCTCTGCGTTTCCATGGAGCGGCCGTGTACAGTGCTACGCTAGCTTGGCGGTACTGTGCTGCTGCGAGCCGCCAGACACCAGAGTCACAGCAACAGAGGAAACAGGCACACGGACGAGTCGACGACAGACCGGAGTAGGAGGTAGAGCACTGCACGGGCCGACTTTTTCCGGCCCGGGCCCGGCCCGGCCCGAAAGCGCCGTGCTCCGGCGCGCCCGAGCCCGGCCCGGCGTTTTTAAATACGGCCCGTACCCGGCCCGGGCCCGAAAGGTTTGGGCCCGGCCCGACCCGGCCCGGCCCGGCCCCTCTACAACCACTTATTCCTTGAGCGTATACGAGGCACTGTCCAATCTTCTCTTATAGTGAAGTTATCATCCGCACTCAAGGTAGTTTCTGGAGAGTGAGAACTTATGACAGTGTCAGGATTTGCACTGGTACTGTGTTTACCTTCGGTTAATTACGCCGGTAACAATTTTGCGAAGGAATTGCAGGGGGATATATGAGGAGGCGTAGTTGGCTGTCTCATGCACGGAGTGCTAACCGTGCAATGTTCTTATTTCATTTCAAAGAACGACTACAATATACAACGCCTACATAAAGTGGAAAAACGGCGGACATTTATAATTGAGTTTGCACTAATTGCTGGGACTATTGAGTAAATAGCGCAGAACTTATCCTGCAAACTTCGTTTATTGCACAATGCAACGAGACAGAGAGAAAAAAAATGCGCCCTAACTACTCCTGGTAGGATTCGACACGCTGAGTAGCGTAATTAAAACTGTCGTTTCGACTCCTCGGTAGGCAACTGTCTTCAATGTACGCTACGTTTTCGTGCTAAAAAGAAATGAGTCCTCTACCGCACCTTTGTTCGCCGAGTCACCGCCACCGCAGTGCCATAGATCTGTTAAAGCAAGCGAGCCACACACGTTAGCGAGCGAGATACCGTCCTCCCTGTTCGCTTTAGATGCCTATCTCGTAGCCTTTGTGTGAGACCATCCTCGGTCTTTGAGTGTTATACTTTAAATCAAGACCGGACAAAGGGCTTCCGAAATAACTGCTTATTAGAGCGCCGAACTGAACTAGCCGGTGGCTTAACTCTCCCCGTCGAACGCGGCGGGTCGGGTGTCCGCAGCGCGATCCCACGCAATGACTTGAATCGGGAGAGCCGATAAAAGTCAACAAAAAAGTAGCGCACATGTCGCGCACTTATTTAGCGAATCTGCCTTACAAATTCTACTCGTGCCGGGGAAACCCTACTTGCTTACCACAAACATTGACGTCGTTGACGCTTTGGTCAACGGAGCAGCGGGAACTCTACGAATGGGGATCGCTCGGTGGCCGTGACGCACTGCCTCAGGTTTCACAGCAGCAGAGCTGCCATACGTTTTTTCTTGACTAGAGGATGGGCTCATGTGTCCCGTTTTGATGTGTGTTACTTAACCGCTAAAATAAAAAAGCGGCAGAGGTTCGAGGAAAGATGGAAGCTTGAAGCGATGGAAAATTTGTCGACACGGGGTGTCGCTGGACCCATTAGATATGATGCGGTAAAGGGGGCCAATACACCCGCCTGTTACGAAGGGTATACTGCAGTAAATCATCTTGATTATCCCCTTTCTTAGGTGCTTGCTCACTTTTGTCTCGGGAGCGCTTCCACGTTTTTGAGCGCCATGAGAACACTTGTGCTCCGACGAATGAGGATACTTATGAATTACTGACGAAGTGTGACGAAGACGAAGGTGGCCGTGAGAATCAGCAAAAACATACTAGATGTGATGAGCATCGCAGTTAAATGCTAGTTTTGATTTGCTAATTGCCAAATCATAAATATTTGCAACTGCCTTGCTAGCACAAAAATCAGCAACATCTGCATGGATCGGCGAACCTGTGAAAAGAGTCACTTCACTTCTTGAGCTTAAACTGCAGGAAAACCAGCTCCTCAGGTATTAATGACTCACGCGTCGCGTTGACCAGTCTACAGAGTCACGAAGGCGGAAGCAGGCGCGGCGGGCATGCGAGCGTAGCTGCATACTCGAAATGTTTCCCATGATACCGATGAGTACATCTCATATGCACTAATCTGGGCAGTGTACCGTTGCTTCACACTTGCCGTAGTGCTGCCTGGCTACCATTTCTTTTGATATACGGTAGGCAATAACGTGTTTCACTCAATATAATGGCGGGAACTTATATGAGGCAGTTTCCCGAAATTACATGTAACATACCGATGGAGGCAAAATGCTAGACTTTTTGTATCGTGCGATTTCAGTGCACGCTAATGCACTTCAGGTGGTCTAAATTACCCAGAGCCTTCCATTAAGGCGTCTCACATAGCCTGACTAGGTTCGGGACGTTAATTCCCAAAAAACAAAACCCCGCGCCATTGCTGACACGTGTGAGACCCGGGCCTGATTCGGGCCTGACCCAGGCCCGGGCCAGGCCCGGGCCCGAAGCTCATGGGCCCGAGCCAGATCCAACAGTTACGGGCCGGGCCGGGCCCGGGCCCGTGCAGTGCTCTAGCTAGGAGGCTTCGGCCTACCCCCGCAAGTGAGTGAACGGGCCACCCCTCGCTTGGCTCCATATTGAGTGGACCCAGTCGGTGAAGCCCTGCGGTCGCGCTCCGTCACATGGGGAGCGCCGCAATGCCTCGTCGAAGTGGGTCGGGGAGGGAGGCCGCCACGTTGACAACTTCGCATCGCGCTCTTGCGTCATCTTGTAGTTGCCAGCATGACACGGCTTCCATTGAAGCCTCGTGAATTTTTCCAGAGCGCGGTGGAAGCGTTCTTCTTACCGCGATTGATCGAGGGTTTTTGAACGGTGAACACCGCTCGATTCTTCAACAAAGTACACCGAAGGCAAGGGCAAAGACGGCCTGTGCCCAAACCGCATGATACCACGAAGCCCCGTCCATTATTGCAGCAATGCGCGCATGCGTAGAAGCCGAGACACAAGAAGACGCGGTAAATTTTATGTAACTACTTCTGAAATGTCTTTCGTGCACCTATCTGTATTCTTGTCCGGCACCTGCTGGTAATAAGGCCGGGCTCATCCTGCCTATGCGTCTGCCACGACCGGCGGACCAGCTACAGGTCATCTGCGATTGGACTGAACGGCACCAACGCGCGTGGAGGCTTTCGATACACGCGGTCTCTCATTCGCTACCTGTCAGCTGAAATTTGCTTGCCTCATAAGGTGCGCTCTACACACACACTCTACATACACACACACACACACACACACACACACACACACACACACATAGTATATATATATATATATATATATATATATATATATATATATATATATATATATATATATATATATAGTATAAGGTTCATAATAATGTCAGCAACCAATACAGTGATGAGATGTAGCCATAGTGAAGTGGATAGCACGTACGTAAGCCAAATACCTTGACCGAATATCTCGTTTCGCCTTGGCTTAAAGAGAAAGGGTACTTCGAAGACACGACGAGTTCCCAACCACACATATCATATATATGGTGTCCCACCTGTCATGCACCAAGATTATTAAAAAAACGTGTTTGGGAACACATCTCATGTTCCAAGTACCCCTTCTCTTTAAGCCATGGCGAAACAGTTTATTGGATCATAGTATTTGGCCTACGTGCGTGCTGTCCATTGCATTGGTTGCAGACATTATGATAACACGAAAAATCGAGCGTGCAGGTTTTTATTGATTCACCACGCACTGTCATACCGCACTTGGACACAGTGACAAACAAAAACAGTTGCTTACGTAAGCACTGCTCTAAAGGATCCTACGCAGGTAGGTACGTTGGCACGCATGCTACTCTGCGCCATATTGGCCTCGGACTCGGCAACCGCACCTAGCCATGCGGGCACCATAGAGCTCCACACAGCACTGCACGGAACCGCACAAGCAAGTAAGCAACTGCACAAACATCCATTGACTACCGCAAGTATTCGACGTCTTTTACGCTGAGAACTTATCACCCTGCTGCCATCATACAATCGCTGGCTCCAAGTTTGCCTAACAAAGAGTCGTTTTATGGCAGCATTTATTCCATTCTACCTTATACATAATACGCGCCCCACATAAAAACGCACACAAAACGCAGCAAGACAATGATGAAATCGAACATTTATTACTAAGCGAGTTGTCCATGCAAGACACAGCGGTACACAACCCTTGATGTGCTTCGAGTGTTTGCTTTACAGATAGTTCTTCAGAAACAGTCCACTGCCCTTTCAGCGAGACGATCAAGAAAAAAAAAGTAGAAAGTTCATAGACGAAACGGCAACATGATGCACCCACTTCAGCAATACTGGGAAGCTGATGTGACCACGTCGAGATTGCCAGGATTAGAGCTCGACGCTAGTTCAACCGTCGAGCCGCTTAAGAAAGATAGCTGTCGTTCTTTGAAACAGTTCGAGGCGCGCCTCCAGCGCCCTTATCATTTCAAAGATCCCATGCAGCTTGCACTCCACAGCTTTGTCAGTAGATTGCACTGTCGTCTGACAAGAACTATCGACGAAACGCTGTGGCTCACTGCTGCGGCCAGCCGCTGCCACGACGTCATCTTCGGCGTAGGGCGTCGAGGTGGGAACCTCCTGAGGGACGCCGAGTTGCGGCTCCAGTTGCTTGACTGAGTCTGGGGAGTCATTCTTTGGACCACTCATGATGCTGTCGAAAGATGAGATCCGTTTGCCGAGCCGGCCACACTTTGTATAAAAGCCACTGACGCGCAGCTGTTGCCTTCGTGCGAATCCGACACGAACATCACTTCTCCCTGGCGCACAACGAACACTACCCAGCACTTGGCGGGAGTTCGCGCTCGGATAGCCGTTGTAATTCCTCCTCTCCCACGTCTCATGGCGGCCGCGCGAGGGCGCCACGTAACCAAGGTAGCCGCTGGCTGGCTGCCTCAAGGCGCGCGCGTCAACGCCTCCCAGGGGAAGCTCCCGCAGCTGCGACGACGTTTTTGCTCATTTGTTATTGCCATTGCATGCGTTATTTTCTGTTACAGTGCGTTTTCGCTGCGTGCTTTCTCTTTGAACGCATTCCAGCTGAAATGACGTACTGCTGTGTTATTATGTGCAAGTCTGACTAGCAGGGCGGGTTATTTGCTTCTCACGCACCGCGTCTATGTGCCCCTTTCCCGAGCGCGCCTCCACAGTTCCCTTTCGCGACCAAACCACCGATCTCGTGTTTCTTGCTTTAGAAACAGGAAAAAAAAAAAAAACTGGCAGATCCCACGTGCGGTGCGAATAAAGGAAATGCGAAGCACGCCTCAGTTACGTAATATCGATCTGCATCGTTATCTTGCTAAACCGATTTTGATACATATGGAGTTAACGAAACGAAATGTCTCTCATTTAACAAACGAATTCACTCATGGCAGAACAACAGGACCGCGCCCCCAAACCGCATAAGGCGACGGCCGAGGTGTCGCGCTTGCGTTGCGCTATGCGAGGTGAGGTTGTGTGATTGCGTGAGGTGAGGTTGTGTGCTCGACCCGCGTACGAACGTACGTGGGTCGAGCACATGTCTACGGGTTTGCGAATCTGCGGAGGGCAGAAGCGCGTTCAACTTTGCTTTTTGGCTTGAAATTGCATGAAAATTGGCCTGTGCGGCCGGAAAATATTGTTGAAATTAACTGTGGAGCGTGTTTCAGGTTTGAATCAGTGGCAATTTTCCCCGATTGAAATAAATGTTGGCATTCACTCTGTCGGGACCAATGGACCACTTCGAATCATCGACGGTTCGAATTGACGAGGTTGGCAATCTATCTATCTATCTATCTATCTATCTATCTATCTATATATATATATATATATATATATATATATATATATATATATATATATATATATACAGGGTGTTTTTTTTAGCGGCAATACATTTGTAAAATTAGAAAAACAGAAATCCGGGAATATCTGGTGTACCATTCGAGTATACGGATTGGCGGCCTCTAGATACAGAACAATTTCCGCACTTGTATGCATAATTAGCGAAATTACGCTAATTAACTTTTTAATTATCAGTAATTGGTGGCTACAGCAAATGAGTACTTTGGAGCCCGTCCTCGACACTACCTATCCCAACGATCAAATTTTGAATGGCGGAGTGCATGTCGGAGCTACGACATGCAGTGGTGAGCGACATGCAGTGTCGGAGCTACGACATGCATGTCGGAGCTACGACATGGAGTGGTGAGCACTCTGTTCCTGCACGTGGCAATATATATATATTCCGCGTAAACACATGAGGGCTACTCCCTTTTCCACCTCAATCGTCGTGCCTTCTGCTAGTCGTTTTCAAGGCATGCCCGTCAACGCCTTCGACTGACGCGGATTGCGCATAAACTCTGCCCTCCTGACTCGGCACTAAGCTTCCTTGATCACCGGACAAAACGGGCATATACAAGGCGCCCATAACAACCGTAGCAGCTGCCATGGGAGGTCAATAGAGCGTGCCTCCACTATGGCCGACTAGAGGGGAGACGCAAAATGTGAAAGCGTCTTCCCTTCACTCAGGTCATGCCTTCACTTCCACGACGATGTCCATTCTTCTCACAAAGCTTTCACGTTCCGCTCCTCCACATCTTCCTTGGAGTGCCCATCCTCCTCGCATCAACGAGACCTCCTCGGCTTGCCCTCCTAGCAGCGTCCAATGTAATATCGCTAATTTCTCACAAACAGAGCATGTATTTAGACACATAATTCTGGCTAATTCTTGAGTATTCATTTTCTTAGGCAGCGCGAAACTAAACGATCGACAGATGCAAGAAACACGAAACAAAGCCAGTTGCACGACACAAGTGGTTGTGTCCAAACCAAACACTGCTGCAATACATCAAGCAAACTATTAAAAAAATGAAATTTGGGTTTGTACGAAAGACACGATAGGACTATCAAGAGCAAAGCGAGAACCGTATCGCAGCAATACCGCATAAAGCCACAGAAGAAATATTTGAAAGCAATGAAGTATTGTTATATACATTGTTCCACACTCAAAAACATCAGACATTATGTATAGCTAGTGCTGTGCGGATGCATTTTTATTATGAATAGGCGCTGTAATGACGACACAGTGAACATCACACGGAGATGTATGACTACAGGAGTAGGCAAATGTAAGATACAGCCTAATGTGACTGCGAGGTAAACCGTGAATTTCTTAGCAACGCCACAAGGCGCAACGCATATTTGCCGCAATGTGCAGTTCATTTAATGGTCGAATAAAAGGGTTCAGCAGGCCTATTCCGCAGTTATTTTTCCTGAAGACATTTCGAGTAGCAAAACTCGGCTATTTTGCTACATACGATGCAAGTTTTCCTAATTGAAGTAGTACGCGATAAAGTAATAATACCTGGTGATTAACGTGCCCAGACCACGACATGATTATGAGATACACCGTATTGGAGGGCACCAGAAATTTTGATTAACTGCGTGTTTTTAAAGTCAACTGAAAACACACTACACCGGCCTCCACCATTTCTTCCTCCATCAAAAATATCACCGTTGCGTACCGGACCGAATTCGATGTACGTGACCTGCGGTTATGATTCTTTAAGAAGACACAAACATTTCTGCGGAAGATGTGCCCTAGTTTAAAAATCGGTTAAAAATTTTTTCTCGTTCTCTTTTTGTTTCGTTACAATTTTCTTCCGGCGCGTTCTGTACCTCTTCCATTAATATAGGCATTAATTCAAAGCAGCTTTATTTGCATTGATTTCGATATTCAGTGTCTTACAGAAGGAACCCAGTAGCGCGAACATACCAACAAAAGGCTATTTATGAGGGCACATTTTAAAGCCGGTTAGGCTAAAATGTGTCTTCAAGATTTCAACCAACTGGCCCACCCAGAAGTTCTGCATAACAGATAATTTACTTGTGATAAAAAAGGGTTATAGCGATCGCGTGCTTTGCCGTTCGCGTGCTTTGTATGTATCTATGGCGAGCGTGTGCATGTATGTCCTTGTCGCATGCGTGTTGATATATGCGTGTGTATGCATGTGCTTGTCTCACGTGTGTTGATACATTGATGCATGCGTGTGCACGTATCTATGTGCGTGTTGTCATACGTGTATGTGCCGCACGCGTCCGCGTGCACTGTGTGCGTGTGGTCGTATGTGCTTGCGTGCGTATTTTTGCGTGCGTTCGCATGTGTACGTGTTTTACGTGCGCGTGTCCGTGTGCGCGTGTTCACCCGTGTGCATGTACTTGCGTTTGTCCATCGTGTATATATGCGAGTACGTGTGCGAATGTGGTCGCATGTGGACGCGCGTGTGTGTATTTTTGAGTGTATGTCTGCGTATGTGTGTACATGCGCCCTTGCGTTCGTATGCGCGCGTACGTATATGCGTGCGCGAATGTTCATGTTTGCGTGTTCCCGCGCGTGTATGTATACATATGTGGGTATGGGCACATGTGTTGGTATGTGCGTGTGTGTTGCGCTCGCATTTCACCACGACAAAGTATAGGCACGTGCGTTTTGTATAGGCTCTTTCAAAAACACAGCATGCGTTTTGCACAGTGGCATTGACACAAACGCATTCGGCCCGCCTGTGCCGGGAAATCACTTTAAATAAACTATTTGTTCTTCGTTACATGTTTAATCTATTTAGCAACCACTTAGATTCAACACATTCTTCTGCATATTCTACGCTGCTTCCATTGTAAGCGTCGCCGTACGGCCAGCCCAGCGAACGACGGAGAGGCAAACCGCGCAGCCACTGGTAGGCACTCGTATTTTTTCGGTGCGCTCTCGCTTGTTTTAACCGAAGCGTTGATGATTGATTTGTGGGGTTCAACGTCCCAAAACCAGTTCTGATTACGAGAGACGCCGTAGTGAAGGTCTCCGGAAATTTCGACCACCTGGGGTTCTTTAACGTGCACTGACATCGCACAGCACACGGGCCTCGACATTTCGCCTCCATCGAAATGCAGCCGCCGCGGCCGGGATTCGATCCCGCGACCTCCGGATCTGCAGCCGAGTGCCATAACCACTAGACCACCGTGGCGGGGCTAACCGAAGCGTCCCGAAATAAAAACATCTGTCACGAAGTTATACTGGAAGCATACTATCCCCACGCCAGTTCCACCAGGGATAAATTCCCACTTGGCGCTTCAAAGGGCCGAATAAACAAGCGCGCACACTATCTCTCAATACGGTTGCAACGCGCCACTGGAGGGCTCAGCGTGCCGTGCGCACCGCTCCGGTGCGGGGAGGGAAGAAATCTGAGGAGGATTGAGGAGCAAAGCGCCCGCGTGGACGAGAGTGTCGCTACTTTCAAGATCAAGGGGATTTATTCTGGGGAACTACCATTCCGCAACGCTGCTGTACCGGACCTGTGGGCTTTCTCCACTGTAGAAGCTACGCCAAAGCGGCAGCCGTCTGCTGCGGGCTTGATATTTTGGCTGCTATTAGCCAACATCGCGTTAATTTAGCTCCCATAAAATACTACGTCACTGCGAGATAATACTGCATTGACTCACCGCACAGAGAACGCGTTTATGCTGTAAATACAGCGGTCTTGTATATTTCTTTCCATGGTTGCACATTTGTCCCCGCAATGGTCCGCACTTACGTAGCTGTCTCAGGCTCGCATACTGGTTGTAATTCACCGTGAGCGGAAGTATTTTAATTTAGTTTAGTGCGGCATGACGAGCGTAATGTTGCTGCAAAATTAAATGAGCACGAGAAGGCGCACATGACCAAGAGAACGTGAAGTCCCTGAAAAAAGCTAAAGTAGCGCCAAGCGCGCCCCTTCGCCTCTGCCTCCTCTCCTAGCAGCAGCAGCAGCGCCTCTAGTCTATTCACCGAGAAACTGCCTACCAGTGATGTTCCGTGCAGGGAATTTTCCCTTTTTCAGGGAACTTTCGACCGTCATTTTGGACGAAAGGGAAAAAGGGAAACTTCACAATATTGCAGGGAATTCTGGAGGTGAAGACATATCCTTATAATGTTCGAAACACTTCTGTTACGTGGCACTTTCGGCTTCCTGCAATCGTTCCCGGCGCATCTATCACGCAAAATCATAGCCTTTAAGATTCGTTCCTGTTTCACGAAGTGTCTTTTTGTTTCCTTCTGGCGGTAGGCTCGAAATCCACATATGCGCTCTGTATTTATAGCACATGAGCTCCGAGATTGTGGATCGCCATCGTAGCACACCCTAGTGGAAGCCATTATTTGTTCACCAAAAGTTGGCAACTATGTGTGCGACAAGCCAGAAGCTTTCAGTAGCAAAAACAATAATAATAGCACACTTTTCATTTTATACAGCTGCCGTGTCTACACAAACGGGTATATACGGCATTTCTTCTGCATCGCATACCCCTTAAAGACAGCTCGAAGGTAGCTTCTGCGTAATCTCGGAGGCAATGCTTTGAGTGGCGCAGGAGCACAAGCGCGAAAAGAGAGAACGACAGCGAGAGCCGGAATCACGTCAAATACGCATATATGTATATATATATTTGTGCAGGAAAATATGCGGGGATTTTTAGCGATGCATGCAGGGAAAAATTCCTGAAATCAGGAATTTTCATGTCTCGGGAAAGGGAATTCTTCGGCGCAGGACGGAACATCACTGCTGCCTACGCGAAACTAAAAGGCCTTGCGAAACCACGCGGCTGCACCGCTGCACGGGGCGCATCGACAACAGCACTGCGTGAGCCGCGCGTTTGGCGGCTAGTAGGGCCGTAGGAAGGGCTATGAGGGCCAGCTTCGCCCGCAGAGCACGCGCTCGATTTCGCGGGAACCGTCTTCAGCGGCCCTTGTCCCTGCAATAGGTCTCCGGCTTCTCCGCCGTTGTCTCGGCGTCAGTGCGACATAGCCGTCCGATGCGCTGGAGCCACACATCTCGACGTTTGGCGTTTAGCTTTCCTCGCGGAAGCGAAAACTACATCTCTCCGTTGTTGTACGCGCTTTTCAAGCATCCCTAAACATGCAGCGCTGTCGGCAGATTCAAGCATGATCGCGCGAGGGCGAGCAGACGCCGTTCCCGTTGCACGCCCTGGTCACGTGGGGTGGACAACCAAGATGGCGTTCGCCCGACCTTCAAAAAGCTAGTTGGGCGCCGTGTTTGCCATCGCTTAGCGCGGTAGAAGCTGAATTCGCGCGGCGCGCGGGGGCGCTGCGATCGAGAACGTTAGCGCAAGCACATCGGCAAGCGAACGCTGGGTGTTCTCTGCGCTGGGCTCTCGCGTTGTGTGCTACTCGCTTGCGGGGATGGGTTTTACCGGTACAAGCGCTTTGCTGATTTCATTGTTCTACAGGCCACTTTTATGACGCTGCATATTTATTATGTTGCACAACAAGTCATAACTGCGTCGTAAACGTGAACCTGTCCCATGCCATGTTGCCGACACCACGCACATAAACACACGTCGAGCACGTGCACGTACTCACTGATAATGTGCTGCATATTTTTACACTTTCAGAAAAAGAAGCACGCCACTTGCTTCTAAATACATTCTACTGTCGTATTTACTGGCACTTTCCTCATTACTACTCTCAAACTCTCTCTCTCTCCCCCCTCCCCTCCCCCCCCCACAGGGTCGCTTACAACCCTCTTGCGTTTAGCCGAACCTCTTGCGCCCTCTTGCGTTTAGCCGAACGTACGACAGCGGCAAAGTGCGTTCCCAACTAACTTCATTTTCAATCTACGAAGCAAACGAGAGAGGAGGTTTCTCCACACTGACACGAATGGCGCTACTTTAGTTATTTTTCAGGGACTTTAAGAGAACGAAGCAGATATAAACGGCTTCCTCATACTAACGCTTTGCACCTTTCATTTACTTGCTTTATTTCATGCGTTCGATTTGCTTTACAAGACTGCCTCTCGCGCTCTGCTCTTTCCTTGTGAAATAAAAGTAAACTCGGAAATTCATTCCGTACGCTCGCCGGTTCGTAAAGAGCAAATATAATCGCTGATCAGTTAATACGTAGATGTAATTACACAATGAAAGAGACAGCTTATTACGAGGACGCAAACCTTTTATGTTTTACTGCCATTGAAGTCAATAGGAGTATTGATATATAAAGTGAACTATTCGTGGTGCATCAAAGGTAATTTTCACGAAAACTACATATATATGTCAACATAATATGCAAACGCACATATTTGCTAGTTTACGTAGGAATTGTACGTTATGTGACAAATTACGCCTACAAATGTCCCACAGGTGGGCGATTTGCATGCGGTAGCATTATACAAGTTGATGATTTAATGTAGGATTCACAGATTACATAACAAGGCTAGCTATATTGTAACAGTTAAACCAAGGTCCCTGGTTAAACTTTCACATAACGAAAGAGTAAACGGCTGGGCATGGAACAAGAATTCTCGAGGAGGGGAAACAGCGCTTGCTCGGGCGACGGGGTAAGGTCACGCCGTAGAGCGTGGCGCAGACACGTCCTCTGTCATGGGAGGTGGCTCGCGGAAGACAAATGCACGCGGAAGACAACCGGCGCCGATTCGCCGTAATGGACGCGTTTCTTGCGCGTCCTCGTTGGCTGCAAATTATCTGTTAGACTAACGAAAAGAAAGTGTGGCATACACAACAATTACCTGCACAGTACATTTTCTGACACGCGAAATGTATAATTCTTTTATAACGCGAGATCGCTTGATTAGGTCGGCACCAGAACTATCTCTTTCAACTACACATAAGCCGTTGTTTGCTTCCTTGTTGTTCAAGGCAGTGGACTCGTGGCAAAAGGACGTGAGAGGACGCACCATCTCATTTTCCTCCATCGTGGCAAGCATCGAGCATGTTTGTGTCTCAACAAGCCAAGTCGCCGTCTTTGCACGTTATCCGCACTTCACGACAGGTCGAGTGGCCCGTGCCCTTTCTTCTTCATCTTCCTTCTTTTTTTTTGCGCACAGAGAACAGGTGGCTGAGGCAGGGGATTATTCAGAATTTCGATTTGGGGGAGGGTTGGGGTTGTTACCCACGGCGCAACCAGTAGCAGGGGGGAGGTGGATACCAAGTCATCGGTTATCTGGAAAATTTTTAGGGGCGTCTAAGAATAAACAACGGGGGGTTTTAGGGAAGTTTGGGGGAGGGTGCATAAAATCCCTGAATCAGACAGCGCGGAACTATTGACGGCACGGCGTCTAGTTCCGAGAAGACAGGCCGTTCCGGTTTGTCAGACTTCGCCACCATGCTCGCTTTGACATGGCCGCGTTATCCAATTTTCCGAGAAATGCTTCTCGCAAACATAGTCACGGGGCATGAGCCCTTGGTCTTTCCTTGGTTTTGCATGAGCGTACACCTCCAATTTCACCCAGCCACTGGGAATATTTGAAAGCAATCAGCTTCACCTTGCAGCATGAGCCAATGCTAAGGTTTGGCACAACACATTTCTGTTCCTAAAACGGAGGTGATGGAAATCCTGGACAGCGCACGGCTTTGTTGCAACACGAATAGGAATAGCGCGTGCAGGGTTTGAGAAGCCGCCCGCGCTCCTATCTATCTTTCTCACTTATTCTTTCGATTCCCTTCCGCCTACCCTGTGCGCTACTGTTCAGGTGTCGTCCTCTGCGAGATACACTTACGGGGCGCACTTTTCTATTCCTTTCAATCTAAAAAGTCACTTCCCCTCCCCTGTAAGGCCAGTAAATGAAGGGCCCCTTGGCGTCATCGTCGAAATGGGTGACTACATTAACTCCAGCAATGCGGAGATTCACACGGCGGTCTGGAACACGAGGCAAAGTCTGGCCCAATCAGGAACGCAGGCACAACATCGGACCATAAATGGGCACAGCCGTCTCATGCGCGCACCTGCAAGCAACCGGCGCCAACATGTCGCGTCGGCGGTGGAGAAATAAAGGAAGAAGGGGTGTGCGTCCGAAGGCGGGATAGGCGCCGCTTGCACACACACGCACGCACACACACACAGCTTGCGTCGTGACTTCCAACACGTGTGTCTCCCCAACACCGAGGCGCCTTCCCTTCCGGCTCTTTGGAGCCGTCTGCGTAGGTCTTCGCTTGCCTCATTTTAGATATCGTTGCGCTCGCGCTTACCGTTTACAGAACAAGCGAAAAGTAACATTCGCTGTAGTGAAAATGAATGTGCATGCTCAGCAGTTTCGGTAAACATTTTTATTAAAAACCCGTATTTGCATTTTCGTTGAATAATGTGATCACATCATCGCACATCATGTCATGTATTTCTCGCGATTTCTCTTTTTGACTCACGCCCAGTTTAGCGCTACTATTAATTTCGTGCATTAATTCTGCTAGTGTTTTCCATTGTATAAATTGCTTGGTTGTTTTTCTTTTGGATTGTACGCCCTCCCTGCGACAATCTTTTGTGAGATCGGCAGTATTCCCATAAAAATAAACTCTACGCTATTTCCGTTCGCCTGCTTCTATAAACTGAAAAGCATTTAATCCGCGCTCTTACCGCTGCAGGAAACGAAATATTTTTCACCCTTTTGTAGAAAAACGTTAGACGCATAGGAAGGCCAGGAAGACGAACAGGCGTGGGAGCCACTCCGCACGGGCAAGCGATGAGGAGCCGACACGATGAATTGGGAGAGCACTCGCTGGGGGTTTCTTTGTCTAATACAACTTGAAGCTTCAAAGCACACAGGGCGGCAATTATAAAACATAGAAAATGGTATCATACCCCGTCGGCCTGCCGGACTGGTCTGCGGTGGTGTCATGCGTCATGGTCCCCGAGCCCGCTCTCCCAAAAAAGGCCAGTTTCCCTGCTTAAACAGCACTTTTCAGCATTCACGGCAACGTGGACCTCTCGGAGCACCACTGCCTCCCACCAATAGGGAAACGGCTTATACGGACCAATCAGGCAGGCCGAAGGTAACGATGCACCACGCGAGTTCCCGTGGTCGCGTACATCCGGCCTCGCTACAAAACTAATAAACACAACGCGTTCGACAAACTGGCCGCGACGCGCACACATGGTCCATATTTTCTGTGCCAAGTCGTCAAGAAGACTCCCTGCGGTGAGCCTGCTCGTTTCGGGCATTAAGGGGCCAACCAGATACAGCTGCCTCTCGTCGGCTGCAAGTTTTGCTCGAGCGCCCCTCGGCAACAGCAGTCTAAAGAGAAAAAAAAAGTCACAGTTTCGCCGTAAGGGCGAAGCAATGAATGCGATAGCAAGAAACTGTAATGCTATACGAAGTGAGGCTCGCAGCTTCAGGAGGAATATTAATTGCAGCAAACATGCACTTGCTAAGTGAGCGCCTCCCGTGGGCAGCGCGTGCTGCTACGAAGGGCTTTATACGTTGTGTGTCACAAAGGTACACAGGGGAGACCGCTAAATGAACAAACAGAAGATGAGCGCGCACTATCAACTGAAGCACGAACGAAACGACCGCACAGACATACACCGAGGGAGCGCGAATAAGCTGTAGCAATGGATTCCCTCAGTTGGAACAGCGCTCCTGTTGCAAAGGCGGCCGCCCGTCGCGCTCCTCGCGCCATCTCGCCGGTAATTAAGAAACGCTTATAAGCGCCTGCCGTCTCTGAGTCCTGCCAGCGGTAAGGGGTGTGTATATAAGGCTCGCCGCTAGCCCACTCAAGCATCTGCTCTGTGGCGTAGTGGTTAGCGCCGCTCGCTGCAGAGCGAGGGGTTCCTGGTTCGATTTCGCGCTTTGGAAGCATTTATCCGAATTATTTTTCTTTGGAACTTTTATATATATATATATATATATATATATATATATATATATATATATATAAACGTATGGTTGATGACGGCGGCGACGGGGACGGCAAAAACCAGCTGAGACTGACCATATAATTCCTATCGCAATAAAAGAAAAAGAAAACATCCTACGCGACACTGTCTTCGCGACACTTGGCCGGCCAAACAACGAGAAGGATTCTGTGGAAGTGCTGTACGCACAATAAATAAATGCTGAGAGCGCGACAAAACTACAAACTGCAACAATGTCGTACGCGTAAGTTTGGCAGGGCTGGAGAAACCTACTTGCATTCTAAACACTTCAGACTGGGAGGGCGCAGCCAACAGAACGCACCCCCCCCCCCCAAAAAAAAGGAGGGAGAGAGAGAGAACAGCAGAAGTGTTGCTTATATAAAATCAGGGCAGGTTAACAGCGCTCTCTCGTTGTTTCTCCAGTATTACACAATATGAAATACAGTGAAATCCCATGTGCAAACAACATAAGGTATGATTTAATGTCTCAATTTCCGGAAACTGTAGGAAGCGGCTCCACGCCTCCCGAGGAAGCGCCGGAACAGGAAGGCGAGTGTGAAATGACGAGAGGACGCGGATCCGCGAAGAGTTTAGGAGGCGGAAATATGTCTCTGTGCTTACTTTTCCAGTCCTGAAGAGACTAGTGAACCGGAACATTTCGCAGATTTTATTTCACCTTGCTACTAAACCAGTTTAACCCTTTGAAGGTTTTTGCCGTATATGTATGGTGGCGGGGTTTTCTGTCCCGCAAGTCGTGTTCTACACGTTCCTCCAAAACAGAAACGAATGCACGTTCCTTGCCAATTTTGTGACGAGTTCCCTTCACTCAGAAATGAACGCGCTCCAGTTACACTTCGGAAAAGGGAACATGTCGTTACAATTGATTTTTTAAAGCTGAAAATAGTGTCAGGTAACTGTAAGCTAAAATTAAGTGACTTAAACGCTTTAAAATTCACTTTCAGCTACGTACATCGCAGGAGCTTCAACCTTACCGGCACCAGATTATCTGAAGATAAAATATATGAAAACAATTGCTTCTAGACGCATTTTCAGGGAGCACCGAACGTAGTCAAGACATGTTCACAGCGACTTTGACTCTAGTCCATTACAAGTGCAACACATAATGGGTTCTCCAATGAGCAGTCAGAGTAGTGAGCTTCAGATGTGCAAATAGAAAGTCACTCACATTCACCAATGCATGGGAGTAGCGAGCCTGAATTTAACAAAAGTTACAAATACTGCATGACGACCAGTCGATATTCGCATATAATAGCTTGTACTTCACCCATGCTTATAAATACTGGAACAAGATTTCCTGATATGTCGTCATCATTTCCTGTCCTAAACTTCCCTCTATATTTGTAGTCTTTTTAGTGGTTTAGTAGTGTAACAGACAGTTCTGGATAGATTAGATTTGCTTAGTTCTAAAAATTTTAAAGCATTTGTGATACTGTTCTTTTGTTGTTATTTATGGTGGTGTGCAGCGTGTGTCGGTGTCGGGAATTCGAACTACATGATCAGGTTAACAACGAATTATATAGCTTAAGAGGACGGGTTCTTGGGCTAGTTGGTTTATGCTTGAAGCGGATAACTTGGAGCGCTAAGAAGACGGGGACGAGAAAAAAACACACAAGACAGGCGCTCAACTTTCAACTGAGCTTTACTGAAGCAGCACGAAAAATTTATACGGACAACCAGCGTTGGTAATCATGTGAACGATAACCCGAAAATGAAGAGTCAGCACCTCGCCAGAACTATCACCTCATGGCTACGCACCGGAGCAATCCCAAACGCAGCGTAGAAGTTAAGAAAAATACCCCAGTGGATAAACGCACCACGTTCTGCTAAGTTAGTTATACCGATGGCGCACATGCGCAAACACCCGTGAAACAACACCTGTGCCAAAGGGAAAAGAATCATCATAAATGCCTGACAGCTGTAAACAACCCAATAGCAAAGGAAGTTAGGCCACCACCGAAAAAAGGTTCAACCAACATAAAAACACCACAAGAATAACGGACTTAAAATAACAATACGTTGCGTCAATGAAACAAGTGTAAAAATGGCACAAAAAACAATCACAGCATATCCATGAGGTGAATGATGATGAGTGGGCGAAGCTGGGGAGGTTGACACGCCACAAGAGAGTGCCCGCTGCTCAAGCGTGCACGTAAATTCCACAGCGCTGAACTGAAATCTCATGAGTGAAATGCCTCAGTGAAGGAACGCGCGGAGACGGTTGCCCTACAACACGCGGTATTACACGCGTGTAATCATAGTTTCCTACTAAATTACTATAGGGAATTCTGGAGCTGCGATCATGAAGTTGCCATGGGTATGAGGCGTATGACATGGATCTGTCTCGTCTTCGTGCCTGCGGCTTCAAACGTTCCGGTGCATTTGTTTACTTCTGTTTTTTCGCTTCAGTGACGCGAGTGGCACTACTACGCTTTTTCATTTCGCGACGAAGGCAGCGGCTGTAGTGTACGCTTTACTGCTAGAGATAATCAGAGTGTCGCATGCACTAAAGTCGTTTCCAATTGTCCTGCACTCTCTTTCGTCGTTGTGTTTGTTGACTGACAGCTACACATATTATTTGCAGTGGTATTTTACCCAAATTTAGAAATATTTGCGCGAACCTCATCGATGCGGTTTTCCTGTATTTTTTTCCCCTTTTGTGTCACATGCGACAGAATCTGCAAGAGTGGGCCCGCTTTGACGGCTGACAAATATCACTCGTGACAAGACTGTTCGATCATGTACTACAGCAGTTCAATTCCGCTGTCTGATAAATTCAACACGGAATAAACGCGCCAAGCAGGTGCACAGTAGTCCTGCCTAGTAAACGCCCAGTGCGCGATAGCCAGAAGCGCCTGCGGACGACGCGTAAATAGTCAGCTCAGATCAAAGCTCAGGCGCAGTTTCCGACGTAGTTTAACGGCATGGCTGCTTACCATCACGTTTTTGCACAGAACCAACCACCAAACGATGGGCGATACCGCGATTCTGCCTGACATTTATAAAAAGCTGGAACTAAAATACTATATAAGAACATTATTTGGCCCATCTAGTAAGTCATATACACGCACTTGTAAGAAGGTCTAATAAAACCAAGATCTTGGATTTCAGCCACTATAGAAGAACGCGCGCCATTGCTCTATTGTGTTTATTTCACAAGTAGATTTATACTAACAAATTTCAGCGTTTGCCGCTTCATACTCCTTTGCGTACATCTCGACGCATTCACAGCGCGCGTAGTTTCATGCGAATTCATGGTCGCACACGGGCATTTCGCTCATCACCACTACCTAGAGCCATTAGACATTGGAACGGTCTTCCTGATCACATTGCATCCATTGCTAACCGTGAAACATTCCGTCATAACCTAATTTAGTTGAGCTTTATCATTGTATAACGTCCTACTGCTTGTAATGTTAGTCTTATTTCCTTTTTTTATATATCCCCTTTATTTTTGTTGTTTGTTTAATCTTTGTGTATTTTTTTATATACGGATGCCCCTTTACTCAATGCCCTTTGACGGGCCTTTAAGGAATTTTGAATAATAATAATAATAATAATAATAATAATAATAATTTTTTCTTTCAAGAGCAGACAAGAGCATCAAGCGAAGCACGTGTTGAAGCAAGCGATAAAGAACTTGCCAGTTATATTGAACGGTGGTCGCGTGTCGAAACCTGCGGCAGAAGTGCGCGGTTCGGGCTCGTGCGAGTCCATTAGCGACCCAATGCCCGTACCGACCTCCTGGGTATAGTATAGTATTCATGCTCTTGCAGGCGGCGTAGAGATCTTATCTTGGCAAATCAATACACAGTCGTGCGTGAACAAAATGCAAACTCTGCGCGAAACATGCAGAACCAGAGGCCCCTACAGCGTGCACTTGTCCCGTAGCAGTGGCGGCGCTGCGGCGGAGCGGAGAATTAGGCTCGTCACAGCGGTTTCGGGCGCCGTCGCAGGCCGCACCACGTGCGTTTTTATCCAGCGGCCGTGCCCAGCTTCGCTTCGAGGGCTTCGCTTCTTCACCTCCTCGGGACCGGCGAGAGGAGGAGGAGACAGACATTCTGGCGCCTCTTTCCAAGGGCCAAAGCAGCCGGCGATACCTCGGCGCCGAGTGCTGATACAACGCTATTGCTCCGGGGGCGAGGTGGTCAAGCTGGCGCCTGGTCGGCAGCATAGCAGGCGTAGCATCGATGTATACACGCTTGCTGTGCACCTTTTTGTTGTAAAGTAGGCGGTGTGCCGCCGCGCAACGCTCGAACGCGTGGCGTAAATTATACATGTCTCGTTCGAGCATGTGTATGTTTGAGGGAGGGGTGCAGCTGCACCTATAACCGACAGCACTCAATCTTCCCTTCGCCTACACCGCATATCTCATTCCCAAACATCGTTAAGAGCAGATAGGCATAAAATAAACACACGGGGGACCCCGGCAAATCACTGCTGCGCACCTGCTGCAGTTTTGACGTTGAGTGAAATAGGACTTGCTACATTGATACCAGAATACCAAAATTTATATTGTGCGCTGCTGCGCGTGAAGCGGCCAAATAAATTTAAATCGCTCATAGCCACTCCGATATATTGCACCAGCCTTCGGGATGACGCCCCGCAGAGCCTTGTTAAATTCGCTCGGCAATCAAATCCACTCTCTTAAAAACGGTTTTCCGCAGTCGTTAGTGGCCTTCGCAAAAGTGAGAGTGACGGAGACAGTATGTCCCGCCTGGTAGATTATCCGCAAAGTGAGGGTCACAAGTAATTGCCGCGGTTGGAAAGTTAGCTACATTCTGGAGCTGTTAATTATGCTTGAATTTCTCAATACCTTGTACACAAAATTAAAAAAGCACACGCCTGTGCAGATGCACACACTCATATACATTTGCAAATAGCAACGGCAGGCCGCAGTCAGGCATCGTCTGTGCCAGGTGTACTATTGTTCTGATGGGACATTCCCACTGCAAACGACTCCGCTGGACTACGGCACCTCCGTGCATAGAGAACGTTTACGTTCGGTCTCGCCAATACCTTTCGGAGAAGTCTTCGTCGTCCGTTTAATACCGTTCCCGCTCGCAACGTCTTTCAGATTTCAACCACGCGAAATAAGACGCCAATCCCCCGATAAGCCGTCTTTTTGGTCTTATGTGCTAGCTAGATTATAGGTGCTCTGTGGCCGCGCGCTGTGTGTTTCCATCGAACGGCCGTGTACAGTGCTACGTTAGCTCGGCGGTGCTGTGCTGCTGCGAGCCACCAGACACCACAGTCACAGCAACAGGGCACACGGACGAGTCGACGACAGACCGGAGTAGGAGGCGCCGACCTACCCGCGCAAGTGAATGAACGGGCCACCCCTCCCTTGGCTACATATTGAGTGGACCCAGTCGGTGAAGCCCTGCGGTCGCGCTCCGTCACATGGGGAGCGCCGCCATGTCTCGTCGCAGTGGGTCGGGGAGGAGGCCGCCACATTGGCAACTTTCCACTCGAAGCGTTGTGAATTTTTCCAGAGCGTGGTCGAAGCGTTCTTCTAGAGGGATTAATCGAGGGTTTTTGAACGGTGAACACCGCTTGATTCTTCAACAAAGTACACCGATGGCAAGGGCAAAGACAGCCTGTGCCCAAACCGGATGATCCCACCAAACCCCGTCCATTATTTCAGCAGTGCGCGCAGGCGTAGAAGCCGAGACGCAAGACGACTTGCGGTAAATCTTATGCAACTACTTCTGAAATGTCTTTGGTACACCTATGTGTATTCTTCTGCGGCACCTGCTGGTATAAGGCCGGGTTCATCCTGACTACGCGTCTGCCATGACCGCCGGACTAGCTACAGGTCATCTGCGATTGGACTGAACGGCACCAACGAGCGTGGAGGCTTTCGATAGACGCGGTCTCTCATTCGCTACCTGTCAGCTGAAATTTGCTTGCCTCATCAGGTGCGCTCTACTCACGCGCACACATTATATATATATACTTAGAACCACGAGACGAGTTCCCAACCACATATACCATATATATGGAGTACCACTTGTCATGCACCAAGAGTATTAAACATACGTGTTTGGGAACACGTCTCGTGTTCCAAGTACCCTTTCTACTTAAGCCATGGCGAAACAGTATATTGGATCATAGCATTTCGCCTACGTGCGTGCTATCCACTGCACTAATCACTGCATTAGTCGCTGACATTATGATGACACGAAAAATTCGAGCGTGCAGGTTTTTATTGATTCATCAGGCACTGTGATAGCGCACTTGGACACAGTGACAAACAAAACCAGTTGCTGACGTAAGCATTGGTCTAAAGGATCCTCAGGAGGTAGGTACGTTGGCACGCATGCTACTCGGCACCATATTGGCCATACCTCGGACTCGGCAACCGCACCTAGCCGTGCGGGCACCATAGAGCTCCACACAGCAGTGCACCAGGGTGTCTACCAAGTTGACAATGCTAAATTCCCTGAGATTTCCAGGTTTTCCCTGAGTATTTTTGCGAAATTCCCTGAGTGGCACATAACTTTCTTTCATGTCGATGCGGGTAGGCACCATGTCACCCAATGTCATCACTAATAAGGATGTTGAGCTCTTTGAGGGTCAAATAAAGAAAAACGAAAAAAACACAAACAAAAGGAAATAAGCTTTCCCAGACGGTCAATATGTGAAACTGCGGATTTTGAATGTACGAAGTGCGTAAGGTCGGAAAAACATTTTTTTAAAGGATCAGGAGCTGCATTTTGGTGTCAGCATCACTTATAACGTATTTACTCCAATCTAATGCACACTTTTTTTCGATACAACGAGTCCAAAAATCGTATGCGCGTTACAATCGAGTGCGAACGAACGACACCGTTACCATACCGAGGCGCGTAGGAAAATGGCCGCCTCCTACGCGCTTCGGGCGCTGCCGAACGGTTACTGCCGAAAAAACGAACTAGCGGCGCGGCGTCTTTGGCGCGTGTAGTTTTTGTAGTTTCTATGTCGCCGCCGGTCCCTCACGCAACGATGCCACGACGCACATGACGCGTAGGCCGATGATAATCGCCGCGTCAGCTTGGCCATTCTGCGGCCAACCGAAGTCCGAGATGCCCAGCGGCGCGAACTTTCAATTGCGTTTGCGTGTGGCCGTAACGAAAGAAAGTTTCCCATCGCCTTACGCAAAACGGCTCATCATCGCATTCCTCCCTCATATCCGTGCTGAGGCACAGCCTCTCAGCCGTGCGCGCTGCTTGACGTCCGAGATTGCCGCGATGCAATCTCCGAGATCACGCCCCGACCATGCTTAGGCTTAGCTGCGCCAGCCTGCGCAGCATGCATGGCGGCGCGCGGTAGCAGGCGTGAGGGAACTGCGACTTGACGGAGGAATGCACCACTGCGAGTAAATGATGTTACCGCCGCTTGCACGAGGCTACGTCCGGCAACGTGCGGAAGTTTCATCGAGACGCAAGAGCTATGAATCGGCGCGCCGAACGTCTTCCGAGACGCCGCGGATCAACTACTGCGGTGGTTTAAAGTTGTGCTTTTATTATGTGAGTGCGTTCATTACGCGAGTACGGCATCTGGATTTATTAATGTGAGAAGGTTGATTACTAAGGTCTCCCTTTTTCCTATGTCCCGAAAAATGGGTGTGCGCTACAATCGATGTTTCACATTTTTTTTTTGTCGCGGGAAACTGGTGCGCGTTACAATCGAGGGCGCGGTAGAATCCAGCAAATACTGCAAATTGTTCAATAGCATTTTAGAACGTGCTATTCCTTGAAAAACGGGTCTACGCACAGCGCCTTATCGCAGTCTGCGCACATAAAACGCATCTCTGTTCTATCTTGGAACAACCAGCTGTGTTGGCACACACACGGTGTCTTCTCTGCGTGTGGCTGCCTTGGGCAGAGTAAACTCAGTAATCAAGAACAGCAAGAATCCGTCGTAAGCGTCGATAAAAGATTGATTTGTAGGGTGTTACGTCACAAAACTACCTATGATTATGAGGGGCCGTAGTGGAGGACTCCGTAAATTTTTACCTCCCGGGGTTCTCTGACATCGCACAGTACACGAGCCTCAAACATTTCGCCTCCATCGAGATGCATCCGCCGCGGCCGGAATTCGATCCCGCGACCCTCCGATCATAAGCGTCGATAACAAACAATCTGAAAGCTACGCCAATATAGATGAAAATCAACTTCCGCCGCCTCCACAAAGGGGTGCCGTGCCGATGAAGATAAACATCGTTTCACGCGCCTCCGTTGCAATCACGCTGAGAAACCGAAACCACGAAATGGCGTTGCCCAGTGGCGTTGCCGCAGACCACACGGCGCGCCCACGCTAGAAATAAGTTCTGTTTATCTCCGCAAGAAAGCAAAGCCCAAACCCACTGCCCCAACCAGACGTACGCGGTACAACGCGTCACCGCGTGGCGTGTAGAATCGGCGCCGCGTCCTCTCCCTATGGAGTGGGCGCGCAGTTCGTGTAGCCGCGCATCCTCTACCTCCACACAGTCTTTTCCGCAATATTTGTGGAAAAGACTGCGTGCAAGCAAACACACACGCTCGGCGCACACACGGGCTGTGTGTGCGCCGTAGCGCGTCCAGACACATACATCGGACTTTACATAGAACAAGACGCGACAAGCAAAGCCAATAATAAAAAAAAGCAGCCGATTCGCGCGACGGAGTGATAAGGAAGGGGGGAGGGGGGGTTGCAATCAGCCCTTCAGTTACTGCGAGCTGCGCTATAAAGTCAATCGCAAGGTGCGTTGTTAGAGCCAGCGTTACCGCGACTTTCGTACTTGAGCTGATTTTCCCTGAGAGAGGCCCAAATTCCCTGAGTTTTCCCTGAGATTTTCCAGACTAATCATATTCCCTGAGATTTCCCTGTTTTCCCGGTCGGTAGACACGCTGTGCACGCAACCGCACATGCATGCAAGCAGGCAACTGCACAAATATCCATTGACTACCGCAGGTATTCGACGTGTTGCATGCGAAGAACTTCGCACCCTACTGCCATCATACATTCGCTGGCCCCAAGTTTGCCTAACAAAGAGTCGTTTCATCGCAGCATTTATTCCATTCTGCCTTACACATAATACGCGCCCCACATAAAAACGCACACAAACCGCAGCAAGACAATGACGAAATGGAACATTTATTACTAAGTAAGTTGTCCAAGCTAGACAGCGGTACACAACCCTTGATGTGCTTCGAGTGTTTGCTTTACAGGTAGTTCTTCAGAAACAGTCCACTGCCCTTTTAGAGAGGCGAAAAAGAAAAAAAAAAAGAGAACGTTCATAGACGCATCGGCAACATGATGCACGCAGTTCCGCAATGCTGGCAAGCTTATGTGACTACGTAGAGATTGCCAGGTTTAGAGCCCGCCTCTTGATGAACCGTCGAGTCGCTTAAGAAGGATAGCGTTCATTCTTCGAAGCAGTTCGAGGCGCGCCTGCGCCGCCCTTCACATTTCGGTGTCCGTGTGCAGCTTGCACTCCACAGCTTTGTCAGCAGATTGCACTGTCGTCTGACAAGAACCATCGACGAAACGCTGTGGCTCACTGTTGCGGCCAGCCGCTGCCACGACGTCATCTTCGGCGTAGCGCGTCGAGGTGGGAACCTCCTGAGGGACGCCGAGTTGCGGCTCCAGTTGCTTGACTGAGTCTGGGGAGTCATTCTGTGGACCACTCATGATGCTGTCGAAAGATGAGATCCGTTTGCCGAGCCGGCCACACTTTGTATAAAAGGCACTGACGCGGAACCGTTGCCTTCTTACGATTCCGATACGAACGCCGCTTCGACCGGGCGCACAATGAACACTGCCCGGCAGTTGGCGCGCTCGGATAGCCGTTGTAATTCCTCATCTCCCACCTCTCATGGCGGCCGCGCGAGGGCGCCACGTAAACAAGGTAGCCGCTGGCTGGCTGCCTCAAAGCGCGCGCGTCAACGCCTCCCAGGGGAAGCTCCCGCAGCTGCGACGACGTTTTTGCTCATTTCTTATTGCCATTGCATGCGTTATTTTCTGTTACAGTGCATCTTCGCTGCGTGCTTTCTCTCTGAGCGAATTCAGCTGAAGTGATGTACTGCCGTGTTGTTGTGTGGAAGTCTGACTAGCAGGGCTGGTTATTTGCTTCTCACGCACCGCGTCTACGCGCCCCTTTCCCGAGCGCGCCTCCACAGTTCCCTTTCGCGACCAAACCACCGATCTCTTATTTCTTACTTTAGAAACAGAAAAAAAAGGGCAGATCCCACGTGCGGTGCGAATAAAGGAAATGCGAAGGACGCCTCAGGTACGTAAAATAGATCTGCATTGTTATCTTGCTATACCGATTTTGCTACATATGGAGTGAACAAAACGGCCTCAAGAACACTGTGGCATGTAAACCATGCAGCTCATGACACGCATGTCATGATTCTATATTTAAGACCTGTCAAGTACGTTCGACATGCAGTCGTGTTGTGGCATACCAATTTTCGTATACATCCCATTAACGAAAGGCGTGACATGTAAATCATGCCTCTCATGACACGCACGTCACGATTTTCATATTCTTAGAACTTGTCACCCATGGTCGTCATACATTGTTGTCTCGCTATACCAATTTTGGTATATATCACGTTAATGAAGCGGCCGCAAGAGCATCAAGACCGTGGCATGTCAATCATACCGCCTCATAACATGCATGTCATGATTTTCATGTTATGGCCTGTCATTTATGTTCGTCATGCAGTCATGTTGTGGCATACCAATTTTCGTATACATCCCATTAACGAGACGGCCAGGAGAGCACAAAGTCGTATGGGGATAGATAGATAGATAGATAGATAGATAGATAGATAGATAGATAGATAGATAGATAGATAGATAGATAGATAGATACGCTCAAAGTCGCCGAAGTTCGCTAATAAATGCTTCGCATTTAAAAAACGGAATTCACTCATGGTAGAAGAACACGACCGCGCCCCCACAAGCGCATGAGGTCGAGGTGACGCGCTTGCGTAGCTCGTTGCGTTAAGCGAGGTCAGGCTGTGTGACTTAGGCTAGATGCTTTAACGAACGTACGCGGATCGAGCACATGTCTACGGGTTTGCGAATCTGCGGCGGGCAGTGCCGGGCTCATCTTTGTTTTTTGGCTTGAAATTGCATGAAAATTGGCCTGTTCGACCTGGAAATATTGTTAAAATTAACTGCGGAGCGTGTTTGAGGTTGAGTTTTGCCCGATTGAAATAAAGGTCACTCGCTTTGTCGGGACCAATGGACCACTTCGAATCATCGACGGTTCGAATTAACGAGGTTGGGACTATATATATATATATATATATATATATATATATATATATTGCCACCTGCATGTAGTGGATCGTGGGAAGAGAAGCTGTAGCCCCGCAACAACGAAGATCGCGCGCTGCTTCTACGCTCGATAGCCAGGCTCGACGGATGCGCTTTGCCAGGGTCAGCCCCCTCATCTATTAATAAAGCCTCGAACGACCTCTGAAGCTCGTGACAAACTGGTGGAAGTGCTGGGTAGCCCTCACGGATGTCGCAGACCCCTCTAGGAAGCCGCAGTACAAGCCCAGTGCCGGTCAACACTCCTGTGCATCGGGCCAGCCGCAGAGTCAGGGGACTGCCTCCGGAAGGCGACGCTACCGGTGCCCCCACTTTCACCACTATGACCAGTGCCGCCGTGCAAACCACCGCCCCAACCGGTGTGGAAAGTACGACGTTCAACCGATATACCCTTGAGAGCCCAAGGGTCCCGACGACTTTCCGCGGCACAGTATTGGAGGATGTCGAAGACTGGATGGTGGACTTCGAGCGCGTGGTGGCCTTAAACCAATGGGACGACGCGGCAAAACTCAGGCATGTGTACTTCTACTTAGAGGACGGAGCACGTACGTGGTTTACGAACCGGGAGGATCAGCTGACGTCATGGGGCGAATTTTGCCGACAAATTCTTGAAACTTACATCAGTGCTGATCGCCACGAACGAGCGGAACGCGCGCTTCAGTCCCGCGTTCAGTTTCCAAACGAGACTGTGACCGCTTATGTCGAAGACATGACGCGCCTCTTTAGAAGAGCTCATCCGGGAATGGCGGAGGGACAAGAAGTTGCGTCACCTGGTGCGCGGCGTCAAGGAGCAGCTCTTTGCAGGTCTCATGAGGTGGCCTCCCAAGACTGTCGCGGAGTTCTTGTCCGCGGCCGTAACAATGGAAAAGATGCTCCTGCATCGAGCCAACCTGTATGAGAGGCAGGTAAACAGTGTGTCCGCTGCTGATATCTTCGCGGCCATCGGAAGTAACAACTGCCTGCGGGAACTCATCCGCTCTGTGATGCGCGAAGAGTTGCAGAAGGCCGCCATAACACCTCAGCCCACGGTAAGCTCCGTAGCGAACATCATCAAGGACGGGCTAAACCAGGCTCTTCGTGAGTAAAGTGACACCTTGTCGCATCACAACGCTCAGCAAGCACCAGCCGAGTACCGTCGTGCGACCTATGCAGATGCCTTGAACCGTCCTGCATCCCCTCCGCCGCAGTTCACTCATGCTCCTCCGACGGTGGCACTCCAGACGGCGCAGCCGATGCCGTACTACGGTACCGTTTTACATGCCGCTCCAGTCGCCTATCGTTCGCAGCAACCGGTGCAGTACATCGATGATAGACGCATGCCGCTTCGGTAGTACGATGTCTGGCGCACACCCCATCGCCGTCCTCTTTGCTACCACTGTGGTGAAGCGGACCATTTGTGCCGCGAATGTCCCTACCGGCGCCTTGGCCTTCGCGGTTTTTCTGCTTACTCGGCGCCACAGCGCTACGGCCAGCGATCTCGAGAGATCGAGGATTACCTCACTCAGAAACCCATGCCAAACCCTACTGGGTGTCAGTCGCGCTCGCTGTCGCCGAGGCGATTTTTCACCTCCACCTCAGAGATATTCTGCCGCGCGGTCGCCCAGTCCCCGCCGGGAAAACTAACTGCAGCGACGTTTCGGGGCGAGGTCGCTAACGATCGCTGCGCTGAAGACCTCCGCTCGACGCAGAAACGAACAGATACCGATTCGACAGCGGCTGCAACTGAACGGGACGACCGACTGTCTCTCGATGTACCAGTGGTGGTGGATGATTACTCAGCTGCTAGTGCACCGGTGGACACAGGCGCAGACTATTCGATATTAAGCGGGAAAACGGCAACGCAGATAAAAAAAGTGATCACGCCCACGCAGAACTCGCGGATTGTGACGGCTGGTGGTCACGTAGTTGCTCCTCTAGGAACGTGCACGGCCAGAGTTGAGATCCAGGGGTAGCGAGCTGCCTTGTCTTGCGCGAATGCTTCCGCGACCTCATCCTAGGAGTGTGGTGCTATCATTGATCTTCAGGAGGGTCGTATCACATTTTCAGCAGACCAAGCAATCGACGTGCAGGACAACCAACGACGTGCAGACGTACTTCGGGTTTCCGCAGACAGTGTAACACTTCCTCCACGAGGCAGTGTCCTGTTCGACGTCACATGTTGAGACTTGCGCCATAGCGAAGCAGTGGCCGAAACAAACTTGGAACACCTGCTTAAGCAAGGTGTTCGTGTGGCTAGAAGCGTCATACAACTTCGTGCCGGTCAGTCACGATTGCTTGTCACCAACTTCATCAAGGAGCATCGGCGCCTCTTCCGTGGCACTTCGATTGCATATGCAGACAAAGTAGCCAACATTAAAGGGACTGTCTACCACTCAGAAAATTTTTTAAGATTGTGGTAAAATTGGGCAGATCGTGCGTCACATTTACGGGAACGAGCACGCTTTCACCCACAAAAAGGGAATTATGTTTTTAATTTCGCTCTGAAAGTGGTGCAAAAAACGCCGCTAGCGACACCCAACAGCGTGTTCGTCATTTTCCAAGTGTACGAGAACCAGCCCACGCAGGTATGCATACTCTGCTGCAAAACTATTATGTATGTCTTACATGCGTACTTCACCCTGTGAGACACCTTGTTATAGCGTGCAAGACCAATTTGTTCTTTTTTTCGCTGCTTTCGGGGTGGCGCATGTGGCGCTGCCTTCGAATTCGTCTGCCTGCGGAGGCGCGTAGTACTGCGCTTGTCATGCATGCGGGGCTGCATGTCCGAGACGCACCCCCGCGCGCCGACTTTCCCTCGCCTCTCCTCCTCGTCGTCGCCTCTGGAATGCCGACCTTGAAGCCGGTTCGCGTTGAGATGCCTCCCGCGCCCGAAAGGGTTTCCAGGGAGACGACGACGCATCATGCGCGGTACCCAGTGTTGCTGGCATGCCTACACTAGGAAGGGAGTGACTTCGTGGATGAAAAAAATTGTGTTTTAATAATTTCTATTGAGATTCTGGAGAAACCACTGCACGCTGGGACACTTCGAAAGGTACGCTTTCTGTTGAGCCAAAAAACGGGAGAGCGATGAAGGACGGTAGACAGTCCCTTTAAGAACTGGTTTACGTCGGAAGCACTGGAGACCACAGACACGTCTCTGGGCCATATCGACGTAAATCCTGAGCTCTCCAACGGCAACCAGACTGCACTGCGCAAGCTGCTGTTCGAATTCAGGGCCTGCTTCGCTAGTTCATCAAAGGTACGCCAGACTTCCATGACTCGGCACAGGATAATCACATACGAGGACGCACGCCCGATACACCAGCCGCCTTACCGCGTGTTGGCTAAAGAACGTGAAGCCACTCGTACGCAAGTTCGAGAGATGCTTGATGATGGCATCATCGAACCTTCCAACAACCTTTCGTCATCTCCGGTTGTTCTTGTTAAAAAGAAAGATGGGACACTACTCTTCTGCGTCGACTACCGGAAGCTTAATAGCGTGACAAAGAATGACGTGTACCCGCTGCAGCGTATCGATGAGTCGTTAGATAGGCTACGCCATGCCCACTATTTTTCTTCTCTCGACCTAAAGAGCGGGTACTGGCAAATCGAAGTAGACGACCGAGACCGCGAGAAGACAGCCTTCGTGACGCCGGACGGTCTCTACGAATTTCGAGTACTTCCTTTTGGCTTGCATTCGGCACCGGCAACTTTCCAGCGAATGATGCACACTGTCCTCACTGGACTGAAGTGGCAGGCCTGTCTTGTCTACCTAGACGATGTGGTAAATCGCAAGGTACGATTTAAAACAGGGAATGTCGCGGGAGCCAACGTTTCGACAAGCGGACTTGTCTTCGTCAGGGTGGCAACTGCCTTCTCCAGCGGTCGTTTATGTATGCCTTTGCACACTCTCCCCCGTCCTCAGAAAGAGAGGAGGAGAAGAGCAGCACGTGCGAACACACACACGCACACACAAAGGAAAATAAAAAGGGGGGGGGGGTTTGGGTGCAGGAGTATTTGCGTGACAGGTGTTAGCGTGACTAATATAAATGGCAAGAGCGAGAGCTTCCAAAGAATCCGCTCCTTGTAGGCGCGCGGCCACCATCGACGGAGAGAAGAAGAGGAAGCTCGCACTTGGCTCGGACTCTGAGCGGGAACGGGCTGCTTTGCAACCGCTGCTGATAGCCTGCATATAGCTGCTAATCGCGGTGCCTGGTCACTCGACGTTCCTGTAACATTGTGGTGGAGGTGCGGGGTAGGACACCAAAAGGCTGTAAAGGGCGGCTGCTTGTTCAGGTGTGAGGTCCGGCGCTATCATGGAACGAAACGTTTTATCGGTGCAGATGGCGTCCTTTAGGCGCGCTGAAGGATCTGTGCAGACGTCGGCAGCAAAGGTAGTTACATCATCGTCTGTTAACAAACGGATGGTGGCCACAGATATGCCTCGTGGCAGAACTTGCTTTGCCAACCCAAAATTGAGAAGAGGGAGGCACACGCGTCCACCGGCCAGGGTTATAACTGAGTGCGGCACAGTGATGTCGCGCGCCAGGAGGACATCGATAAGAGGTGTGATGATGTAGTCGCCATCGGGCAACGGTGATGTAGAGGCCAGGTCGACAAACGTGAGGGCTTTAGGTGGTAGGCGAACAAAGGATGTAGAACAGAGGGTGTTGGGGAATTCTGGGCGAGTATCCGGAAGAGAAGGAAGTTCGAGGCAAAGAGTACCGGCAGAACAGTCGATCAGGGCAGAATGCGTTGAAAGAAAGTCCATCCCCAAGATTAGGTCGTGAGGGCAGGTGGTGAGAACTGTAAAAAGTACTGGAACGTGATGGCCGGCAATGCCTACTCGAGCAGTACACATTCCAGCGACGGCAACAGTGCTGCCATCGGCGACACGTACGGCCCTAGTATTGGGAGGCGTGAGAACTTTTCTGAGTCGACGGCAAAGGTCAGCGTTCATTATGGACATCTGGGCTCCAGTATCAATTAATGCGGTCAAAGGAATGTCGTCTATGTGCACTTCAACGAAGTTCTTGTTCGTAATTAGCGTCAATGGAGGATTTGGGCACAATGAAAATGATGCAGCACTACCTCCAGGCGCTTCATGGTCTAGTTTTCCGTCCGGGGGGCTCCAAAGGTGGTCGGCGAGGAATGGCGGCGTGGTTGGGGCGACGGGGAACGACGGCGCTGAGGTGAAGGCGAACGAGCATAAGAGCGGGTGTCAGGTGCGTCAGATGGGGTGTACACACGACGGGGCGAAAGGCGGGGTGGGTCTACATATCGGCGAGGGGACGAACTCGAGCTCCAATTGGGCGGCGTCCAGGATATGTGCGGCAGTAGCGGGATATATGACCAGCTCTGTGGCAGCGGAAGCAAATCGGCTTGTCGTCTGGGGTTCTCCATTCATCCGGATTGCGGGATCTTCGTGGAAGGTAGGTGTCGATGCGGGGCGTCGCCATCGAGACTGGTGGTCGGAAGTCAGGTCGGGAGACGGAGTAGGCGGACGGCAAACCGAGGTTGGCAATTTCTTGTCGCACTACGGCTTGAATGACTGAAACGGAGGGAGCTACTTGGTCAAGGGTTCCGTCTAGTGGGCGAGGGTGATATGGCGCTGGAGTGGCAGCTTCAAGTTCCCGACGAACAATGCGCGTCACGCTGTCATGGAAAGGGGGCGCGGGAGCGACGTCTGCGCAAGAGGATGTAGCAGCCGTGTTAGGCAGACGGGAAAACTGTTGCACGACGCGGCGACTTTTGGCCAACTCAAACCGGCGGCATTCTTTAACAATGGCATCAATAGAAGATACATTGTTGTAGACGAGCAAATTAAACGCGTCGTCCGCGATCCCTTTGAGGATGTGGCCCACCTTGTCAGCCTCCGTCATCGTCTCATCTGCTTTTCGGCAAAGCGCAAGGACTTCCTGGATGTATGCAACATAGGATTCGGTTGCCGATTGGACACGGGCGGCAAGCTCTTTACGCGCAATCTGTTTCTGACCTGATGGATTGCCAAAGAGGTCGCGAATCTTTGCCTTGAAAGCTTCCCAGCTGGAGATCTCGGCTTCGTTTGTGTCAAACCAGACACGTGGTGTTCCCCGCAAGTAGAAGATGACGTTCGCGAGCATTACGGTAGGGTCCCAACCGTGGCTTCGGCTGACACGTTCATACATGTTCAGCCAGTCGTCGACGTCGACGCCTTCTTGGGCGGAGAATGTTCCGGGATCCCGCAGATTGGAAACCGTGACATAGGTTGTCCTGGACGCCGCAGTTGTAGATGGCGACGAGGGGTTCTCCTCGGGAGCCATGGCTGAAAACTGGACGGTGCGGCCGCTACGAAGCTCCGTGGCGAGGACGGGGAACGTTCCACCTCCACCACAATGTTACAGGAACGTCGAGTGACCAGGCACCGCGATTAGCAGCTATATGCAGGCTATCAGCAGCGGTTGCAAAGCAGCCCGTTCCCGCTCAGAGTCCGAGCCAAGTGCGAGCTTCCTCTTCTTCTCTCCGTCGATGGTGGCCGCGCGCATCGGCCGAGCTCCTCAAATGCCATCTGGCGTAACAAAGGCGGTCTTCTCGCGGTCCATGTCGTCGACAGAGATTTGCCAGTAACCGGAGCGCAGATCTATTGATGAAAAATACGTCGCACCGTGGAGACAATCCAACGCGTCGTCGATGCGCGGCAGAGGATATACATCTTTTTTTGTAATCTTGTTCAGGTGTCGATAGTCCACGCAGAATCTCCAGGTGTTGTCTTTCTTTTTTACCAAAACGACAGGAGAAGCCCACGGACTGGATGATGGTTCAATGATGCCTTTGTTGAGCATCTTATCAACCTCCTCTTGGATGACTCGGCGCTCGGCGTGTGACACCCGATAAGGCCGTCTGTGAATGGGCGCGACATCGCCGGTATGTATGCGATGCTGCACCAGCGAGGTTTGGCCGAAAGGCCGACCGCCTATGTCACAAATATCGGAGTACTGGGTCAGCAGATGCCGGAGCTCGTTGGCTTGTGAAGGTGAAAGGTCTAGGGCGATCATTTTCGTGATGTCGTCGTGCGCTGGAGTTGGCGTGGCCGCAGGCGAATCGCGGGTGGCCGAAGAACTGGTCGAAGGCTGATGCGGCGAGAGGGACAAAAGCTGGTATTCGTGTGACGGCGACAGAGTGGCGAGGGATATGCCTCTAGGTAGTACCTGAGGGCAGAGTGTAAAATTCAGCAGCGGCATATAAGCTTTTTGGTCCGATATGGTCACTACCGTGTGAGGGAAAGACACGCCATGCGACAGTAAGGTGCTGACGTCCGGAGTGACCACATAGTCGCCATCCGGCACACTGAAATTGGGCACAACACTGATACACGTGAGTGCCTGCGGCGGTAGACGAAGAAAGTCAGCAGAACAGAGATGAATCTGCGCCGAGTCGGGAGGTTCAGGAGCATCAGGCAAATCAAGCTGGACCACACCAGCTGAACAGTCAATCACAGCTGAGTGAGCCGATAAAAAATCAAGGCCGAGGATCATGTCGTGAGGGCAATGGTCAAGGACGTGGAACAACACAGATGTGTGACGACCCTCAGCGCTTACACGAGCGGCACACATTCCCAGCACAGCTGGTGTCCCTCCGTCAGCGACTTGTACAATGCTGGACTCGGCAGGTGTGAGAACTTTCTTCAGCCGCTTCCGAAGGTCAGCGCTCATGACTGAGATGTGTGCACCGGTGTCGATCAGGGCAGTTACTGGTAGGGCATCAATTTCCACGGCGATTTGGTTCTGGTGGGTCGGCAAAGTAATCAGAGGATTTGCAGGTCGGGGGTCCAATGCAGCGTCACCTCCGGGAGCTGCATTTCTCAGTTTTCCTGAGAAGATCGTCCGGAAGGACGCGGCGACGAAGGACGACGGGGCAGAGGCGAGCGGGATCGACGATCGTTTGGCGACGGTGAACGGCTCGAGCGTCTGAATGATGCAGGAGGGCTGCGGTACGAGTCGCCATAGGACTGGTCACGGTACATAGAGTCGCAGTACGTCGAATCATTCGGCGCGGCACTGAACGGTGGACGTCGGCTGTCATTTCGGCCATAGAAAAACGTAGATCGTGAGAACGTGGACTGGCGGTGAGGGCAATAGCGAGAAATGTGACCCACGCCGCTACAATGGAAGCATATGGGCCTGTCGTCATGTGTTCGCCACTGGGCTGGATCTCGGTATCGTCGAAACGTCGGTGATGGCCGACGAAGCGAATCGGCTGGGGTGACTGGAGGCCTGGTAATGGAGCACACCGGCTGAATGCCGGCGTTCGCGAGTTCCTCGCGGACAACTGCCTTGATGAGAGAGACTGTCGCTTCTGCATTCTCTGATGGGCGTGCGAGAGATGGTGCCGCAGCCTCGATTTCCCGTCGCACGATGCGCACAACGCTATCCGGGGTGCTCGGTTGAAGGGCTTGATGAGCGTCTTCGCACGAAGACGTGGCAGCGGTGTTTGGAAGCCGCGTGAGCTGTTGGGTTATGCGACGGCTCTTGGCGTGTTCGAAACGGCGGCACTCATTGATAATTTCGTCCACGGTCGAGCAGTCTCTAAAGACGAGCAGGTTGAACGCGTCATCGGCGATGCCCTTAAGGATATGGCCTACTTTGTCAATCTCGGTCATGGTGGAGTCGACGAGGCGGCAAAGAGCTAGAACGTCGAGGATGTAAGCGACGTACGACTCTGTGGCTGTTTGGGCCCGACAGGACAGGTCTTTCACGGCAGCGGACTTGCTACCGGCGGGCGGGCCAAAGAGATCGCGCAATTTCTGCTTACATACGTCCCAACTGGTCAATTCTTCTTCGTGTGTGTCAAACCAAATGCGTGCTGGCCCCTGGAGATAGAAGAGAAGATTTGCGAGCATCACCGTGGGGTCCCATCGGTTGTGCGCTGCAACCCGTTCGTAGAGGCCGAGCCACTTTTCCACGTTCTCGTTGGACTTGCCCGAAAAAGTTCCAGGGTCACGGGGGTGAGTCAGGACGACTGTGTGTTGTGGCGTCTGGGATGCTGACGGCGCCGATGCCGGCGCCGAGTTTGATCCAGAGGCCTGGTCGTCGATGGCCATGGTACAGCGGTTGATGACAAATCCGCTGCGGAGTTCCGTCTTGCGCGGTACCCAGCACCTCCACCAAAATGAAACGGGCACAGGAATACGCTTCTAACGGTAGTGTATTCTAGAACGGAGTGATTAGCCGGTGCAGCCCCAAAGGCGGACCGTCAGCCTGCGCCCCACTCCTGTGTCTTCTTTGTTCCCCTCGGGATCGTCGTCTTCGTCCGTGTGCTTGCACCGTGACAATATCTTGCAAATGCATTGTGTGCACAGGGCTAGAAAGCAGGATGAAAAAAGGAACACATGCTCGGAACAGAAGTTACTCCTATGGCATGTGTCCCCCCTTCCACCCCGCACCACCTGCCCCGCACCAACAATGCATTTCACGGAAAGCTTGGGGCTAAAAAAAGTAACTACACTGTTTAACCTCCTTGTTCTCCTGGAACTGGATGGGTGCTCCGCACCTGAAAGTAGACTTTCTGGGAGAAACATTGTTAGCTTGTGCATACCTCAACCTTTTGTTGTCTTTGTTAACACTCTACCGTATCTAATAGACTCAAGAGTTCCCTTTGAAAGGTTTATGCCCGTAGGTTCGAGAGTATTGAACCTGTATATGAGATACGATTCCCTGTATTTTCTGTCCCTCGGCGAGCGGAAGTTTCCTTGGAGTATGTAGAGTTTCAATTCATCGAAATTATGACCTGTAATATTAAAATGCTGCGCCACTGCCTTCGGCAGGTTATTCGCGGTGTCCGCGCGGTGCCCGTTTAATGTAACATTAATTGGTTGAGGTATGCACAAGCTAACAATGTTTCTCCCAGAAAGTCTACTTTCAGGTGCGGAGCCCCCATCCAGTTCCAGGAGAACGAGGACGTTAAACAGTGTAGTTACTTTTTTTAGCCCCAAGCTTTCGGTGAAATGCATTGTTGGTGCGGGGCAGGTGGTGCGGGTGGAAGGGGGGACACATGCCATAGGCGTAACTTCTGTTCCGAGCCTGTGTTCCTTTTTTCATCCTGCTTTCTAGCCCTGTGCACACAATGCATTTGCAAGATATGTACAAGGAGCGGATTATTTGGAAGCTCTCGCTCTTGCCATTTATATTAGTCACGCAAATACCCCTGCACCCAAACCCCCCCCCCCTTTTTTTTCCCTTTGTGTGTGCGTGTCTGTGTTCGCATGTGCTGCTCTTCTCCTCCTCTCTTTCTGAGGACGGGGGAGAGTGTGCAAAGGCGTACATAAGCGAACGCTGGAGAAGGCAGTTGCCGCCCTGACGAAGACAAGTCCGCTTGTCGAAACATTGGCTCCCGCGACATTCCCTGTTTTAAATCGTACCTTGCGATTTGTTCATCGATTCAAGCATCCATCTTCCCCTGAGCTTCTCTTCTAGTTCGGATTTAGACGATGTGGTAGTGTTTTACGAGACGTTTGATCAGCACTTTCACCGTCTGCGGAGTGTGCTCGAAGCCATCCGATCGGCAGACCTCACACTTAAGCCAGAAAGGTGTCATATTTGGTTACGAAGAGCTAAAGTTCCTCGGACATGTAGTGAGCGCCAAAGGGGTCCGACCCGATCCGGGCAAGCTTACCGCCGTAGCCGAATTTCCAGCTCCTGCCGATAAGAAGGCCGTTCGGCGATTCCTTGGTTTGTGCGCCTATTATTGCAGGTTTATTCAGGGCTTTTCGAATATAGCGGATACCCTCACTCGCCTTACTCGAGATGACAGGCCATTTGTGTGGGATAGCGAAGAACAGGAGGCTTTCGCTGCACTACGACAGCGCATGCAGTGAGCATCCGTGTTTGCACATGTCGCCGACGACGCTGACACAGAAGTGCATACCGACGCCAGTAACATCGGTCTTGGCGCAGTCCTTGTCCAGCGTCAAGATGGAGTGGAGCGAGTCATAGCCTGCGCCAGCCGCTCACTATCCCGTGCCGAGGCGAATTACTCGACTGCGGAGAAAGACTGTCTCGCTGTCGTCTGGGCGATTACCAAGTTTCGCCCCTAACTCTATGGTCGTCCATTCAAAGTTGTGACGGACCACCACGCCCTTTGTTGGCTGGCGAGCACCCGCGACCCATCAGGACGACTGGCACGGTGGAGCTTGCGGCTACAGGAATTTGACGTCACCATCCTTTACAAGTCTGGCCGTAAGCATGAAGACGCTGACAAACTGTCTCGCGCACCCATTGAGCTTGCTAGTCAGGAAACAGACGACGATGACGGTTTCCTGAGCGCCATTAGCTTATCAGATTTGAGCAGAATGCAGCGAGATGACGCAGAGATTCGCCCGATCATTGATCATTTAGAGGGCCGTGGCACAGCCATACCGCGTCATCTTTCGCGTTCGTTGACGTCGTTCTGCCTGCGAGACTGCGTGCTGTACTAAAAGAACGCTCGATCGAACAGCCGTGCTTATCTCCTGGTTGTTCCAAAAGACATGAGAGATGACGTCCTCTTCGCTTGCCATGACCGCTATGTACATCGACGTCAACCACAAAACATGGTACCGGATCTTGCCTAATGTAACTTTCGCTTATAATGCCGCCGTGCAGGAGACAACGCGGTTCACCCCATTTCGCCTTTTCTACGGCCGGGAAGTTCAGACGATGCTAGACGCTATGCTGCCGTGTCACTACGCTGACCGGTTCACACCTGACGCCGAGGAATTTGCAGAGCGTGCTGAGGAAGCTCGGCAGATAGCGCGGCTGCACATCGGTCAGCAGCAACAAGCAGACGCACGACGCTACAACATTCGCCATAGAGAGGTGTTCTACAGCTCCGGAGACCAAGTTTGGGTGTGGACCCCAGTTCGCCGCCGTGGGCTCTCCGAAGAGTTACTGAGCCGCTATTTCGGCCCGTATAAAGTGCTTCGTCGCGTCAGTGACGTGGACTACGAGCTGATTCCGGACCCATCACAGACGCAGGCCAGGACCCGACGACCACCGAGCTCGGACATTGTTCACGTTATGCGCATGAAGCCGCACATTGCGCGCATGTAACTTTCTATCATTCATTCTTCTATGTGTTTTCTTCTTATTTATCTCCGTTAGCTTGCTTTGCTCTCTGGTTGTCCCAGTGTCACGGTTACTATTCTTCTCCACGTTTACCTGCACTGTTTTTTTCTCCTCCCCTCGTGTTAGCATCGAGGCGATGCTGTTTCTTTTTTTTTTCGGAAGGGGGATAATGCCACCTGCATGTAGTGGATCGTGGGCAAGAGAAGCTGCAGCCCCAAAACGAGGAAGGAGATCGCGCGCTTCATCTCGGCTCGATAGCCAGGCTCGACGGACGCGCTTTGCCAGGGCCAGCCCTCTCATCTATCAATAAAGCCCCGAACCGACCTCTGAAGCTCGTGACAATATATTAACGCTTCAATTTCTGAGCACGGTTTCCGCGTAAACGCTAGGGGGCTACTCTCTTCTCAACCTAAATCGTGCGTCCCGCTGATCTTTGTCAACGCATGCCCGTCAACGACTTCACATGACGCGGACTGCGCATATACTCGACCCTCCAGATTCGGCACTACGGTTGCTTGATCACCGGAGAAAACGGCCATATACAAGGCGCGCATAACAACCGCAGAAGCTGCCATATGAAGGTCAGTAGAACGTGCCTCCACTATGGCCGACTAGAGGAGAGACGCGAATTGTGAAAGCGTCTTGTCATCCCTTCACTCAGGTCATGCCTTCACTTCCACGACGATGTCCATTCTTCTTACAGGGCTTTTACCTTCTGCATCTCCACATCTTCCTTGGAGTGCCCATCCTGCACGCATAAACGAAACCTCCTCGGCGCTTGCTTTCCTAGCAGCCTACAGTGTAATATCGCTAATTTCTCACAAACAGAGCATGTATTTAAGCAAATAAATCTGGCTAATTCTGAAGTATACATCTTCTTAGGGAACACAAAACTAAGCGACCGACAGCTTCAAGAAACACGAGACAAAGCCAGTTGCACGGCACAAGTTTTTTTGTCCAAACCAAACACTCCTGCAATACATTAAGCAAACTATTAAAAAATTAAATTTGGGTTTGTACGAAAGACACGGTAGGACTATCAAGAGGAAAGCGAGAACCGTATCGCAGCAATACCGCATAAAGCCACAGAAGAAATATTTGAAAGCAATGAAGTATTGTTATATGCATTGTTCCGCACTCAAAAACATCAGACATTATGTATAGCTAGTGCTGTGCGGATGCATTTTTATTATGAATAGGCGCTGTAATGACGACACAATGAACATCACACGGAGAGGTATGACTACAGGAGTAGGCAAATGTAAGATACAGCCTAATGCGACTGCGAGGTAAACCGTGAATTTCTTAGCAACGCCACAAGGCGCAACGCATATGTGCCACAACTTGCAGTTCATTTAATGGTCGAATAAATGGGTTGAGCATGCCTATTCTGCAGTTATTTTCCTGAAGACATTTACAGTAGCAACTTGAGTATTTCGCTACATGCGATGCAAGTTTTCCGAATTCAAGTAGTGTACGATACAGTAATAATACGTGGGTGATTTACGTGGCCAGATCACGACATGATTATGAGACACACCGTATTGGATGACCCCAGAAATTTTGACCAACTGCGGGTTTTTAAAGTCAACTGAAAACACACTACACCGGCCTCTACCATTTCTCCCTCCAACAAAAATATCACCGCTATGTACCGGACCGAATTCGATGTACTTGACCTGCGGTTACGACTCTTTAACACAAACATTTGTGCGGAAGATGTCCCCTAGTCTAAGATCTGTTAAAATTTTTTCTCGTTCTTTTCTTGTTTCCTTACAATTTTTTCCGGCTGGTTCCATACCTCTTCCATTAATGTAAGCATTACTTGAAAGCTGCCTTATTTGCATTCATTTCGATTGGCAGTGTCTCACACAAGGAACCCAGAAGTGCAAACATACGAACAAAAGCCAATTTTAGGAGGGCACCTTTTAAAGCAGGTTGCGCTAAAATGTGTCTTCATGATTTCAGCCAACTGGCCCACACAGAATTTCTGTATAACAGCTAATTTCTTTGTGATAAAAAAGGGTTATAACGTTCGCGTGGGTTGGTAGAGAGTTTCCAGAAACGGGCGAAAGTAAGATGCCTGTGTCCAGTGGCAGACTCGAGAATAGCAACAAGTAATATAGGATAGCCTTCTGATCCTTCTCAGAAAACCGAGTTCCTACTTATCCTCGTTTGGTATTTAGTAATTATAAATACAGTTTCCCACACCGTGGAGTCATATAACACTCTATACGCTTGGAGCGAAATTTGTCTACTCAGGTCGCATGTACTGCACAATATCTAGAATCCCTGATGTTTCAAATGCAACGAGGACGGCAAAGCAACGCAATTGATTGAGGCAGCGCTAAATTTAATATTACAGCTGTTTAGGCAATATATGAGGACAGTTAGATATCTAGGTGTGATTCGAAGTTAAAGAGACTTCATAGACCGAACTTTAATAGCGTTGCCTTGCAAATACTCTCGAAAAGGGGAAGGGCATTCGTTTAGCACAACGCGCGTATTGTTGTCAGAAAAAACGTTATGGCTTATCGCTATGGGGAGGCGAATATTCGAATCTTTCGAACATTCGTCGAATATTACATTTTCAATATTTTTATGCAATTCGGAAACGGGCTATTCGAATTTTTTAAGTATGTCGAACGACTGACTCACCAACCTGCGATAGTGGCTAAAATGACTGATCTTCCGCGTTTACGGATTCTGCCAATTCTGCCGACGACACGTCTACTGTTAGGCATCCCTATTGCACTTGTAAAGGTTGTTTTTTCAGCTCCCGATACGCCTCTGAAGATGTGTCGGCAAGTGAATGCAGCCGGTGATCTCAAGGAGACGTGCACAACAAATCATCAGGAGAATTTCGTGAATATAATGACAATGTGGTGTATTCTATACCGCTATCGTGCAACAATGAGTACGAAGGGCAAACCGGTAGATGTATCAATGAACGCCTGAAAGAACACAGAATGTAGAAAGTGCTAGCAGTGGTCATCTAGAGAGATTCATTATCGCGTAGTCGCTAGAAAAGTAAATAGGATGGCAAGTGAAATAATAGAAGCACAACGATGACAATTATGTCAGTACAGCCTCAATAGCTCTATCGGACAAAGTTTGCGAATTGCTATCACACAACATGTGTTATCGATGGTTGTCCTCCGCTGAACAACTTAATGTGTGCCTCATCTGCGCTGTTTTATTGCGATAGCAATTATATGGACAGTCTCGGCTGGTTTTTGCCGTCCCCGTCGCCGCCGTCATGTACCGTATATGTATAAGGATGTATATATATATATAAAAATCCCAAAGAGAAATAACTCGGATAAATGCTTCCGACGCGCGGAATCGAACCAGGAACCCCTCACTCCGCAGGGCGTGGCGCTAACCGCTACGCCATGAAGAGCAGACGCTTCAAGGAGCTAACGACGAGCCTTATATCACACCCTTTACCGCTGGTAGGACGGCAGGCGCTTATAGCGTTTCTTCACTACCAGCGAGATGGCGCGAGGAGCGCGACGGGCGGCTGCCTTTGCAACAGGAACGCTGTTGAAACTGAGAGTATCCATTGTGACAGCTTATTCGCGCTCGTTCGGTGTGTATCCGCGCGGTCGTTTCGTGCGTGCTTCACTTGATAATTCGTGCTTATGTTCTGTTTGTTCATTTAGCGGCCTCCCCTAGATTTGTATGCGTGCTTTGTGACACACAACGTATAAAGCCCTTCGTACAAGCACGCTCTGCCCACGGGAGGCGCTCACTTAGCAAGTGCCAAGTGCATGTTTGCTACAATTAATATTGCTCCTGAAGCTGCCAGCGTCACTTCGTATAGCATTACAGTTTCTTGCCCTCGCGGCGAAACTGTGACTTTTTTTTTTCTCCTACTTCCTTGTAAAATGAGCGTAGACATCTCTGTGTGTGCTGGGAAATACAAGATGCTACTCAGCGTTCTGTGCGTCATTACAAGTTGTCCGTGTGCCGTCCGCCCTGTAACACTTAGGAAAATGTACCAACTAGCCCGACTCTCAACCTTTGTGAAAACCAATCACAAAACTAGCGCCGCAGGACGTGGTCATGCAAGTGTGCGTGACAGAGAGCAAAGGAACCTCTGGCGTATATTTGAGGCGATGTATATGTACAAAACAGTGATCCGCTGCGTCCATTTAATTAAAAATACACGTTGGACTGGTTTTTACGTTAGTAAACGCGTCAGAAATCGTGTCGAAGAGAAGCTACTGATTGTCGCGCCAACAGCCAATTATCTTTCCTCTCTCCTGTCCTTCCTCGGCCGCTGGCGTCCGTGCGTGCTCGCCTCTGCTGAGATACAGTTATCGTGCACTCATGGCCCTCACTTCCTGTCTTTAGGAATGAACTCCGTGTTTCGAAAAAAAATCGCAGCATATCCACGGGGTGAATGATGATGAGTAGGCGAAGCTCCGGAGGGAATCATCGGTAAACCGTGAATCTTCCGTGCAATTCGCCCAGTCGATCATTGTGTAAAGACCTCTCACGCAGCCCCTTACACAGGCCGGAACGCGCACCGCGTTTGCCGACGCCATCACATGACTGCTGAGAGAGTAAAAGGCGGAAAGGCCTCAGCGTCTTACATCAGCTTCTTACACGGGTCGTAACGCGCTAGCACAAACGCGTTAAAAACGCGCAGTCTTTCGTTAATATTGGGTGTTTACTGTCATCGTGGTGCATGTGTCCATGTGCGCTTCGTGGCGTAGTGGCTAGCGCCCCGCGTTCGGAAGCGAGGGGTCCCTGGTTCGATTCCGCGCTTCGGACACAACGTTCGGAATTTTTGTCTCTTCATCCATGGTCCATGAGCGATCCGACGCGTACGGCGACGATCCAGGAAAATAAGAGGAGCGCTCCCGGTGCAGCCCCGCGCAGCAGCTAATCGGAGAGCAGCGGCACCTCCAGCGCTCATATACAAGTACCGCCATCTAGCGGACATTCCAAGAACTAAACGAGAGGTGGCTACCTACAACCAACGTTACTAGAATAAACTCAGTTTAAAAGCTCCGCCGGAGAGGCGGTCCGCGTGGCGGTCGCGAGAACTAGTGGCGCTGTAGTCACGTCTTGCACTTGCCGTTGGCTCTCGCCACCGGCGCTTGTTGTGACGGCGCAGTCGACGTGCGCGTGCGTTGCAGCAACTGGTACAGTAGCGCACCCAGGATCTCTGCCAGGGGTGGGTTCGATTTTTCACAAAGGGCCAGGCACGCGATTACACAGTTGTTGCCTGTGAAAAAAAAGTAAATAAAATGCCAAATAATAGTAACATCAATCACGATGATTATTTTTATTATTTTTTTCGGCGTTTTGCAGAGAAATTAGCGCCACATTCTTCTAGGACATAGGAGCAGTTATAAGGTGGGAGGGGGGTTAGGCCGGCTTCAGGGGGGGGGGTTAAAACTCCGAACCCTCCCCCCTCTTCGGTGCGCCACTGAACTGGTACGCTTTGTTCACTCGTAATTTCTGGAACTGTTTTTTTTGTTTTTTTTTTTTGCCAATGTGAAGTGCCTTGGATGAAGACACATGCGTCGTGTACGACGCCTAGCGAGGAGCCACAGGATCATTTACGCGCATTATGCCGACTTGCTTTGCGCCGGGGTTTAAGATCGGGGTGCATCGTTGGAGACACCGCAACGATGACCCCGGTTCACGCCACTTCGGACCACCAAAAGGCCCTACGGAATTCAGGAGGTGGGAGCAAGCTTAACATCGCAAAGTTGCAAGCCCATTCCGAAATGCAAACTCTGTGACCTTCTTTTTGAGCACGGCAATATTATAGAGCGCTACTTTCACGTTTTTGCTGGACAATAAGTTTTGATCCCTCGGAGAAAATGGGAGCTAGCGCTTGGTACGCTTGTTCGCAGCACTTCCACCCCATATATATATAAGCCAAAATGTTCAGGGTCAAGGCGCGCAAATACCTGAAAAAACGCATGGCGTCCCGCGAAAGCCCTGTGCCCAGCTCGTCGACGGAGGAGCCGTCAGAAGTAGAACAGTAAGACGAACGACAAGGGATTAGCAACACTTCCGGACACAGAATTGCCCTCGCATCACATTCACATTCGATCACTTGTCAACTGTCGCGCTACGTTCAAAGCAATGGCTTTTTGAGTGTTTTTACTACGACGTAACGAACAGTATGCGGAATATTTTACACTCGCCGGCTTGTGAACGGGTTGGGCAAAAAACAGTTGTAGTTGATGAGCAGTTGAACTGCACAGTGAACAGCTACATAAAGCAAACAGCTTTCGTACAGTCTAAGCTGTGCTGCGGGAATGGAACATCTACTCCGCGAAGTTGACGAACTGAAGGTATGTGAACGATAGCGGGCAGAGTACGCGCAAAAAACTGCTTGGTTTTCACGTTACACCAGATCTGTCCGCATTGTTTAAGACACCGTAGAAAGGAGCTACTGCAGACACCAGCGAAGGCAACCATTAAGAATTTTAAGATGAAGAATCTCAGAAGAACGTTTCTTAGGGCCACAGCAGCTCGCGAGAAGCAGGAGTAACAAATCATGGAACTGAAAGGCGTGATAGAAACGACCTCGGAGGAGAGTGCCTGAACAAGCAGCTGGACTGCCTCCCACCGCTCGAAAAGGTGGCGGTTGCAAATGCATTTCGCAAAATCAAAGCAAAAGCACCGTGTGGAATGTGTACAATGCAGAATGGTTGCTTAACTGCATGCTTGTACGAATCGCCAGCCCACGGGCCTAAAGGCTGCTGATAGACCTAAATATGCTACCACTGCCAACCACGAACCGGCTGGCACAAATACTGGAGGCCATTTAATATAAATATGGATTTGAAGCCGTCTGTCTGGAATACATACAATGTCAAATGAGCAAGCAGCTTGTGGACGCTTCTTGTCGATGAAATGAAGCTTAGGCATTCTTACGAGTTCAACAAGTCTACCTACAAAATAGACGGCTTTGTTGATAACGGTGGGATCGCGAAGGAGGGCACAGCTGCCAGTTAGCCGACCATGCGTTGGTGGTTCGTGCCATGTTTGAAGGATGAGTACAGTCTATAGCAAGTTTTGTCACAAAGGTCGCCGCACCTGGCCGTGTTTTGGCCGAGCTTGTGCTCGAAGCCGTTTTGCAGCTGCACGAGTACAGTGCGGCCGTTCTTGCCGCGGTAAGCGACGGTGCCTGGAATAATAAGTTCAGGGGGTAGCAGTTTGGCGTTAATGGTGCCATTTCAGACACCAGGCATAAAAATTCAACACCCGTGCAATCCAATAAGCAATGCATGCGGGTCGATGCATACAGACGACCTTATGCATATCTACTTAAGTAGTGCACAAATGGGATGTGGGAACGTCGACTGGACGGACGATAAATGTTTAACTTTTGCAATAGCACTACTAGAAAGCCGCCGTGCGAAATGCGCGGTGGACCGCCGCTGTGCTCCGTCGTAGCAGACGACGCGCCAAGAGTAGCGGAAGACGCGACTGCAGCGCCGCAAGTTCACGCGACCGCCGTTTGGACCACCCTCCTCCGCTGGCGGAGATACGGAGCTGCGAAACTGAGTTTGTTCTAGTAACGTTGCCTACAACTACATACATCGGGGACGCACGACCCACGCCTTAAGGAGCTTCGCCCCTAAAAAGTTACACCATCTCCCGCTAAAGGGGACCATGAGGCGATGCGAAGCAGCACGGGGGGTGCACACCGCATCGGTTTGACTAGGTGTCGCGTTTGCATCGGCTTGGCGCTAGCAGACGCTGCCTGCATCAGCGTTCTCTCGCGGGCGAGGGCGCGTTCTCGTTCCTTGCGAGTTAGTAAAGCGTTCATCGAAGAAAGAGCGTTTTCATAGTCAACGCGCGCCGTTCGGAGATGAGAGGAGGAAGGCCGGGAGGAGAGGAGATGAGACAAGGAGAGGAGGGGGAGGAAGATGCGCATGCGCAGTGCGGGTGTGGACGCCACACGGCGGAAGGATGGATGGAGGGAAGGAGTGACATAGTCCCGACCATATGATGCTTCGCATCTAAAAGCACAATGTGCGGGTGGCAGCGCCGCTGATTCCGGTCCTCCGCGAGCGCTGCCCCAAAAAATGGAGCGATAGCATAGCGACCTTGGTGAAATTTGAACTGAATCGAGCAAAATTTCCATTACATCCTTTAGGGGAGGATTGAGTATGGAGCAGAAGAGCCTGAGGTGGGAAAAGAGAGGCTGTTATGTATGAGGGGAGCCACAAGACTATCATCAGCGCCTCCTATCGTCTTTCGACATTGTTTGCGGCGAAGCACGCAGATGTGCGGGCATTTTTCGGTTCCCGGTTCGCACTAGACGACCGGCTAAGGTTCTCTGCTCTTAGGACAAAGCAGGAACATCCGTTTGTCGTAGCTTGCGATATACGTGTGGGCAGAACAAGCACGCAGAAACACGTGCCACCTACCAAGTGGTAGAGGAGTATCGACCACGGGTCCTCGAGGTGCCAAGCAAGCACGTTGCCACTAGGCTACGGCGGCTTTTGCCGAACGGCATAATATGTAGTAAGCAAACCTGTTGCGCGAGCAGTTGTAATGATGGTACTTCTTTAACGCGGATGGCGTTTCTACTGTGTAATAAGTTATATGATTGCAATACATATCTTCTGGTAACATTGAGAATGTATTGTGCAACCTCGTTAGTTATTGCAGGAATGCTATTATAGCGTATAAACACGCAGTAGATATATAGTCCATTTTTCTTCTACAAAAGAGACGTCTGTGCTTTGTACTTGCGTGAGTGCCAATGTTACATTTTACCACGAGCTGCGATTCAGTCGCGGCGCTGCTGTCCACCTCGCTAGATGCCCACGTTACATATGCTAATGATTGGGTACCTATGCGGTTTGCACAAAGAGCTTAATCCTACTCTTAACACATGGCTGAATGCCAAACAATTATTCATAGAAAATTTGCTCGCTCACTGCTTTGCATGACACCGATTCCCACAGTTCGTGGGATCTGCGTGATTTTTTTCCCTAGTTTCGTAAGCATGCCCCTATGAGAAATTCTCGGTAAAACTTATACTGACCTAAGTTTATTTTCTGAAATATTGCAATGGCCATCTTTTTATTGACTATTTCTTGTATTCTTAAATATCTCAATCGCTGCGAGGATGATCGCACAGTGTATTAAATAAGGAACGTTAATGATTCGAAAAATAGTTTTTTGTAGAATGTATAGCTTGTCGAAGTATGTTTGTATTGTTATTCCTTACACACATGGACGATATTGTAAACGTGAACGTATTAGTGAATAATATCGCTACCTTTCTGAGCAATACTGGCAAAATTTGTCTTGGTGTACAGTGGCGTAGCCAGAAATTTTTTTCGGGGGGGGCTCGGAATATTTGACGGACAGAAGGGACGGAGTCGGAGCCTCACTGTGTGTCTATATATATATATATATATATATATATATATATATATATATATATATATATATATATATATACTTCGGAACGAAAATATGCACGTGACGCATTTGTGCGGACCGTCGCCCAGTGAGATACATTCGGACAGCATCTGCAGCCTACTTCAGCGTTCAGTTGTCATGTCAACTGAGCCCCGAAATAACGCTACTCTCGCTCATTCACAACTTTCACAGAGGGCAATGTACCGACGAAATCTAGTAGAAAGACATTTATTTCCCCGCCACTGCGAAGATTCGTCACTTGCGCACGCTACTACCTTTATGATAATTTCAAAATAAAGTATAATGATCGACGTGCACATACGCATGAAATGCTGTAAAGAATTCGTCGTGATAGAAAGCGCAGCGGGGGACAGCGGGCAGCATACCTGAGGTAGGTGAGCTGAAAATGACGCTATAATAAACACATTTTTTTTTTGAAACCCTTTATGAATTGATCGGGGCGTTGTCCTGATAAACTGCGGAAGACTCTCTCCAACTTAACATGCTAGTAGACATACAGCACGACATTTTAGTATATATTTCGTATTTATGGTTTCCTCACCGAAACTTACCTGTTCGCTACATTATACAGGCTCTTCTTTAACCAAATTTTCCATACATTTGCAGGAAGAACAGAGATTCGCCTGCGGTTGTGATTCTAAGCCGCTCCAGATCTATCTGTCGTGAACATATTACCACTTCTTCTTTAGAAGAATCAAGTCTTTTGCGTTACAGAAAAATGCTGTCCTCATTAACATTGTAGGCCTCCCAAAGCGTGGTTTTGTCTCCACTAAGCTCACAAACACCACCATACTTACCCTTTCACGAATAATTACTGACACATTTATTAACTGAGAACCGTGGTGAAATATCCCTTAATATTGAAAAAGATTTCTATGTGGTTTCCCACTTCACACTTCTAGCCAGATAAATTAAAAATCCCACAATGCTGTTGAGACTAACGCCAGTTTAATCCTACAGTTACTTCGAGGCATGCGGAATGCAAGTTGCGATGAATAAATCTGATTTGGAACTCACTGAAGTGAACTCCGGAATGTTGAGATGTCCCTACTTCGCGCAAAGGGGAAGGCGGTTCTGCGCCACAACACTTCACAAGTACCACAACTACGCTACGACTCCGTTCGAAATACTTCACGTAATCCCACTATACTCGCTCACCCCCTCTGGCCACACACCTCAAGAACCATTTTACCAAACCGGATTCGTGCTGGGGCCGGGAAGAAAAGAGGCAACAGGCAAAAGATGGATTTTAATATGTGAACATGATCGAAGTATGCAATTAACAATTAGTAGCGAACGTAATGACGCAAAGCGAACAAAGAGCAACGTAAACGCATATTGCAGCACAGGATTTAATAGCGGAAACAAACTCATGAATGAACGGCCGATACAATGGGTAAAACAGCTCATAAACTAACGGCGCAATGTCTTAAGTGCGCTTGCTGCCGTCAACGAAAACAACGCTTATCTGGGTGGGCTCCATCGGCGCACAGGTCTCGTCACCGGCCTGTGGACTGGTGCTTTGTTAGAAACTCGGATGTCGCCCTCGAAGACGCCGTGGCTCACGGATTCTCCCTGATCATTGCTGCTCGCATCATGCTCTCGCAAAGACTACATCGTCTTTTCGAGATTGGAGAGCCGAACGGCCAGGCTTGCACGAGGGATCGCAAACGAAGCTTACTTCTTCACACGACAGAAGGCCACTGCCATTCTTCGAGTCTCCCGAATCTCCAAAATTCCACCCTGTCCTCTGTCCTGAGACGAGTTTTTCTCTCTGACAGCCCCGCCTCACCAGGGCGTCCACGGCAACGTCGCCGGTAGAAATCGCACCATTCCAACCTGCCATGCGACTATTGTTTGAGACTCGCCTCCACAGTGTAACGCAGTACCAGCTCCTCTCCAAAAATATAAGAAGCAAAATATAAACATACACAAAACTCGACATTCGGACAGGACATCGGACAGCCTAACCGGCGACACCTGTGTACAGATTATCGTAACGAGCGTTAGCTACCACTGCTTCCATTCCGAAACACTCCACGTGCAAGCAATTTGGAACCGTCTATAGGTGCCCTCAGGCTGGAAGTGCCCGGTGAAAAGACGCGCCTGTCGGCAGTCGCTCCTTTGTGGCCGGTCAGATGTGAGCGTCGGAGAAGCAGTTCTGCTTACTGGGTTGGACAGTGATCGAAACATACCGGGGACGCTCCGATGGCTTTGTTCAAGCACTTATGAGCGCGCTGGGTTCGCTTTGGCGTCGGCATTTTGTTTCTTCAAGGTCGCCGCCTAATGCACACTATCATCTGTGGCCGCCGCGCAAACGTCAGCTCTTCAGTCAAAGCGAGGTTTCCGCGAAACTCGCGGGTAACGAAAGCCCCAGCGATTCTCTGACCGCAGCGGCAGCCGAAAAATAGGATGGTGTCTCGCCCGTGTCTCGCCCCGCCGACGCCCCTCGGGGCGTCACAATGGCACTAGGATCGGTATTAAGTCCAATACTTCCTGTATCAATGACGTTCGCCGTAAGCTTTCAACTTACGAAGTTCACAAATGTACTCATTTGATGCAGCACTAGCATCGACAAATACTAGATTATCAACTACCACTAGCCGTATCTCACTGGTTTTGCAAACTGAAACGTCATATGTTTTAATCTTATGCGATCGCTTGCTACACTGAGTTGACAATATTACACGCCTAGCCCTCGATTTAGGCACATCGTGGTTAAAAAGAAGTTTTAAAAGAAAGCTTTCTTATGGTTCTTACACGCTCGCCTATATGCCGCCTGGCAATATTTTCCCTATGACTTTCATCGGGCTTTGTACGTTTTTTCTTTCTTATTTCACTGTCACTTAGGTCGCTGTTGAAAGACATGGGGGCTGATGTAAATAACTTATTTCGCTGCCTTACTAAACGAGGTCCAAGAAGGGTGAGTTTCCTTCTGCGTAAAAGAGAAGTAATATCCCGTTTAGTGAGTTACATGTTACAGACATGCCATATTATCGTCCCCGATTCCGCACACCAGGGAAGCAAATAATGGTAGTCCATACAGCCCTCAATTGTAACAATGCCAATGGCGGATAACTGCAGGACTTTCTCTGTGCTTTAACTTGGCATTGAATTAAGAGTTGCGCGGAATTCTCCTGTTTCATGCATCTAAACACTAGTTTCTTCAAAATAAAGCGTCCTGATAAATTTATTTACTTGAATGAGCAGAGGCTCGATGTCGGCAAGTTTGTTTTGCATGCTTGAAATTCCTGTCCTTTGTACGTGTTTTGTTTTTGTCCCCGTTCTCTTGCGCTCTTTTGCACTTTTGCTTGAAAATGTAGCCTTCTTTATTCGAGTGCCCCGCCACGGTGGTCTAGTGGCTAAGGTACTCGGCTGCAGATCCGAGGGTCGCGGGATCGAATCCCGGCCGCGGCGGCTGCATTTCGATGGAGGCGAAATGTTGAGGCCCGTGTGCTGTGCGATGTCAGTGCACGTTAAAGAACCCCAGGTGGTCGAAATTTCCGGAGCCCTCCACTACGGCGTCTCTCATAATCAGAACTGGTTTTGGGACGTAAAACCCCCAGAAAACAAAAACATATTCGAGTTGGTCGACCAGATACTGTAGCCGAAAAAGGTATTGATATAATGAGATTTCTTCTCATTTTATTTTCCCATTGGCCGCTCATGGGTTGTGTCAAGTACTGATTGATAGATCAATCGTGACGGTGACTGTAGTTATTTCGGTTGTTATCTTTCGGTAGTTATTTCGGCAACCCTGTATGTTGTATTCAAGAAATGAAATTATTTCAAGTTAATTTCCTGGCTTGCTGTAATTAACAAGGCATCGTGTGACCTCATCTGAGCAATAGCAAGGGAGTATTCAAACATTATCAGAGAATTCACATATAATCCATATCTCTCAGGCACATTAAAAAGCCACTGTATTGTCAGAGGATATAAGGTATCATGTAAGTACAAATCAGTTGAAGAAAAGGACTAAGCGTTCGAGGTCTCGCTCATCTGTTGGCGCTGCGAGGATGACCTTCCCCAGAAAACGAAGAGCCGCTGCTGCCTTGAGACATGTTGCCGCGAAAGCGTCGCCACCCCTTCTTGAATGAATGTCGCGACCATCGCCTGCTGGTAGCGGAGTTGTTGACCCTTGTGCACGCTCGGCGATGAACCGCGGCGCGGTCTTTTTGTCGACTCGTTATTCCGTAGCTTACTTGCTTGTGGATAACACTGCAAAGCAGTGCTGTACACTCGGAAGGTTGGTTGAAATTTCCTCTCTCTGCGGCATCGTCCTCGGAAGAGTACGCCGTGAGCGCGCATTGCTACCATGTGTAAGTGAAGAAAAATGACGAAAGCGAAGCTGTATTGGGCCACCCACGTAGGGGCCCTGCTCAAAAAAAGAAAAAAAAAACGCATGCACTGTACGCCACATTCTCCACGCGACCGCATACAAGTTACAACGCACGAAAAGCATCAGCGCCTCACAGAAACAGAAATAAGAGGGGAAGAAGGGTTGGGCGGCACAGGAGAAGGCGTTGCACAGGGAAAAGCGGCATACTTTGCTTTGTGCTTGGTTCGCTACCTTTGTGACCTTTGTCCACGAACGTTTCACCCGCAGCAAAGACACGCATGTTTCCGGGTACGCAGACTTGCCATGTTTGTCCATCACCGCAGAGAGCTAATTGCCAACACATTGCAGAAGCGTCTGCCTGCTGCGGCGCTGTGCTGCAAAGACTGCAGGCTCCCTTTTCAGTCTCTTATCGCAGCACCCTTTGCCGGTAAATGACATATGCCCCTCGTTTGCCAGCACCGTTTCCTGCAGACAAGCTACAGCTTTCCCCGCCATAGAGTGACAACTTCCTTTGCGAGTTGAAAGAGCCGCGTTCTTCGTTTTTAAGCCCACAACAGAGACGCGAATGCCCATAGCCGCACCTTCGCCGAGTGGACACCTTTGTTCGTATATGTGATGGGCCAGCATAGATGGGCATTGGGGCACCGGCTGGAAAAATTTCGGGGGGGGCTTCAGCCCGGTCAGCCCATGCCTGCCTACGCCACTGGCTTTCACCTTTACGTCTCTTAAGTGATAGTCCTAGGATTTTTTTTCTTTTTTAAGTGTCCCACTCTTCTTTCATAAGAGTCAACATAACAGTTACCCTGAGAAGGTCCTTGGTCTTCCTGAAGGCGAATATCATCCTGTGCTTGTTTGGGGCTGACATTCCCGGTGGGTCTAGGACGCGTTCCTGCATAAGTAGATCATTAAATCATTGCAAAATTCACCACTGTGTGTCACATTTAAATGTAAAATTAGCGAAAATATAATAGATTAACGCAAAGACGACTTTATAGCATGGTATGAACAATTGAAAAGCAATCAATACATATCTTATTTTTGAAGGAGCATTGGGGCTCATCAAAAGGCCCATGGTCTGTAGTATGTTCTAACTTCGACATTCATTTGTCCCGGCCGACTGAGCGCGAATACAATACAATCTCGTGGAGACAATACTTTCCCAGGTGGCAAAGAAAAAGAGCTGATAAAAAATCTACCAGAGACGCATTCGTTTCCTCACCGTTAATACAAAGGTCCTTCACTTGCGCACACTAATGGCGCAATGATAATTTTAATATAACTTGTAACGATGCCGCGATGCTGCGTAAAACTTCCGCAATACCAAACTGTCGCTAAGGTGCCTTTTGTGAGTCCATTTATGCATTGATGTCTACGCCATCCTGATAAACTGTGGAAAACCCTCCTGAACATTGTATCATTTTATGTATTTAGTATTTACGGTTTTCTCACCAGCACTTATATATTTACTACACTATGGGAGCTTATTCTAAAAACCAATCAAAATAAATCAGTACGTCTGCATGAAAAGCGAAGACTCGTCTAGGATTTGATTCCAAGTATATAGCCTCAGTACATCTCGGGTTAGATACAGCTACACAGCTGTATCAGTCCTGTGTACTATTAACACCTTTTTCGAAATACTTATTTCGTTACAGTTAAATGCATTCGTCCTGAATAACATCATACTACGGCCCCAGCGATATAGCTTTGCCTCTGGCAAATCTGTAAGCACCGCCATCGACCTTTCCGCAAACAATTATCGGCGCATTTTAAAAGCTGGGCAACGAAGTCGATATTTTTTTGAGACACTATGAAAGCCTTCGGTATGGTTTACCACATCAAGATCAAAGTAAATTTAAAATCCTAAGACATTGCCTGAAACGCGCAGGAACTTTTCTTTAGTTATCTTGTGTCATGCAGTCCGCCATTTGACCATTTGCAAAAATTGACTTTCCTGCAAAAGTTGGCTTTCCCGAAAGCATATCTCCGAACCAAGACTTCTCGTCCACAGATTGCCTTCCTGCTCTAAGCGTGTGAACTTGGTCCCGCTATTCATCCCGTTCAACGGCCGTCCCCGCCTTTCCTTTCTTTCGCTTCTGCCCCTCTGTTAATCGCTGAACTCGCTGCGAGACGGCTCGCCCCCCGCAAAATTTTGAGAAGCTTTCGTGGTGCTCGTTCACGTCGGATGGAGTGTGCAGGCGTGAACGCGCTTAGAGCACAAAAGCATTCTCAAGAAGGCGAGAGCTTTTGGTTGTAATTCGGAATCTGCCGAAAGTAAACTATGTAATGTCAGGATGATTGCTATTTTTCGCACGAATATCGAGTCACATTATGTCTCCCACGACACCTCGCGTTCATTCCATGAGGTTAAAATGTCAAAAAAGATGTCAACTTTGCGAAAGAGTACAGAGGGTGAGTTGACACCCAAGGGTCAATTTAGACTGGCATCTACATTGGAAACAGCAAATCAACAGTGTTCATAAAAAACTTGACTGTAGTTCTTGCATCTTTGCTGGCGCTAGGGGCAATATGTTTACCGTGACTTACCTCAGGCCTCGTACTCTTCTTTTTTTTTTTTAATTTCGTTGACACTAAGGTTACTCTAGCAGAATAGTGCACATAATATTTTTTACTGCCTTACTGTGGTCACAAAAACGAGCTCTATGAACGTATTTTTTATCCGTCGTACAAGTAATCATACGATTTCGTTTGCAACTGCAGGCAACTAGACGTACACCTGCTTAAAACACAAGATAGTGCACACATATTTCTCCTTTCCTAATACCATATCTACATTCCCCACGTCTGTGCCCCAGGCAACCAAATAATGGTAGTATAAATCCCCCCCTCCCCAATTGTAGCGACGTATATGATGAACGATCGCTCGTGTATTTCGATGATATAACCCGGAATGATATGCGCATTGAAACAAAAGTTGCAGGAAACATTCATCATCCATGAAGACGCTTTTTTTTTATTTACAGTAGAGCACCTCGATCAACTTATTCAAGTGCTTGCTTGCAAATGCACTGTTCTCTGCCTCACTTGCTTTTATTCAACTGTACAATATTAAGAGGCCAGCGGCGGACTGTCAATGCTCTTTTGGAAGTTGATCTGATACAAGCTAAAAATGGTATCAATTCAAATAGTTTTGTATTCATTTTCTTTGCGCATTATACAATAAACCATTGACTGAGTCTGATTGATCATCTCGGCGACAGTAGCGGCTTCGGCTATTATGGCTAACAAGCGCAACTTGCTACTCAAGAAATGAAATTAACGATAAATTTCCTGGCAATAACCATGAATTACGCAAACATTTAAAAGGCATTATTTAAACATTTTCAGATAATTCAGATATCATCCATACAGGCCAACTTAGCGCCATTGCAAGGTGACTATATCGATTACATCAGTTAACATGCAACGATGCAAGTTGAAAGACATGACTTACCGCTCGAGGTCTCGCTCATATGTTGGCGTTTCGAAGATGAGCTTGCCCAGAAGTCGGAGAGTCGCTTCTGCCCTTGGGACATATTTTCGTGAAAGCGACGATCCGCAGATGACCATCGGGTCTTCAAAGAGTGTCGCGACCTCCGTCTGCTCGTAGCGGGGCTGGTGACCGTGTAGCAGTGGTCGTGGTTGTCGTAAGGAACGCTGACGGTGAGGATAAAGCCGAGAACGCGCTCGGCGAACCACAGCACAGCTTTTTTTCGACTCGCCATTGCCCGTTTTTAAGTTGTGGATAACACTGCCAAACAATGCTGTCCAATCGCGAGGTTCGTAGAAAGTTCCTCTCACTGCAGCACAGCCTCCTGAAGGGGACATGCCGGGCGCGCTCGTTGTGAGCATATCGAAGGGATCAACAAAGATGACGAAGAAGAAACTACATTAGGCCATCCATGAGGCTTCAAAGAAACAACTATCCAACCCATTAGGGACACTGCTCAAAATGACACAGCGGAGATACTGTAGATATGTTCCCTGCGGGAGCGCAGAAACCGCACGAAGTAC